>OZ024741.1:331598489-331664076 GCA_964016885.1 Eledone cirrhosa
ATTCCTGGACTGGATGGTGTGTTGTGTCCTTGAGCAAGACACTTTCTCTCACATTGTTTCAGTTCACTCAACAGGCAAAAATGAGCTATACCTGTAATCTAAGGGACCAGCCTCATCACACATTGTGTCATGATAAATTAACCTTAGAAGTATGTTAATGGTGCATATGCCTGTGAAATGTTTAGTGAGTTACACATGAATTTCATGAGCATACAGTTCTGTTCATTGACTCAACTAGAGCTTTTGTCATCAGAAACAACAGAGGGCTAACATACACACACAAACACAAACTCACGAACATACACATACATAAACACGCACACACGCACATACGTATATGTATATATATATACACTCACACACACTTACACTAATGTACATATGCATAATTTTACCTCTCTCTCTCTCTCTCTCTCTCTCTCTCTCTATATATATATATATACACACATATATATGTGTGTGTGTGTGTGTGTCTGTGTTGTCACTGGGTGTGTCCATGTGCATAAGATAGATATGCATGTGGGTATACAAGTCTCTCTGTCACTGTCTCTTGCTCATCCTTTTCCTTCTTTTCTCTCTATATACACACATACACAAGAGAAAGTGACAGAGTGGGAGAGGAGGAGAGGAGGGAGAGGGACAAAGAGAGAGACAAAGCTGAGTGTATATACATGTCTGTGTGTGCCTGTGAATATCTATGTTTTGTGTAATCTCACCATTCATTGAAGTATATTTGCATGTGTATATAGATGTATAGAATTTTGTACACATGTACAAGTAGATCTGAGTCTTTTCTCTGTATTTTTACATACATATATACATATATGACGCACGTATGCATGCAAATCTCTCTCTCTCTTTCTATATATATATATATATTTATATATATATATATACATATATATGTGTGTGTGTGTGTGAGTGAGTGAGTACATATGTGTATACATTCACACATGTATATATGTGTATATACATATATATATATGTATATGTATATATATGTGTGTGTGTGTATATATATATATACCAATATACATATATTTATACACACATATACACATACGCACACAAACACACACACACACACACAAACAAACACACACACATATATATATATATATGTTTGTATATCAATCATACTATATAAGAGTAAGTGTATATTTATATTCGAATTTGAACATAGCAAGAGGATGTATTTGCATTGCATACTTCCTCTGGAGAACTTAAACACTTTATGCACATGCAACCGTTTCCTATTTATGCACGCACGCTTTACTAGGCTCCTTTGAAATGGAAGCAGAGTTCCTATTAATCTCAAGAGCCATTGAAATAACAGTGAAAATCAAGTGATAGATATGTTATTTCTTTCTCCTCCACCCCTACTCGTGCCAAAAACAAGAGATACATCAGAATGCTAGACTGTTTGTTGAAATCAATTTATCTACCTCGCCTTCACCACAAAAATATTCTATTAGTCCAATCACTTATGTTTCTGTTTCCATGCTATTATTCTAGTGGAAAGTCTACAGCTTCTGTTAACTGTTTAACCTTTTTGATCCCAACCTGCCCCAAACCGAAACCACCGCTGCTGGTTTTATGATATTAAGCCATCCATTTTAAAGGGTTCCTATTTAAATTAAAAGGCGGTGAATGGACAACTTTGTGGTATTTGTTCCAGCTCTTTGCTCTCTCAGTTCAAATCCTACTGACATCAACTTTACCTTTCATCCATTCAAGGTTGATAAAAAAAGTATCAGAGTAGTACTGGGGTCGATTCTTTCTCTATATCTCTTTCTCACTTTCTTTCTCTCACTCTCTATCCTTTTCTGGAAGAAATCTGGTATATTTAGAATTGGAGAGGAAATGGGCTCTGTCAGGTTTTAAAATGCTCTGGAAATGCCATATGTAAACATGGCGCTCCTATGACTCTCTCGGGTATTACAGGACCATGCATACCTTTAAATTAAAATCTTCCAATATAATTTTATGTAAGACCAATACTTTAGGTTACTATATTAATAATGATTTCTAGTATAGGCACAAGGCCAGCAATTTGGGGTGGGGGAGTCGATTAAATTGAACCCAGTGCATTACTGGTACTTTAGTTTATTGAACCCGTAAGGATGAAAGGCAAAGTTAATCTCGGCTGGATTTGAATTCAGAACGTAAAGATACATAACTACATCGCGAAGCAAGGTGTCCGACGCTCTACTGATTCTGCCAATCCACCGCCCTGGTTACTATATTAATAATGAAATATTAATAATGAAATAATGAAATAATTATGTTGTGTTTTAAGCTGTGATCACGTTACAGCTATCTCAGTAGCTATGGGCATCACTAGATACAAAGGTTTCAGGATATTTTCTATCCCTCATCAGTGACATTTATTCACTCAGTATTGAAACATATTGTATGTGCCTTCTTATTAATCTCTAGTGTCATCATCATGACGTTTTTCCATGCTCGCATGGGTTGGATGGGTTCTTTTCAGCACAGCACCTCTCCACTCATCACATTCCTTCTTCATCTCCTCTGTAAGTCTCAGCAATTTGACATCAACTCTCACCACCTCTGCCCAGCTCTTCCTTGGTCGACCTCTACTGCAGCTTCCTTCCACTGGGATTTCCTGACACTTGTCCACCCAACGATCATCATCCATGCACATCACATGTTTGTACCAATGCAGTCTTCTCTCTTGCACACCACTTCAGATTCCTCTTAAATTCAGTTTCATCCAAGCTCAGCCTTTCCTTCACATTTACATTGCACATCCAATGAAGAAATGCTGCTTCATTTCTCTCCAGCCTATGCATATCCTTATGAAGTCACTGGCTATGTTTCGCTTCCATGCAACATCGCATTCCACACACAGGCGTCATACAGCTGTCATTTTGTTCTGAGGCAAAAGCCTTTTGTTGTCAACAATGAAAGTAGCATATATATATATATATATATATATATATATGTGTGTGTGTGTGTGTGTGTGTGTGTCTGTGTGTGTGTGTGTATCATCATCATCATCATCATCATTTTACGTCTGCTTTTCTCTGCTTGCAATGGTGGGACGGTTCCTATTCAGCACAACATCTCTCCATTCATCACGGTCCTTCGTCATCTCCTCCATGAACTTCAGCGATTTGAGATCATCTCTCACCGCTTCCACCCATGTTTTTCATAGTCTTCCTCTACTGCGTCTTCATTCTACTGGGATTTCTTGGCACTTCTTTACCCAGCGGTCATCCTCCATGCACATCACATGTCCACACCAATGCAGTCTTCTCTCCCACACACTACAACTTATCCCTCTTATACACAATTTCTCTCTCAACTCATCTATGCTTGGTCATTCATGCACATTGACATTGTACATCCATACACTAAGTTTATGAAAATTGTTGATATTAACTCAATGGTCTCCAACCAATGCCTTCCCCACTCAATAAATCTGCTAGATTGCAGTAATGCTAGTGGAACCAATAGATCAGAGCAAACACATTTTAGTTAATAGCAAGTATGGTGGCTGCGTTTTGGTAGAGATACATTAGATATCTCTCTCCAGGACGGATCCATTTCTGTGCTACATCCTTCACAGCTACAAATTATAAGTTTGCAGTGTTCAGAAAATTACGTATTATTAGCAGATTGTTACATAATCAGGCAAATTACACGTCTTCAGCAGGTGGCCAATGTCAATACTTTGGTCTGTTTGCTGTGCGTGGTAGTGCTTACCACTTCGATAATGAATCTAGCAGTTCATGTTAATCTTACACTTGACCTCTAATGAAAATAGAGAAAGACCTCTGTAGGAACAAAAACACGAAATATGGTGGTTGAATTCAAACAGTGGAATTTGTGCCAAAATAGAACTCAACCAGTATATTGTATATATATATATGTGTGTGTGTGTGTGTGTGTGTGTGTGTTAGAACTGGTCAAGTGTTGGGTTTCATCTAATCAATCAACCCTTCCTCCCAAATTTCTGACTGTGTCACATTATCAAGGGCAGGGAATTTGCAGAATCATTGGAATGTTGTACAAAATACCCTCTAGCATTACAGTATCATGATGCTTTATGTTCTAGTTTCAAATCCCACCAAAGTCAACTTTTCCATTCATTCTTCTAAGGTCGATAAAATAAAGTACCAGTCATGCACTAGGATAATTAAATATAGTCACCTATCTCTCTCTCTCCCTCCATGAATTACTTATCTTGTGCCTTAATTAGAATTCAACCTCCTCTTCCTCACTACCACCACCACCACCATCAACACAACCACAACCACCATCACCATCACCATCACCACAAACAACAACAGCCCCACCACCTCCACCACCTCCAGAACATCATCATCATTATTTATTAGTTTATTTATCTATTTGTGTATATTTGTCGTGCATGGCTTAGTGGTTAGAGCATTGGGCTTGCAATCGAAAGGTTGTGAGTTCAATTCTCGGACTGGGTGATCTGTTGTTTCCTTGAGCAAGACACTTTATTTCACATTGCTCCAGTTTACTCAGCTGTAGAAACGAGATGATAGGACTGGGGTCCCTATCATCCCACTGCAAAGTGGTCGTGGAGATGCCACATAAAAAAAAGCACTCAGCACTCACTGTAAAGTGGTCGTGTAGGCGCCGCGGAAAAAAAGCACCCAGCACTCACTGTAAATGAGGCTTGTGTTAGGAAGGGCATCCAGCTGTAGAAATCAAGCCAGAATCAGTTCCCGTATGAGCAAGACAAGGTCAGCCGACCGGACACTGCCCACAACAGGACAACCTGTCTAACCTATGCTAGTGTGGAAGAACGGATGTAAAACGGTGATGATGATGTTGCATACACAGTGTAGTTGTTGACTAACAGGAAATAGAAAATATATTTCCCATCAGACCAGAAGTCTTCAAACAGTAAAACCCTTTCCTTAAGGTATTTAGCAGTGTGGTGTGATGCAGAATTTTTTGTTTTGCAAAGTATTGATGCATCTTTTGTATATATATATATATATATATATATATATATATATATATATATATATATATATACATATATACATATATATATTGATGCATCTTTTGTATATATATATATATGTATATATAGGTTTAAGAATTCTGTCTAGTGCTACATCCATTATTAATATCACACATGCCCCCTATTCCACTACTCTATCCCAAAAGCTGCAACTTAACTTCCAAATATATACCAATTGTATTATTTTTTTCCTTATTTCTTTTCAGAGACATTGTGATATTCAGCTATAGCAACAAACGTTAACTCAATGAAAACATTGCAATGATATTTAGAACAAACTTTGTCATGGTGGTGTTATTATAGTGGGGTTGTTATAGATGTGTTGTCATAGTGGTGTTATTATAATGGGTTGTTATAGTGGTGTTGTCATAGTGGTGTTGTTATAGTGGGGTTGTTATAGTGGTGTTGTTATAGTTGTGTTGTTATAGTAGTGTTGTTATAGTGGTGTTGTCATAGTGGTGTTGTCATAGTGGTGTTGTTATAGTGGTGTTGTCATAGTGGTGTTGTCATAGTGATGTTGTTATAGTGGTGTTGTTATAGTTGTGTTGTTATAGTAGTGTTGTTATAGTGGTGTTGTTATAGTGGTGTTGTTTAGTGGTGTTGTTAGTGGTGTTGTCATAGAGGTGTTGTTATAGTGGTGTTGTTATAGTAGTGTTGTTATAGTGGTGTTGTTATAGTGGTGTTGTCATAGTGGTGTTGTTAGTGGTGTTGTCATAGTGGTGTTGTTATAGTGGTGTTGTTATAGTGGTGTTGTCATAGTGGTGTTATTATAGTGGTGTTGTTAGTGGTGTTGTCATAGTGGTGTTGTTATAGTGGTGTTGTTATAGTGGTGTTGTTATAGTGGTGTTGTTAGTGGTGTTGTTATAGTGGTGTTGTCATAGTGGTGTTGTTATAGTGGTGATGTCATAGTGGTGTTGTTATAGTTGTGTTGTTATAGTAGTATTGTTATAGTGGTGTTGTTATAGTGGTGTTGTCATAGTGATGTTGTTAGTGGTGTTGTTATAGTGGTGTTGTCATAGCGGTGTTGTTATAGTGGTGTTGTTATAGTGATGTTGTCATAGTAGTGTTGTTATAGTTGTGTTGTTATAGTAGTGTTGTTATAGTGGTGTTGTTATAGTGGTGTTGTTAGTGGTGTTGTTATAGTGGTGCTGTCATAGTGGTGTTGTTATAGTGGTGTTGTTATAGTGGTGTTGTTAGTGGTGTTGTTATAGTGGTGTTGTCATAGTGGTGTTGTCATAGTGATGTTGTTATAGTGGTGTTGTTAGTAGTGTTGTTATAGTGGTGTTGTTATAGTGGTGTTGTCATAGTGGTGTTGTTAGTGGTGTTGTCATAGTGGTGTTGTTATAGTGGTGTTGTTATAGTAGTGTTGTTATAGTGGTGTTGTTATAGTGGTGTTGTCATAGTGGTGTTGTTAGTGGTGTTGTCATAGTGGTGTTGTTATAGTGGTGTTGTTATAGTGGTGATGTCATAGTGGTGTTGTTATAGTGGTGTTGTTATAGTAGTATTGTTATAGTGGTGTTGTTATAGTGGTGTTGTCATAGTGATGTTGTTAGTGGTGTTGTCATAGTGGTGTTGTCATAGTGGTGATGTCATAGTGGTGTTGTTATAGTTGTGTTGTTATAGTAGTGTTGTTATAGTGGTGTTGTTATAGTGGTGTTGTTAGTGGTGTTGTTATAGTGGTGTTGTTATAGTGGTGTTATCATAGTGGTGTTGTTATAGTGGTGTTGTTATAGTGGTGTTGTCATAGTGGTGATGTCATAGTGGTGTTGTTATAGTTGTGTTGTTATAGTAGTGTTGTTATAGTGGTGTTGTTATAGTGGTGTTGTTAGTGGTGTTGTTATAGTGGTGCTGTCATAGTGGTGTTGTTATAGTGGTGTTGTTATAGTGGTGTTGTTAGTGGTGTTGTTATAGTGGTGTTGTCATAGTGGTGTTGTCATAGTGATGTTGTTATAGTGGTGTTGTTAGTAGTGTTGTTATAGTTGTGTTGTTATAGTGGTGTTGTCATAGTGGTGTTGTTAGTGGTGTTGTTATAGTGGTGTTGTTATAGTGGTGTTGTTATTGTGGTGTTATTATAGTGGTGTTGTCATAGTGGTGGTGTTATTGTGGTATTGTTATAGTGGTGTTGTCATAGTGGTGTTGTCATAGTGGTGTTGTTAGTGGTGTTGTTATAGTGGTGTTGTCATAGTGGTGTTGTCATAGTGGTGTTGTCATAGTGGTGTTGTCATAGTGGTGATGTCATAGTGGTGATGTCATAGTGGTGTTGTTATAGTAGTGTTGTTATAGTGGTGTTGTTATAGTGGTGTTGTTATAGTGGTGTTGTTATAGTGGTGCTGTCATAGTGGTGTTGTTATAGTGGTGTTGTTATAGTGGTGTAGTCATAGTGGTGTTGTTATAGTGGTGTTGTTATAGTGGTGCTGTCATAGTGGTGTTGTTATAGTGGTGTTGTTATAGTGGTGTTGTTAGTGGTGTTGTTATAGTGGTGTTGTCATAGTGGTGTTGTCATAGTGATGTTGTTATAGTGGTGTTGTTATAGTTGTGTTGTTATAGTAGTGTTGTTATAGTGGTGTTGTTATAGTGGTGTTGTCATAGTGGTGTTGTTAGTGGTGTTGTCATAGTGGTGTTGTTATAGTGGTGTTGTTATAGTAGTGTTGTTATAGTGGTGTTGTTATAGTGGTGTTGTCATAGTGGTGTTGTTAGTGGTGTTGTCATAGTGGTGTTGTTATAGTGGTGTTGTTATAGTGGTGTTGTCATAGTGGTGTTATTATAGTGGTGTTGTTAGTGGTGTTGTCATAGTGGTGTTGTTATAGTGGTGTTGTTATAGTGGTGTTGTTATAGTGGTGTTGTTAGTGGTGTTGTTATAGTGGTGTTGTCATAGCGGTGTTGTTATAGTGGTGTTGTTATAGTGATGTTGTCATAGTGGTGTTGTTATAGTTGTGTTGTTATAGTAGTGTTGTTATAGTGGTGTTGTTATAGTGGTGTTGTTAGTGGTGTTGTTATAGTGGTGCTATCATAGTGGTGTTGTTATAGTGGTGTTGTTATAGTGGTGTTGTTATAGTGGTGTTGTTATAGTGGTGTTGTTATAGTGGTGTTGTCATAGTGGTGTTGTCATAGTGATGTTGTTATAGTGGTGTTGTTAGTAGTGTTGTTATAGTGGTGTTGTTATAGTGGTGTTGTCATAGTGGTGTTGTTAGTGGTGTTGTTATAGTGGTGTTGTTATAGTGGTGTTATTATAGTGGTGTTGTCATAGTGGTGGTGTTATTGTGGTATTGTTATAGTGGTGTTGTCATAGTGGTGTTGTCATAGTGGTGTTGTTAGTGGTGTTGTTATAGTCGTGTTGTCATAGTGGTGTTGTTATAGTGGTGTTGTCATAGTGGTGGTGTTATTGTGGTATTGTTATAGTGGTGTTGTCATAGTGGTGTTGTCATAGTGGTGTTGTTAGTGGTGTTGTTATAGTGGTGTTGTCATAGTGGTGTTGTTATAGTGGTGTTGTCATAGTGGTGTTGTCATAGTGGTGTTGTCATAGTGGTGATGTCGTAGTGGTGTTGTTATAGTAGTGTTGTCATAGTGGTGGTGTTATTGTGGTATTGTTATAGTGGTGTTGTCATAGTGGTGTTGTCATAGTGGTGTTGTTAGTGGTGTTGTTATAGTGGTGTTGTCATAGTGGTGTTGTTATAGTGGTGTTGTCATAGTGGTGTTGTCATAGTGGTGTTGTCATAGTGGTGATGTCATAGTGGTGTTGTTATAGTAGTGTTGTTATAGTGGTGCTGTCATAGTGGTGTTGTTATAGTGGTGTTGTTAGTGGTGTTGTTATAGTGGTATTGTCTTAGTGGTGTTGTTATAGTGGTGTTGTTATAGTGGTGTTGTTATAGTGGTGTTGTTAGTAGTGTTGTTATAGTGGTGTTGTTATAGTGGTATTGTCTTAGTAGTGTTGTTAGTGGTGTTGTTATAGTGGTGTTGTTATAGTGGTATTGTCTTAGTAGTGTTGTTATAGTGATGTTGTTATAGTGGTTTTTGTTGTCATAGTGGTGTTGTCATAGTTGTGTTGTTATAGTGGTGTTGTTAGTAGTGTTGTTATAGTGGTGTTGTTATAGTGGTGTTGTCATAGTGGTGTTGTTAGTGGTGTTGTTATAGTGGTGTTGTTATAGTGGTATTGTCTTAGTAGTGTTGTTATAGTGATGTTGTTATAGTGGTTTTTGTTGTCATAGTGGTGTTGTCATAGTGGTGTTGTTATAGTGGTGTTGTTATAGTGGTGTTGTTATAGTGGTGTTGTCATAGTAGTGTTGTCATAGTAGTGTTGTTATAGTGGTGTTGTTATAGTGGTGTTGTTATAGTGATGTTGTTATAGTGGTGTTGTCATAGTGGTGTTGTCATAGTGGTGTTATTATAGTGGTGTTGTTATAGTGGTGTTATCATAGTGGTGGTGTTATTGTGGTGTTATTATAGTGGTGTTGTCATAGTGGCGTTGTTAGTGGTGTTGTTATAGTGATGTTGTTATAGTGGTGTTGTCATAGTGGTGTTGTCATAGTGGTGTTATTATAGTGGTGTTGTTATAGTGGTGTTATCATAGTGGTGGTGTTATTGTGGTGTTATTATAGTGGTGTTGTCATAGTGGCGTTGTTAGTGGTGTTGTTATAATGATGTTGTTATAGTGGTGTTGTCATAGTGGTGTTGTCATAGTGGTGTTATTATAGTGGTGTTGTTATAGTGGTGTTATCATAGTGGTGGTGTTATTGTGGTGTTATTATTGTGGTGTTGTCATAGTGGTGGTGTTATTGAGGTGTTGTTATAGTGTCTTTGTCACAGTGGTGTTGTCAGTAGTGTTATCATACTGGTGTTGTCATAGTGGCATTATCATAGTGGTGTTGTCAGTAGTGTTATCATAGTGGTGTTGTCAGTAGTGTTATCATAGTGGTGTTGTCAGTAGTGTTATCATAGTGGTGTTGTCTTTGGTGTTCATAGTGGTGTTGTCAGTAGTGTTATCATAGTGGTGTTGTCAGTAGTGTTATCATAGTGATGTTGTCTTTAGTGTTATCATAGTGATGTTGTCTTTAGTGTTATCATAGTGGTCTTGTCAGTAGTGTTATCATAGTGGTGTTGTCTTTAGTGTTATCATAGTGGTGTTGTCTTTAGTGTTATCATAGTGGTCTTGTCAGTAGTGTTATCATAGTGGTCTTGTCAGTAGTGTTATCATACTGGTGTTGTCAGTAGTGTTATCATAGTGGTGTTGTCTTTAGTGTTATCATAGTGGTCTTGTCAGTAGTGTTATCATAGTGGTCTTGTCAGTAGTGTTATCATACTGGTGTTGTCAGTAGTGTTATCATAGTGGTGTTGTCTTTAGTGTTATCATAGTGGTGTTGTCTTTAGTGTTATCATAGTGGTCTTGTCAGTAGTGTTATCATAGTGGTCTTGTCAGTAGTGTTGTCATAGTGGTGTTGTCTTTAGTGTTATCATAGTGGTGTTGTCAGTAGTGTTATCATAGTGGTGTTGTCAGTAGTGTTATCATAGTGGTGTTGTCTTTAGTGTTATCATAGTGGTCTTGTCAGTAGTGTTATCATAGTGGTCTTGTCAGTAGTGTTATCATAGTGGTGTTGTCTTTAGTGTTATCATAGTGGTCTTGTCAGTAGTGTTATCATAGTGGTATTGTCAGTAGTGTTATCATAGTGGTGTTGTCTTTAGTGTTATCATAGTGGTCTTGTCAGTAGTGTTATCATAGTGGTGTTGTCAGTAGTGTTATCATAGTGGTGTTGTCAGTAGTGTTATCATACTGGTGTTGTCAGTAGTGTTATCATAGTGGTCTTGTCAGTAGTGTTATCATAGTGGTGTTGTCAGTAGTGTTATCATAGTGGTCTTGTCAGTAGTGTTATCATAGTGGTGTTGTCAGTAGTGTTATCATAGTGGTCTTGTCAGTAGTGTTATCATACTGGTGTTGTCAGTAGTGTTATCATAGTGGTCTTGTCAGTAGTGTTATCATAGTGGTGTTGTCAGTAGTGTTATCATAGTGGTGTTGTCTTTAGTGTTATCATACTGGTCTTGTCAGTAGTGTTATCATAGTGGTGTTGTCTTTAGTGTTATCATAGTGGTGTTGTCTTTAGTGTTATCATAGTGGTGTTGTCAGTAGTGTTATCATAGTGGTCTTGTCAGTAGTGTTATCATAGTGGTGTTGTCTTTAGTGTTATCATAGTGGTGTTGTCTTTAGTGTTATCATAGTGGTGTTGTCAGTAGTGTTATCATAGTGGTGTTGTCTTTAGTGTTATCATAGTGGTGTTGTCAGTAGTGTTATCATAGTGGTCTTGTCAGTAGTGTTATCATAGTGGTGTTGTCAGTAGTGTTATCATAGTGGTGTTGTCTTTAGTGTTATCATAGTGGTGTTGTCAGTAGTGTTATCATAGTGGTGTTGTCTTTGGTGTTATCATAGTGGTGTTGTCAGTAGTGTTATCATAGTGGTGTTGTCAGTAGTGTTATCATAGTGGTGTTGTCTTTGGTGTTCATAGTGGTGTTGTCAGTAGTGTTATCATAGTGGTCTTGTCAGTAGTGTTATCATAGTGGTCTTGTCAGTAGTGTTATCATAGTGATGTTGTCTTTAGTGTTATCATAGTGGTGTTGTCAGTAGTGTTATCATAGTGGTGTTGTCAGTAGTGTTATCATAGTGGTGTTGTCTTTGGTGTTATCATAGTGGTCTTGTCAGTAGTGTTGTCATAGTGGTATTGTCAGTAGTGTTATCATAGTGGTCTTGTCATAGTGGTTAAACACCCTCACGGAACTTTCAAGATGTTCAAATCCCACTGGAGTGAACTTTGATTTACTGTATTTGTTGGCCTATTGGATGCACTTTGTTCCCCAAAAACATATAACAAATTTTCTCTGCATCCAATACACGCACATCACAGATGGGAAACCAGATGGAGAGTGAGGACAATCATGGTAAAAAAAATTTAGTTTATATTAATATTATTATTACTATTACAATAACATTTATATAATACAATTTATACAAGCAAAATAATGTCAAGCTTCTATAAGAGTTTCTGAGAAAACAATGAATAATTTTTAATAAAATTATGGAGAAATATACTAAAATTCTTTTTTTTTTTCAAAATAGGCATATTTTTTTGTTTCAAATCAGGTGGCATCTTATACGAAGGGGCATCCAATAGGCCAGCAAATACTGTATACCTTCCTGGGGCTGATAACAATTATAAAATGTACCAGTTAAGCATTGGGTTAAAATATAATTATCTGCACTCTTTCCCCAAATTTGTGACCTTTGACCTCCTACCAACTCTAAACATCGCACAAATACTTATGTTATTGTTATTGTTGTTGCTATCTCTTTCTTTCTTTCTTTTCTTTTCGAGGGGAGGTTTATTTAGCTTTGGGCAGTTTGTACTTGCTAAATAATTTGTTAGATGTAAGAGAAACCAATAACAACATCAATAGGCAACACCAGTAACAACAACATCAGCAGCAACAATAATAACACCAACAGCAACACCAGTAACAACAACACCAGTAACAACAATAATAACACCAACAGCAACACCAGTAACAACAACACCAGCAGCAACAATAATAACACCAACAGCAACACCAGTAACAACAACACCAGCAGCAACAATAATAACACCAACAGCAACACCAGTAACAACAACACCAGTAACAACAATAATAACACCAACAGCAACACCAGTAACAACAACACCAGTAACAACAATAATAACACCAACAGCAACACCAGTAACAACAACACCAGTAACAACAATAATAACACCAACAACAACACCAGTAACAACAACACCAGTAACAACAATAATAACACCAACAGCAACACCAGTAACAACAACACCAGTAACAACAATAATAACACCAACAACAACACCAGTAACAACAACACCAGTAACAACAATAATAACACCAACAGCAACACCAGTAACAACAACGACAGCAGCAACAATAATAACACCAACAGCAACACCAGTAACAACAACACCAGTAACAACAATAATAACACCAACAGCAACACCAGTAACAACAACACCAGTAACAACAATAATAACACCAACAGCAACACCAGTAACAACAACACCAGTAACAACAATAATAACACCAACAGCAACACCAGTAACAACAACACCAGTAACAACAACGACAGCAGCAACAATAATAACACCAACAGCAACACCAGTAACAACAACGACAGCAGCAACAATAATAACACCAACAACAACACCAGTAACAACAACAACACCAGCAGCAACAATAATAACACCAACAGCAACACCAGTAACAACAACGACAGCAGCAACAATAATAACACCAACAGCAAAACCAGTAACAACAACACCAGCAGCAACAATAATAACACCAACAGCAACACCAGTAACAACAACACCAGCAGCAACAATAATAACACCAACAGCAAAACCAGTAACAACAACACCAGCAGCAACAATAATAACACCAACAGCAACACCAGTAACAACAACACCAGTAACAACAACACCAGTAACAACAACACCAGTAACAACAACACCAGCAGCAACAATAATAACACCAACAGCAACACCAGTAACAACAACACCAGCAGCAACAATAATAACACCAACAGCAACACCAGTAACAACAACACCAGTAACAACAATAATAACACCAACAGCAACACCAGTAACAACAACGACAGCAGCAACAATAATAACACCAACAGCAACACCAGTAACAACAACACCAGCAGCAACAATAATAACACCAACAGCAACACCAGTAACAACAACACCAGTAACAACAATAATAACACCAACAGCAACACCAGTAACAACAACACCAGTAACAACAATAATAACACCAACAGCAACACCAGTAACAACAACGACAGCAACAACAATAATAACACCAACAGCAACACCAGTAACAACAACACCAGTAACAACAATAATAACACCAACAGCAACACCAGTAACAACAACACCAGCAGCAACAATAATAACACCAACAGCAACACCAGTAACAACAACACCAGTAACAACAATAATAACACCAACAGCAACACCAGTAACAACAACGACAGCAGCAACAATAATAACACCAACAGCAACACCAGTAACAACAATAATAACACCAACAGCAACACCAGTAACAACAATAATAACACCAACAGCAACACCAGTAACAACAACACCAGCAACAACAATAATAACATCAACAGCAACACCAGTAACAACAACACCAGTAACAACAATAATAACACCAACAGCAACACCAGTAACAACAACGACAGCAGCAACAATAATAACACCAACAGCAACACCAGTAACAACAACACCAGCAACAACAATAATAACACCAACAGCAACACCAGTAACAACAACACCAGTAACAACAATAATAACACCAACAGCAACACCAGTAACAACAACACCAGTAACAACAATAATAACACCAACAGCAACACCAGTAACAACAACGACAGCAGCAACAATAATAACACCAACAGCAACACCAGTAACAACAACACCAGTAACAACAATAATAACACCAACAGCAACACCAGTAACAACAACACCAGTAACAACAATAATAACACCAACAGCAACACCAGTAACAACAACACCAGTAACAACAACACCAGTAACAACAACACCAGCAACAACAATAATAACACCAACAGCAACACCAGTAACAACAACACCAGCAACAACAATAATAACACCAACAGCAACACCAGTAACAACAACACCAGCAACAACAATAATAACACCAACAGCAACACCAGTAACAACAACACCAGTAACAACAATAATAACACCAACAGCAACACCAGTAACAACAACACCAGTAACAACAATAATAACACCAACAGCAACACCAGTAACAACAACACCAGTAACAACAACACCAGTAACAACAACACCAGCAACAACAATAATAACACCAACAGCAACACCAGTAACAACAACACCAGTAACAACAATAATAACACCAACAGCAACACCAGTAACAACAACACCAGTAACAACAATAATAACACCAACAGCAACACCAGTAACAACAACGACAGCAGCAACAATAATAACACCAACAGCAACACCAGTAACAACAACACCAGTAACAACAATAATAACACCAACAGCAACACCAGTAACAACAACACCAGTAACAACAATAATAACACCAACAGCAACACCAGTAACAACAACACCAGCAGCAACAATAATAACACCAACAGCAACACCAGTAACAACAACGACAGCAGCAACAATAATAACACCAACAGCAACACCAGTAACAACAAGACCAGCAGCAACAATAATAACACCAACAGCAACACCAGTAACAACAACACCAGTAACAACAATAATAACACCAACAGCAACACCAGTAACAACAACACCAGCAGCAACAATAATAACACCAACAGCAACACCAGTAACAACAACACCAGCAGCAACAATAATAACACCAACAGCAACACCAGTAACAACAACACCAGTAACAACAATAATAACACCAACAGCAACACCAGTAACAACAACACCAGCAGCAACAATAATAACACCAACAGCAACACCAGTAACAACAACACCAGCAGCAACAATAATAACACCAACAGCAACACCAGTAACAACAACACCAGCAGCAACAATAATAACACCAACAGCAACACCAGTAACAACAACACCAGCAGCAACAATAATAACACCAACAGCAACACCAGTAACAACAACACCAGCAGCAACAATAATAACACCAACAGCAACACCAGTAACAACAACACCAGCAGCAACAATAATAACACCAACAGCAACACCAGTAACAACAACACCAGCAGCAACAATAATAACACCAACAGCAACACCAGTAACAACAACACCAGCAGCAACAATAATAACACCAACAGCAACACCAGTAACAACAACACCAGCAGCAACAATAATAACACCAACAGCAACACCAGTAACAACAACACCAGCAGCAACAATAATAACACCAACAGCAACACCAGTAACAACAACACCAGCAGCAACAATAATAACACCAACAGCAACACCAGTAACAACAACACCAGCAGCAACAATAATAACACCAACAGCAACACCAGTAACAACAACACCAGCAGCAACAATAATAACACCAACAGCAACACCAGTAACAACAACACCAGCAGCAACAATAATAACACCAACAGCAACACCAGTAACAACAACACCAGCAGCAACAATAATAACACCAACAGCAACACCAGTAACAACAACACCAGTAACAACAATAATAACACCAACAGCAACACCAGTAACAACAACACCAGCAGCAACAATAATAACACCAACAGCAACACCAGTAACAACAACACCAGCAGCAACAATAATAACACCAACAGCAACACCAGTAACAACAACACCAGTAACAACAATAATAACACCAACAGCAACACCAGTAACAACAACACCAGCAGCAACAATAATAACACCAACAGCAACACCAGTAACAACAACACCAGCAGCAACAATAATAACACCAACAGCAACACCAGTAACAACAACGACAGCAGCAACAATAATAACACCAACAGCAACACCAGTAACAACAACACCAGTAACAACAATAATAACACCAACAGCAACACCAGTAACAACAACACCAGTAACAACAACACCAGCAGCAACAATAATAACACCAACAGCAACACCAGTAACAACAACGACAGCAACAACAATAATAACACCAACAGCAACACCAGTAACAACAACACCAGCAGCAACAATAATAACACCAACAGCAACACCAGTAACAACAACACCAGCAGCAACAATAATAACACCAACAGCAACACCAGTAACAACAACACCAGCAGCAACAATAATAACACCAACAGCAACACCAGTAACAACAACACCAGTAACAACAATAATAACACCAACAGCAACACCAGTAACAACAACACCAGTAACAACAACACCAGCAGCAACAATAATAACACCAACAGCAACACCAGTAACAACAACGACAGCAACAACAATAATAACACCAACAGCAACACCAGTAACAACAACACCAGCAACAACAATAATAACACCAACAGCAACACCAGTAACAACAACACCAGCAACAACAATAATAACACCAACAGCAACACCAGTAACAACAACACCAGTAACAACAATAACAACACCAACAGCAACACCAGTAACAACAACACCAGTAACAACAATAATAACACCAACAGCAACACCAGTAACAACAACACCAGCAGCAACAATAATAACACCAACAGCAACACCAGTAACAACAACACCAGCAGCAACAATAATAACACCAACAGCAACACCAGTAACAACAACACCAGTAACAACAATAATAACACCAACAGCAACACCAGTAACAACAACACCAGTAACAACAATAATAACACCAACAGCAACACCAGTAACAACAACACCAGCAACAACAATAATAACACCAACAGCAACACCAGTAACAACAACACCAGCAGCAACAATAATAACACCAACAGCAACACCAGTAACAACAACACCAGCAGCAACAATAATAACACCAACAGCAACACCAGTAACAACAACACCAGTAACAACAACACCAGTTACAACAATAATAACACCAACAGCAACACCAGTAACAACAACGACAGCAGCAACAATAATAACTCCAACAGCAACACCAGTAACAACAACACCAGCAGCAACAATAATAACACCAACAGCAACACCAGTAACAACAACACCAGTAACAACAATAATAACACCAACAGCAACACCAGTAACAACAACACCAGTAACAACAATAATAACACCAACAGCAACACCAGTAACAACAACACCAGCAGCAACAATAATAACACCAACAGCAACACCAGTAACAACAACACCAGTAACAACAATAATAACACCAACAGCAACACCAGTAACAACAACACCAGCAGCAACAATAATAACACCAACAGCAACACCAGTAACAACAACACCAGCAGCAACAATAATAACACCAACAGCAACACCAGTAACAACAACACCAGTAACAACAATAATAACACCAACAGCAACACCAGTAACAACAACGACAGCAACAACAATAATAACACCAACAGCAACACCAGTAACAACAACACCAGTAACAACAATAATAACACCAACAGCAACACCAGTAACAACAACACCAGTAACAACAATAATAACACCAACAGCAACACCAGTAACAACAACGACAGCAACAACAATAATAACACCAACAGCAACACCAGTAACAACAACGACAGCAGCAACAATAATAACACCAACAGCAACACCAGTAACAACAACGACAGCAACAACAATAATAACACCAACAGCAACACCAGTAACAACAACGACAGCAGCAACAATAATAACACCAACAGCAACACCAGTAACAACAACGACAGCAACAACAATAATAACACCAACAGCAACACCAGTAACAACAACGACAGCAACAACAATAATAACACCAACAGCAACACCAGTAACAACAACGACAGCAGCAACAATAATAACACCAACAGCAACACCAGTAACAACAACGACAGCAGCAACAATAATAACACCAACAGCAACACCAGTAACAACAACGACAGCAGCAACAATAATAACACCAACAGCAACACCAGTAACAACAACACCAGTAACAACAATAATAACACCAACAGCAACACCAGTAACAACAACACCAGTAACAACAACACCAGCAGCAACAATAATAACACCAACAGCAACACCAGTAACAACAACGACAGCAGCAACAATAATAACACCAACAGCAACACCAGTAACAACAACGACAGCAGCAACAATAATAACACCAACAGCAACACCAGTAACAACAACGACAGCAGCAACAATAATAACAACAACAGCAACACCAGTAACAACAACGACAGCAACAACAATAATAACACCAACAGCAACACCAGTAACAACAACGACAGCAACAACAATAATAACACCAACAGCAACACCAGTAACAACAACGACAGCAACAACAATAATAACACCAACAGCAACACCAGTAACAACAACACCAGCAGCAACAATAATAACACCAACAGCAACACCAGTAACAACAATAATAACACCAACAGCAACACCAGTAACAACAACACCAGTAACAACAATAATAACACCAACAGCAACACCAGTAACAACAACACCAGCAGCAACAATAATAACACCAACAGCAACACCAGTAACAACAACACCAGCAGCAACAATAATAACACCAACAGCAACACCAGTAACAACAACACCAGCAGCAACAATAATAACACCAACAGCAACACCAGTAACAACAACGACAGCAACAACAATAATAACACCAACAGCAACACCAGTAACAACAACGACAGCAGCAACAATAATAACACCAACAGCAACACCAGTAACAACAACACCAGCAGCAACAATAATAACACCAACAGCAACACCAGTAACAACAACACCAGCAGCAACAATAATAACACCAACAGCAACACCAGTAACAACAACACCAGTAACAACAATAATAACACCAACAGCAACACCAGTAACAACAACACCAGTAACAACAATAATAACACCAACAGCAACACCAGTAACAACAACACCAGCAACAACAATAATAACACCAACAGCAACACCAGTAACAACAACGACAGCAACAACAATAATAACACCAACAGCAACACCAGTAACAACAACACCAGCAGCAACAATAATAACACCAACAGCAACACCAGTAACAACAACACCAGCAGCAACAATAATAACACCAACAGCAACACCAGTAACAACAACACCAGCAACAACAATAATAACACCAACAGCAACACCAGTAACAACAACGACAGCAACAACAATAATAACACCAACAGCAACACCAGTAACAACAACACCAGCAGCAACAATAATAACACCAACAGCAACACCAGTAACAACAACACCAGTAACAACAATAATAACACCAACAGCAACACCAGTAACAACAACACCAGCAGCAACAATAATAACACCAACAGCAACACCAGTAACAACAACACCAGTAACAACAATAATAACACCAACAGCAACACCAGTAACAACAACACCAGTAACAACAATAATAACACCAACAGCAACACCAGTAACAACAACACCAGCAGCAACAATAATAACACCAACAGCAAAACCAGTAACAACAACACCAGCAGCAACAATAATAACACCAACAGCAACACCAGTAACAACAACACCAGCAGCAACAATAATAACACCAACAGCAAAACCAGTAACAACAACACCAGCAGCAACAATAATAACACCAACAGCAACACCAGTAACAACAACACCAGTAACAACAACACCAGTAACAACAACACCAGTAACAACAACACCAGTAACAACAACGACAGCAACAACAATAATAACACCAACAGCAACACCAGTAACAACAACGACAGCAACAACAATAATAACACCAACAGCAACACCAGTAACAACAACGACAGCAACAACAATAATAACACCAACAGCAACACCAGTAACAACAACGACAGCAACAACAATAATAACACCAACAGCAACACCAGTAACAACAACGACAGCAACAACAATAATAACACCAACAGCAACACCAGTAACAACAACGACAGCAGCAACAATAATAACACCAACAGCAACACCAGTAACAACAACACCAGCAGCAACAATAATAACACCAACAGCAACACCAGTAACAACAACGACAGCAACAACAATAATAACACCAACAGCAACACCAGTAACAACAACGACAGCAGCAACAATAATAACACCAACAGCAACACCAGTAACAACAACACCAGTAACAACAATAATAACACCAACAGCAACACCAGTAACAACAACACCAGTAACAACAATAATAACACCAACAGCAACACCAGTAACAACAACACCAGTAACAACAATAATAACACCAACAGCAACACCAGTAACAACAACACCAGTAACAACAATAATAACACCAACAGCAACACCAGTAACAACAACGACAGCAGCAACAATAATAACACCAACAGCAACACCAGTAACAACAACGACAGCAGCAACAATAATAACACCAACAGCAACACCAGTAACAACAACGACAGCAGCAACAATAATAACAACAACAGCAACACCAGTAACAACAACGACAGCAACAACAATAATAACACCAACAGCAACACCAGTAACAACAACGACAGCAACAACAATAATAACACCAACAGCAACACCAGTAACAACAACGACAGCAACAACAATAATAACACCAACAGCAACACCAGTAACAACAACACCAGCAGCAACAATAATAACACCAACAGCAACACCAGTAACAACAACACCAGCAGCAACAATAATAACACCAACAGCAACACCAGTAACAACAACACCAGCAGCAACAATAATAACACCAACAGCAACACCAGTAACAACAACGACAGCAACAACAATAATAACACCAACAGCAACACCAGTAACAACAACGACAGCAGCAACAATAATAACACCAACAGCAACACCAGTAGCAACAATAATAACACCAACAGCAACACCAGTAACAACAACACCAGCAGCAACAATAATAACACCAACAGCAACACCAGTAACAACAACACCAGTAACAACAATAATAACACCAACAGCAACACCAGTAACAACAACACCAGTAACAACAATAATAACACCAACAGCAACACCAGTAACAACAACACCAGCAACAACAATAATAACACCAACAGCAACACCAGTAACAACAACGACAGCAACAACAATAATAACACCAACAGCAACACCAGTAACAACAACACCAGCAGCAACAATAATAACACCAACAGCAACACCAGTAACAACAACACCAGTAACAACAATAATAACACCAACAGCAACACCAGTAACAACAACACCAGCAGCAACAATAATAACACCAACAGCAACACCAGTAACAACAACACCAGTAACAACAATAATAACACCAACAGCAACACCAGTAACAACAACACCAGTAACAACAATAATAACACCAACAGCAACACCAGTAACAACAACACCAGCAGCAACAATAATAACACCAACAGCAAAACCAGTAACAACAACACCAGCAGCAACAATAATAACACCAACAGCAACACCAGTAACAACAACACCAGCAGCAACAATAATAACACCAACAGCAAAACCAGTAACAACAACACCAGCAGCAACAATAATAACACCAACAGCAACACCAGTAACAACAACACCAGTAACAACAACACCAGTAACAACAACACCAGTAACAACAACGACAGCAACAACAATAATAACACCAACAGCAACACCAGTAACAACAACGACAGCAACAACAATAATAACACCAACAGCAACACCAGTAACAACAACGACAGCAACAACAATAATAACACCAACAGCAACACCAGTAACAACAACGACAGCAACAACAATAATAACACCAACAGCAACACCAGTAACAACAACGACAGCAACAACAATAATAACACCAACAGCAACACCAGTAACAACAACGACAGCAGCAACAATAATAACACCAACAGCAACACCAGTAACAACAACACCAGCAGCAACAATAATAACACCAACAGCAACACCAGTAACAACAACGACAGCAACAACAATAATAACACCAACAGCAACACCAGTAACAACAACGACAGCAGCAACAATAATAACACCAACAGCAACACCAGTAACAACAACACCAGTAACAACAATAATAACACCAACAGCAACACCAGTAACAACAACACCAGTAACAACAATAATAACACCAACAGCAACACCAGTAACAACAACACCAGTAACAACAATAATAACACCAACAGCAACACCAGTAACAACAACACCAGTAACAACAATAATAACACCAACAGCAACACCAGTAACAACAACACCAGTAACAACAATAATAACACCAACAGCAACACCAGTAACAACAACACCAGTAACAACAATAATAACACCAACAGCAACACCAGTAACAACAACACCAGTAACAACAATAATAACACCAACAGCAACACCAGTAACAACAACACCAGTAACAACAATAATAACACCAACAGCAACACCAGTAACAACAACACCAGTAACAACAATAATAACACCAACAGCAACACCAGTAACAACAACGACAGCAGCAACAATAATAACACCAACAGCAACACCAGTAACAACAACACCAGCAGCAACAATAATAACACCAACAGCAACACCAGTAACAACAACACCAGTAACAACAATAATAACACCAACAGCAACACCAGTAACAACAACGACAGCAGCAACAATAATAACAACAACAGCAACACCAGTAACAACAACACCAGCAGCAACAATAATAACACCAACAGCAACACCAGTAACAACAACACCAGTAACAACAATAATAACACCAACAGCAACACCAGTAACAACAACGACAGCAGCAACAATAATAACACCAACAGCAACACCAGTAACAACAACACCAGCAGCAACAATAATAACACCAACAGCAACACCAGTAACAACAACACCAGTAACAACAATAATAACACCAACAGCAACACCAGTAACAACAACGACAGCAGCAACAATAATAACACCAACAGCAACACCAGTAACAACAACACCAGTAACAACAATAATAACACCAACAGCAACACCAGTAACAACAACGACAGCAACAACAATAATAACACCAACAGCAACACCAGTAACAACAACGACAGCAACAACAATAATAACACCAACAGCAACACCAGTAACAACAACACCAGCAGCAACAATAATAACACCAACAGCAACACCAGTAACAACAACGACAGCAACAACAATAATAACACCAACAGCAACACCAGTAACAACAACGACAGCAGCAACAATAATAACACCAACAGCAACACCAGTAACAACAACACCAGTAACAAAAATAATAACACCAACAGCAACACCAGTAACAACAACGACAGCAGCAACAATAATAACACCAACAGCAACACCAGCAGCAACAATAATAACACCAACAGCAACACCAGTAACAACAACACCAGCAGCAACAATAATAACACCAACAGCAACACCAGCAGCAACAATAATAACACCAACAGCAACACCAGTAACAACAACACCAGCAACAACAATAATAACACCAACAGCAACACCAGTAACAACAACGACAGCAGCAACAATAATAACACCAACAGCAACACCAGTAACAACAACGACAGCAACAACAATAATAACACCAACAGCAACACCAGTAACAACAACGACAGCAGCAACAATAATAACACCAACAGCAACACCAGTAACAACAACACCAGTAACAACAATAATAACACCAACAGCAACACCAGTAACAACAACACCAGTAACAACAATAATAACACCAACAGCAACACCAGTAACAACAACGACAGCAGCAACAATAATAACACCAACAGCAACACCAGTAACAACAACGACAGCAACAACAATAATAACACCAACAACAACACCAGTAACAACAACACCAGTAACAACAACACCAGTAACAACAACACCAGTAACAACAATAATAACACCAACAGCAACACCAGTAACAACAACGACAGCAGCAACAATAATAACACCAACAGCAACACCAGTAACAACAACACCAGTAACAACAATAATAACACCAACAGCAACACCAGTAACAACAACGACAGCAACAACAATAATAACACCAACAGCAACACCAGTAACAACAACAACACCAGTAACAACAACACCAGTAACAACAATAATAACACCAACAGCAACACCAGTAACAACAACACCAGCAGCAACAATGATAACACCAACAGCAACACCAGTAACAACAACGACAGCAGCAACAATAATAACACCAACAGCAACACCAGTAACAACAACGACAGCAGCAACAATAATAACACCAACAGCAACACCAGTAACAACAACACCAGTAACAACAATAATAACACCAACAGCAACACCAGTAACAACAACGACAGCAACAACAATAATAACACCAACAGCAACACCAGTAACAACAACGACAGCAACAACAATAATAACACCAACAGCAACACCAGTAACAACAACACCAGCAGCAACAATGATAACACCAACAGCAACACCAGTAACAACAACGACAGCAGCAACAATAATAACACCAACAGCAACACCAGTAACAACAACGACAGCAGCAACAATAATAACACCAACAGCAACACCAGTAACAACAACACCAGTAACAACAATAATAACACCAACAGCAACACCAGTAACAACAACGACAGCAGCAACAATAATAACATCAACAGCAACACCAGTAACAACAACACCGGTAACAACAATAATAACACCAACAGCAACACCAGTAACAACAACGACAGCAACAACAATAATAACACCAACAGCAACACCAGTAACAACAACGACAGCAGCAACAATAATAACACCAACAGCAACACCAGTAACAACAACACCAGCAACAACAATAATAACACCAACAGCAACACCAGTAACAACAACGACAGCAACAACAATAATAACACCAACAGCAACACCAGTAACAACAACGACAGCAACAACAATAATAACACCAACAGCAACACCAGTAACAACAACACCAGTAACAACAATAATAACACCAACAGCAACACCAGTAACAACAACGACAGCAACAACAATAATAACACCAACAGCAACACCAGTAACAGCAACGACAGCAACAACAATAATAACACCAACAGCAACACCAGTAACAACAACACCAGTAACAACAATAATAACACCAACAGCAACACCAGTAACAACAACACCAGCAGCAACAATAATAACACCAACAGCAACACCAGTAACAACAACACCAGCAGCAACAATAATAACACCAACAGCAACACCAGTAACAACAACACCAGTAACAACAATAATAACACCAACAGCAGCACCAGTAACAACAACACCAGTAACAACAATAATAACACCAACAGCAACACCAGTAACAACAACACCAGTAACAACAATAATAACACCAACAGCAACACCAGTAACAACAACGACAGCAGCAACAATAATAACACCAACAGCAACACCAGTAACAACAACGACAGCAGCAACAATAATAACACCAACAGCAACACCAGTAACAACAACGACAGCAACAACAATAATAACACCAACAGCAACACCAGTAACAACAACACCAGTAACAACAACACCAGCAGCAACAATAATAACACCAACAGCAACACCAGTAACAACAACGACAGCAGCAACAATAATAACATCAACAGCAACACCAGTAACAACAACACCAGTAACAACAATAATAACACCAACAGCAACACCAGTAACAACAACGACAGCAACAACAATAATAACACCAACAGCAACACCAGTAACAACAACGACAGCAGCAACAATAATAACACCAACAGCAACACCAGTAACAACAACACCAGCAACAACAATAATAACACCAACAGCAACACCAGTAACAACAACGACAGCAACAACAATAATAACACCAACAGCAACACCAGTAACAACAACGACAGCAACAACAATAATAACACCAACAGCAACACCAGTAACAACAACACCAGTAACAACAATAATAACACCAACAGCAACACCAGTAACAACAACGACAGCAACAACAATATTAACACCAACAGCAACACCAGTAACAACAACGACAGCAACAACAATAATAACACCAACAGCAACACCAGTAACAACAACACCAGTAACAACAATAATAACACCAACAGCAACACCAGTAACAACAACACCAGCAGCAACAATAATAACACCAACAGCAACACCAGTAACAACAACACCAGCAGCAACAATAATAACACCAACAGCAACACCAGTAACAACAACACCAGTAACAACAATAATAACACCAACAGCAACACCAGTAACAACAACACCAGCAGCAACAATAATAACACCAACAGCAACACCAGTAACAACAACACCAGCAGCAACAATAATAACACCAACAGCAGCACCAGTAACAACAACACCAGTAACAACAATAATAACACCAACAGCAACACCAGTAACAACAACACCAGTAACAACAATAATAACACCAACAGCAACACCAGTATCAACAACACCAGTAACAACAATAATAACACCAACAGCAACACCAGTAACAACAACACCAGCAACAACAATAATAACACCAACAGCAACACCAGTAACAACAACACCAGCAGCAACAATAATAACACCAACAGCAACACCAGTAACATCAACACCAGCAGCAACAATAATAACACCAACAGCAACACCAACAGCAACACCAGCAGCAACAATAATAACACCAACAGCAACACCAGTAACAACAACACCAGTAACAACAACACCAGCAGCAACACCAGTAACAACAACACCAGTACCAACAATAATAACACCAACAGCAACACCAGTAACAACAACACCAGCAACAACAATAATAACACCAACAGCAACACCAGTAACAACAACACCAGCAGCAACAATAAAAACACCAACAGCAACACCAGTAACAACAACACCAGCAACAACAATAATAACAACAACAGCAACACCAGTAACAACAACGACAGCAGCAACAATAATAACACCAACAGCAACACCAGTAACAACAACACCAACAGCAACACCAGTAACAACAACACCAGTACCAACAATAATAACACCAACAGCAACACCAGTAACAACAACACCAGCAACAACAATAATAACACCAACAGCAACACCAGTAACAACAACACCAGCAGCAACAATAATAACACCAACAACAACACCAGTAACAACAACACCAGCAACAACAATAATAACACCAACAACAACACCAGTAACAACAACACCAGTAACAACAATAATAACACCAACAGCAACACCAGTATCAACAACACCAGTAACAACAATAATAACACCAACAGCAACACCAGTAACAACAACACCAGCAACAACAATAATAACACCAACAGCAACACCAGTAACAACAACACCAGTAACAACAATAATAACACCAACAGCAACACCAGTAACAACAACGACAGCAGCAACAATAATAACAACAACAGCAACACCAGTAACAACAACACCAGCAGCAACAATAATAACACCAACAGCAACACCAGTAACAACAACACCAGCAGCAACAATAATAACAGCAACAGCAACACCAGTAACAACAACACCAGCAACAACAATAATAACACCAACAACAACACCAGTAACAACAACACCAGTAACAACAATAATAACACCAACAGCAACACCAGTAACAACAACACCAGCAGCAACAATAATAACAGCAACAGCAACACCAGTAACAACAACACCAGCAACAACAATAATAACACCAACAACAACACCAGTAACAACAACACCAGTAACAACAATAATAACACCAACAGCAACACCAGTAACAACAACACCAGCAGCAACAATAATAACACCAACAGCAACACCAGTATCAACAACACCAGTAACAACAATAATAACACCAACAGCAACACCAGTAACAACAACACCAGTAACAACAATAATAACACCAACAACAACACCAGTAACAACAACACCAGTAACAACAATAATAACACCAACAGCAACACCAGTAACAACAACACCAGCAACAACAATAATAACACCAACAACAACACCAGTAACAACAACACCAGCAACAACAATAATAACACCAACAGCAACACCAGTAACAACAACACCAGCAACAACAATAATAACACCAACAACAACACCAGTAACAACAACACCAGTAACAACAATAATAACACCAACAGCAACACCAGTAACAACAACACCAGCAACAACAATAATAACACCAACAACAACACCAGTAACAACAACGACAGCAACAACAATAATAACACCAACAGCAACACCAGTAACAACAACACCAGCAGCAACAATAATAACACCAACAGCAACACCAGTAACAACAACACCAGTAACAACAATAATAACACCAACAGCAACACCAGTAACAACAACGACAGCAGCAACAATAATAACACCAACAGCAACACCAGTAACAACAACACCAGTAACAACAATAATAACACCAACAGCAACACCAGTAACAACAACACCAGCAACAACAATAATAACACCAACAACAACACCAGTAACAACAACACCAGTAACAACAATAATAACACCAACAGCAACACCAGTAACAACAACACCAGCAGCAACAATAATAACACCAACAGCAACACCAGTATCAACAACACCAGTAACAACAATAATAACACCAACAGCAACACCAGTAACAACAACACCAGTAACAACAATAATAACACCAACAGCAACACCAGTAACAACAACGACAGCAGCAACAATAATAACACCAACAGCAACACCAGTAACAACAACACCAGTAACAACAATAATAACACCAACAGCAACACCAGTAACAACAACACCAGTAACAACAATAATAACACCAACAGCAACACCAGTAACAACAACACCAGCAGCAACAATAATAACACCAACAGCAGCACCAGTAACAACAACACCAGTAACAACAATAATAACACCAACAGCAACACCAGTAACAACAACACCAGTAACAACAATAATAACACCAACAGCAACACCAGTAACAACAACACCAGTAACAACAATAATAACACCAACAGCAACACCAGTAACAACAACACCAGTAACAACAATAATAACACCAACAGCAACACCAGTAACAACAACGACAGCAGCAACAATAATAACACCAACAGCAACACCAGTAACAACAACACCAGTAACAACAATAATAACACCAACAGCAACACCAGTAACAACAACGACAGCAGCAACAATAATAACACCAACAGCAACACCAGTAACAACAACACCAGTAACAACAATAATAACACCAACAGCAACACCAGTAACAACAACACCAGTAACAACAATAATAACACCAACAGCAACACCAGTAACAACAACACCAGTAACAACAATAATAACACCAACAGCAACACCAGTAACAACAACACCAGCAGCAACAATAATAACACCAACAGCAACACCAGTAACAACAACACCAGTAACAACAATAATAACACCAACAGCAACACCAGTAACAACAACACCAGTAACAACAATAATAACACCAACAGCAACACCAGTAACAACAACACCAGTAACAACAATAATAACACCAACAGCAACACCAGTAACAACAACGACAGCAGCAACAATAATAACACCAACAGCAACACCAGTAACAACAACACCAGTAACAACAATAATAACACCAACAACACCAGCAGCAACAATAATAACACCAACAGCAACACCAGTATCAACAACACCAGTAACAACAATAATAACACCAACAGCAACACCAGTAACAACAACGACAGCAGCAACAATAATAACACCAACAGCAACACCAGTAACAACAACACCAGTAACAACAATAATAACACCAACAGCAACACCAGTAACAACAACACCAGTAACAACAATAATAACACCAACAGCAACACCAGTAACAACAACACCAGCAGCAACAATAATAACACCAACAGCAACACCAGTAACAACAACACCAGTAACAACAATAATAACACCAACAACAACACCAGTAACAACAACACCAGTAACAACAATAATAACACCAACAGCAACACCAGTAACAACAACGACAGCAGCAACAATAATAACACCAACAACAACACCAGTAACAACAACACCAGTAACAACAATAATAACACCAACAACAACACCAGTAACAACAACACCAGTAACAACAATAATAACACCAACAGCAACACCAGTATCAACAACACCAGTAACAACAATAATAACACCAACAACAACACCAGTAACAACAACACCAGTAACAACAATAATAACACCAACAGCAACACCAGTAACAACAACACCAGTAACAACAACACCAACAGCAACACCAGTAACAACAACGACAGCAGCAACAATAATAACACCAACAGCAACACCAGTAACAACAACACCAGTAACAACAATAATAACACCAACAGCAACACCAGTAACAACAACACCAGTAACAACAATAATAACACCAACAGCAACACCAGTAACAACAACACCAGTAACAACAATAACAACACCAACAACAACACCAGTAACAACAACACCAGTAACAACAATAATAACACCAACAGCAACACCAGTAACAACAACACCAGTAACAACAATAACAACACCAACAACAACACCAGTAACAACAACACCAGTAACAACAATAACAACACCAACAGCAACACCAGTAACAACAATAACAACACCAACAACAACACCAGTAACAACAACACCAGTAACAACAATAATAACACCAACAGCAACACCAGTAACAACAACACCAGTAACAACAATAACAACACCAACAACAACACCAGTAACAACAACACCAGTAACAACAATAATAACACCAACAGCAACACCAGTAACAACAACACCAGTAACAACAATAACAACACCAACAACAACACCAGTAACAACAACACCAGCAGCAACAATAATAACACCAACAGCAACACCAGTAACAACAACACCAGTAACAACAATAATAACACCAACAGCAACACCAGTAACAACAACGACAGCAGCAACAATAATAACACCAACAACAACACCAGTAACAACAACACCAGCAGCAACAATAATAACACCAACAACAACACCAGTAACAACAACACCAGTAACAACAATAATAACACCAACAGCAACACCAGTAACAACAACACCAGTAACAACAATAATAACACCAACAGCAACACCAGTAACAACAACACCAGCAGCAACAATAATAACACCAACAGCAACACCAGTAACAACAACACCAGTAACAACAATAATAACACCAACAGCAACACCAGTAACAACAACACCAGTAACAACAATAACAACACCAACAACAACACCAGTAACAACAACACCAGTAACAACAATAATAACACCAACAGCAACACCAGTAACAACAACACCAGTAACAACAATAACAACACCAACAACAACACCAGTAACAACAACACCAGTAACAACAATAATAACACCAACAGCAACACCAGTAACAACAACACCAGTAACAACAATAACAACACCAACAACAACACCAGTAACAACAACACCAGTAACAACAATAATAACACCAACAGCAACACCAGTAACAACAACACCAGTAACAACAATAATAACACCAACAGCAACACCAGTAACAACAACACCAGTAACAACAATAACAACACCAACAACAACACCAGTAACAACAACACCAGTAACAACAATAATAACACCAACAGCAACACCAGTAACAACAACACCAGTAACAACAATAATAACACCAACAGCAACACCAGTAACAACAACACCAGTAACAACAATAACAACACCAACAACAACACCAGTAACAACAACACCAGTAACAACAATAATAACACCAACAGCAACACCAGTAACAACAACACCAGTAACAACAATAACAACACCAACAACAACACCAGTAACAACAACACCAGTAACAACAATAATAACACCAACAGCAACACCAGTAACAACAACACCAGCAGCAACAATAATAACACCAACAACAACACCAGTAACAACAACACCAGTAACAACAATAATAACACCAACAGCAACACCAGTAACAACAACACCAGTAACAACAATAATAACACCAACAGCAACACCAGTAACAACAACACCAGCAACAACAATAATAACACCAACAGCAACACCAGTAACAACAACACCAGTAACAACAATAATAACACCAACAGCAACACCAGTAACAACAACACCAGCAGCAACAATAATAACACCAACAGCAACACCAGTAACAAAAACACCAGCAGCAACAATAATAACACCAACAGCAACACCAGTAACAACAACACCAGCAGCAACAATAATAACACCAACAGCAACACCAGTAACAACAACACCAGTAACAACAATAATAACACCAACAGCAACACCAGTAACAACAACACCAGCAGCAACAATAATAACACCAACAGCAACACCAGTAACAACAACGACAGCAGCAACAATAATAACACCAACAGCAACACCAGTAACAACAACACCAGCAGCAACAATAATAACACCAACAGCAACACCAGTAACAACAACACCAGCAGCAACAATAATAACACCAACAGCAACACCAGTAACAACAACGACAGCAGCAACAATAATAACACCAACAGCAACACCAGTAACAACAACACCAGCAGCAACAATAATAACACCAACAGCAACACCAGTAACAACAACGACAGCAGCAACAATAATAACACCAACAGCAACACCAGTAACAACAACACCAGCAGCAACAATAATAACACCAACAGCAACACCAGTAACAACAACACCAGCAGCAACAATAATAACACCAACAGCAACACCAGTAACAACAACGACAGCAGCAACAATAATAACACCAACAGCAACACCAGTAACAACAACACCAGCAGCAACAATAATAACACCAACAGCAACACCAGTAACAACAACGACAGCAGCAACAATAATAACACCAACAGCAACACCAGTAACAACAACGACAGCAGCAACAATAATAACACCAACAGCAACACCAGTAACAACAACACCAGCAGCAACAATAATAACATCAACAGCAACACCAGTAACAACAACACCAGCAGCAACAATAATAACACCAACAGCAACACCAGTAACAACAACACCAGCAGCAACAATAATAACACCAACAGCAACACCAGTAACAACAACGACAGCAGCAACAATAATAACACCAACAGCAACACCAGTAACAACAACGACAGCAGCAACAATAATAACACCAACAGCAACACCAGTAACAACAACACCAGCAGCAACAATAATAACATCAACAGCAACACCAGTAACAACAACACCAGCAGCAACAATAATAACACCAACAGCAACACCAGTAACAACAACACCAGTAACAACAATAATAACAGCAAAAGCAACACCAGTAACAACAACACCAGTAACAACAATAATAACATCAACAGCAACACCAGTAACAACAACGACAGCAGCAACAATAATAACACCAACAGCAACACCAGTAACAACAACACCAGCAGCAACAATAATAACACCAACAGCAACACCAGTAACAACAACACCAGTAACAACAATAATAACAGCAAAAGCAACACCAGTAACAACAACACCAGTAACAACAATAATAACACCAACAGCAACACCAGTAACAACAACGACAGCTGCAACAATAATAACACCAACAGCAACACCAGTAACAACAACACCAGCAGCAACAATAATAACATCAACAGCAACACCAGTAACAACAACACCAGCAGCAACAATAATAACACCAACAGCAACACCAGTAACAACAACACCAGCAGCAACAATAATAACACCAACAGCAACACCAGTAACAACAACACCAGTAACAACAATAATAACACCAACAGCAACACCAGTAACAACAATAATAACACCAACAGCAACACCAGTAACAACAACGACAGCAGCAACAATAATAACACCAACAGCAACACCAGTTACAACAACACCAGTAACAACAATAATAACACCAACAGCAACACCAGTAACAACAATAATAACACCAACAGCAACACCAGTAACAACAACGACAGCAGCAACAATAATAACACCAACAGCAACACCAGTAACAACAATAATAACACCAACAGCAATACCAGCAGCAACAATAATAACACCAACAGCAACACCAGTAACAACAACGACAGCAGCAACAATAATAACACCAACAGCAACACCAGTTACAACAATAATAACACCAACAGCAACACCAGTAACAACAACGACAGCAGCAACAATAATAACACCAACAGCAACACCAGTAACAACAACACCAGTAACAACAATAATAACACCAACAGCAACACCAGTAACAACAACACCAGTAACAACAATAATAACACCAACAGCAACACCAGTAACAACAACACCAGCAGCAACAATAATAACACCAACAGCAACACCAGTAACAACAACACCAGTAACAACAATAATAACACCAACAGCAACACCAGTAACAACAACACCAGTAACAACAATAATAACACCAACAGCAACACCAGTAACCACAATAATAACACCAACAGCAACACCAGTAACAACAACACCAGCAACAACAATAATAACACCAACAGCAACACCAGTAACAACAACACCAGTAACAACAATAATAACACCAACAGCAACACCAGTAACAACAACACCAGTAACAACAATAATAACACCAACAGCCACACCAGTAACAACAACACCAGTAACAACAATAATAACACCAACAGCAACACCAGTAACAACAACACCAGTAACAACAATAATAACACCAACAGCAACACCAGTAACAACAACACCAGTAACAACAATAATAACACCAACAACAACACCAGTAACAACAACACCAGTAACAACAATAATAACACCAACAGCAACACCAGTAACAACAACACCAGCAGCAACAATAATAACACCAACAGCAACACCAGTAACAACAACGACAGCAGCAACAATAATAACACCAACAGCAACACCAGTAACAACAACACCAGTAACAACAATAATAACACCAACAGCAACACCAGTAACAACAACGACAGCAGCAACAATAATAACACCAACAGCAACACCAGTAACAACAACACCAGTAACAACAATAATAACACCAACAGCAACACCAGTAACAACAACGACAGCAGCAACAATAATAACACCAACAGCAACACCAGTAACAACAACACCAGTAACAACAATAATAACACCAACAGCAACACCAGTAACAACAACGACAGCAGCAACAATAATAACACCAACAGCAACATCAGTAACAACAACGACAGCAGCAACAATAATAACACCAACAGCAACACCAGTAACAACAACGACAGCAGCAACAATAATAACACCAACAGCAACACCAGTAACAACAACACCAGCAGCAACAATAATAACACCAACAGCAACACCAGTAACAACAACGACAGCAGCAACAATAATAACACCAACAGCAACACCAGTAACAACAACGACAGCAGCAACAATAATAACACCAACAGCAACACCAGTAACAACAACACCAGCAGCAACAATAATAACACCAACAGCAAAACCAGTAACAACAACACCAGCAGCAACAATAATAACACCAACAGCAACACCAGTAACAACAACACCAGCAACAACAATAATAACACCAATAGCAACACCAGTAACAATAACACCAGCAGCAACAATAATAACACCAACAGCAACACCAGTAACAACAACACCAGTAACAACAATAATAACATCAACAGCAACACCAGTAACAACAACACCAGCAGCAACAATAATAACACCAACAGCAACACCAGTAACAACAACACCAGCAGCAACAATAATAACACCAACAGCAACACCAGTAACAACAACGACAGCAGCAACAATAATAACACCAACAGCAACACCAGTAACAACAACACCAGCAGCAACAATAGTAACACCAACAGCAACACCAGTAACAACAACACCAGCAGCAACAATAATAACACCAACAGCAACACCAGTAACAACAACACCAGTAACAACAATAATAACATCAACAGCAACACCAGTAACAACAACACCAGCAGCAACAATAGTAACACCAACAGCAACACCAGTAACAACAACACCAGCAGCAACAATAATAACACCAACAGCAACACCAGTAACAACAACACCAGTAACAACAATAATAACATCAACAGCAACACCAGTAACAACAACACCAGTAACAACAATAATAACACCAACAGCAACACCAGTAACAACAACACCAGTAACAACAATAATAACACCAACAGCAACACCAGTAACAACAACACCAGTAACAACAATAATAACATCAACAGCAACACCAGTAACAACAACACCAGCAGCAACAATAGTAACACCAACAGCAACACCAGTAACAACAACACCAGCAGCAACAATAATAACACCAACAGCAACACCAGTAACAACAACACCAGTAACAACAATAATAACATCAACAGCAACACCAGTAACAACAACACCAGTAACAACAATAATAACACCAACAGCAACACCAGTAACAACAACACCAGTAACAACAATAATAACACCAACAGCAACACCAGTAACAACAACACCAGTAACAACAATAATAACACCAACAGCAACACCAGTAACAACAACACCAGTAACAACAATAATAACACCAACAGCAACACCAGTAACAACAACACCAGTAACAACAATTATAACACCAACAGCAACACCAGTAACAACAACACCAGTAACAACAATAATAACACCAACAGCAACACCAGTAACAACAACACCAGTAACAACAATAATAACACCAACAGCAACACCAGTAACAACAACACCAGTAACAACAATAATAACACCAACAGCAACACCAGTAACAACAACACCAGTAACAACAATAATAACACCAACAGCAACACCAGTAACAACAACACCAGTAACAACAATAATAACATCAACAGCAACACCAGTAACAACAACACCAGCAGCAACAATAATAACACCAACAGCAACACCAGTAACAACAACACCAGTAACAACAATAATAACACCAACAGCAACACCAGTAACAACAACACCAACAGCAACAATAATAACACCAACAGCAACACCAGTAACAACAACACCAGCAGCAACAATAATAACACCAACAGCAACACCAGTAACAACAACACCAGTAACAACAATAATAACACCAACAGCAACACCAGTAACAACAACAACACCAGTAACAACAATAATAACACCAACAGCAACACCAGTAACAACAACAACATCAGCAACAATAATAACACCAACAGCAACACCAGTAACAACAACACCAGCAGCAACAATAATAACACCAACAGCAACACCAGTAACAACAACAACATCAGCAACAATAATAACACCAACAGCAACACCAGTAACAACAACACCAGTAACAACAATAATAACACCAACAGCAACACCAGTAACAACAACACCAGTAACAACAATAATAACACCAACAACAACACCAGTAACAACAACACCAGCAGCAACAATAATAACACCAACAGCAACACCAGTAACAACAACACCAGCAGCAACAATAATAACACCAACAGCAACACCAGTAACAACAACACCAGTAACAACAATAATAACACCAACAGCAACACCAGTAACAACAACACCAGTAACAACAATAATAACACCAACAGCAACACCAGTAACAACAACACCAGCAGCAACAATAATAACACCAACAGCAACACCAGTAACAACAACACCAGTAACAACAATAATAACACCAACAGCAACACCAGTAACAACAACACCAGTAACAGCAATAATAACACCAACAGCAACACCAGTAACAACAACACCAGCAGCAACAATAATAACACCAACAGCAACACCAGTAACAACAACACCAGTAACAACAATAATAACACCAACAGCAACACCAGTAACAACAACACCAGCAACAACAATAATAACACCAACAGCAACACCAGTAACAACAACACCAGCAGCAACAATAATAACACCAACAGCAACACCAGTAACAACAACAACATCAGCAACAATAATAACACCAACAGCAACACCAGTAACAACAACAACATCAGCAACAATAATAACACCAACAGCAACACCAGTAACAACAACACCAGCAGCAACAATAACAACACCAACAGCAACACCAGTAACAACAACACCAGCAGCAACAATAATAACACCAACAGCAACACCAGTAACAACAACACCAGTAACAACAATAATAACACCAACAGCAACACCAGTAACAACAACACCAGCAACAACAATAACAACACCAACAACAACACCAGTAACAACAACACCAGCAACAATAATAACACCAACAGCAACACCAGTAACAACAACACCAGTAACAACAATAATAACACCAACAGCAACACCAGTAACAACAACACCAGTAACAACAATAATAACACCAACAGCAACACCAGTAACAACAACACCAGTAACAACAATAATAACACCAACAGCAACACCAGTAACAACAACACCAGTAACAACAACACCAGCAGCAACAATAATAACATCAACAGCAACACCAGTAACAACAACACCAACAACAACACCAGTAACAACAACACCAGCAACAACAATAATAACACCAACAGCAACACCAGTAACAACAACACCAACAACAACACCAGTAACAACAACACCAGCAGCAACAATAATAACATCAACAGCAACACCAGTAACAACAACACCAACAACAACACCAGTAACAACAACACCAGCAACAACAATAATAACACCAACAGCAACACCAGTAACAACAACACCAACAACAACACCAGTAACAACAACACCAGCAGCAACAATAATAACACCAACAACAACACCAGTAACAACAACACCAGCAGCAACAATAATAACACCAACAGCAACACCAGTAACAACAACACCAGCAGCAACAATAATAACACCAACAACAACACCAGTAACAACAACACCAGTAACAACAATAATAACACCAACAGCAACACCAGTAACAACAACACCAGTAACAACAACACCAGTAACAACAACACCAGTAACAACAATAATAACACCAACAGCAACACCAGTAACAACAACACCAACAACAACACCAGTAACAACAACACCAGCAGCAACAATAATAACACCAACAGCAACACCAGTAACAACAACACCAGTAACAACAACACCAGCAGCAACAATAATAACATCAACAGCAACACCAGTAACAACAACACCAGTAACAACAACACCAGCAGCAACAATAATAACACCAACAGCAACACCAGTAACAACAACACCAGCAGCAACAATAATAACACCAACAGCAACACCAGTAACAACAACACCAGTAACAACAACACCAGTAACAACAATAATAACACCAACAGCAACACCAGTAACAACAACACCAGCAGCAACAATAATAACACCAACAGCAACACCAGTAACAACAACACCAGCAGCAACAATAATAACACCAACAGCAACACCAGTAACAACAACACCAGTAACAACAACACCAGTAACAACAATAATAACACCAACAGCAACACCAGTAACAACAACACCAGCAGCAACAATAATAACACCAACAGCAACAACAGTAACAACAACACCAGTAACAACAACACCAGTAACAACAATAATAACACCAACAGCAACACCAGTAACAACAACACCAGCAGCAACAATAATAACATCAACAGCAACACCAGTAACAACAACACCAGTAACAACAACACCAGTAACAACAACACCAGTAACAACAATAATAACACCAACAGCAACACCAGTAACAACAACGACAGCAGCAACAATAATAACATCAACAGCAACACCAGTAACAACAACACCAGTAACAACAATAATAACACCAACAGCAACACCAGTAACAACAACACCAACAACAACACCAGTAACAACAACACCAGCAACAACAATAATAACACCAACAGCAACACCAGTAACAACAACACCAGCAGCAACAATAATAACATCAACAGCAACACCAGTAACAACAACACCAGTAACAACAATAATAACACCAACAGCAACACCAGTAACAACAACACCAACAACAACACCAGTAACAACAACACCAGCAACAACAATAATAACACCAACAGCAACACCAGTAACAACAACACCAACAACAACACCAGTAACAACAACACCAGCAGCAACAATAATAACACCAACAGCAACACCAGTAACAACAACACCAACAGCAACACCAGTAACAACAACACCAGCAACAACAATAATAACACCAACAGCAACACCAGTAACAACAACACCAGCAGCAACGATAATAACATCAACAGCAACACCAGTAACAACAACACCAGTAACAACAACACCAGTAACAACAATAATAACACCAACAGCAACACCAGTAACAACAACGACAGCAGCAACAATAATAACATCAACAGCAACACCAGTAACAACAACACCAGTAACAACAATAATAACACCAACAGCAACACCAGTAACAACAACACCAACAACAACACCAGTAACAACAACACCAGCAACAACAATAATAACACCAACAGCAACACCAGTAACAACAACACCAGCAGCAACAATAATAACATCAACAGCAACACCAGTAACAACAACACCAGTAACAACAATAATAACACCAACAGCAACACCAGTAACAACAACGACAGCAGCAACAATAATAACATCAACAGCAACACCAGTAACAACAACACCAGTAACAACAATAATAACACCAACAGCAACACCAGTAACAACAACACCAACAACAACAACAGTAACAACAACACCAGTAACAACAATAATAACACCAACAGCAACACCAGTAACAACAACACCAGCAGCAACAATAATAACATCAACAGCAACACCAGTAACAACAACACCAGTAACAACAACACCAGTAACAACAATAATAACACCAACAGCAACACCAGTAACAACAACGACAGCAGCAACAATAATAACACCAACAGCAACACCAGTAACAACAACACCAACAACAACACCAGTAACAACAACACCAGCAACAACAATAATAACACCAACAGCAACACCAGTAACAACAACACCAGCAGCAACAATAATAACACCAACAGCAACACCAGTAACAACAACACCAACAACAACACCAGTAACAACAACACCAGCAGCAACAATAATAACATCAACAGCAACACCAGTAACAACAACACCAGTAACAACAACACCAGTAACAACAATAATAACACCAACAGCAACACCAGTAACAACAACGACAGCAGCAACAATAATAACATCAACAGCAACACCAGTAACAACAACACCAGCAACAACAATAATAACACCAACAGCAACACCAGTAACAACAACACCAGCAGCAACAATAATAACACCAACAGCAACACCAGTAACAACAACACCAACAACAACACCAGTAACAACAACACCAGCAACAACAATAATAATCCCAACAGCAACACCAGTAACAACAACGACAGCAGCAACAATAATAACATCAACAGCAACACCAGTAACAACAACACCAGTAACAACAATAATAACACCAACAGCAACACCAGTAACAACAACACCAACAACAACACCAGTAACAACAACACCAGCAGCAACAATAATAACACCAACAGCAACACCAGTAACAACAACACCAACAACAACACCAGTAACAACAACACCAGCAACAACAATAATAACACCAACAGCAACACCAGTAACAACAACACCAGCAGCAACAATAATAACACCAACAGCAACACCAGTAACAACAACACCAGCAGCAACAATAATAACATCAACAGCAACACCAGTAACAACAACACCAGTAACAACAATAATAACACCAACAGCAACACCAGTAACAACAACACCAGCAGCAACAATAATAACACCAACAGCAACACCAGTAACAACAACGACAGCAGCAACAATAATAACTCCAACAGCAACACCAGTAACAACAACGACAGCAGCAACAATAATAACACCAACAGCAACACCAGTAACAACAACGACAGCAGCAACAATAATAACACCAACAGCAACACCAGTAACAACAACGACAGCAGCAACAATAATAACACCAACAGCAACACCAGTAACAACAACGACAGCAGCAACAATAATAACATCAACAGCAACACCAGTAACAACAACACCAGTAACAACAATAATAACACCAACAGCAACACCAGTAACAACAACACCAGTAACAACAACACCAGCAGCAACAATAATAACATCAACAGCAACACCAGTAACAACAACACCAACAACAACACCAGTAACAACAACACCAGCAACAACAATAATAACACCAACAGCAACACCAGTAACAACAACACCAGCAGCAACAATAATAACACCAACAGCAACACCAGTAACAACAACACCAGTAACAACAACACCAGTAACAACAATAATAACACCAACAGCAACACCAGTAACAACAACGACAGCAGCAACAATAATAACACCAACAGCAACACCAGTAACAACAACGACAGCAGCAACAATAATAACACCAACAGCAACACCAGTAACAACAACACCAGCAGCAACAATAATAACACCAACAGCAACACCAGTAACAACAACACCAGTAACAACAATAATAACACCAACAGCAACACCAGTAACAACAACGACAGCAGCAACAATAATAACACCAACAGCAACACCAGTAACAACAACACCAGCAGCAACAATAATAACACCAACAGCAACACCAGTAACAACAACACCAGTAACAACAACACCAGCAGCAACAATAATAACACCAACAGCAACACCAGTAACAACAACACCAACAGCAACACCAGTAACAACAACACCAGCAGCAACAATAATAACACCAACAGCAACACCAGTAACAACAACACCAGTAACAACAATAATAACACCAACAGCAACACCAGTAACAACAACGACAGCAGCAACAATAATAACACCAACAGCAACACCAGTAACAACAACACCAACAGCAACACCAGTAACAACAACACCAGCAGCAACAATAATAACACCAACAGTAACACCAGTAACAACAACACCAACAGCAACACCAGTAACAACAACACCAGCAGCAACAATAATAACACCAACAGCAACACCAGTAACAACAACACCAGTAACAACAATAATAACACCAACAGCAACACCAGTAACAACAACGACAGCAGCAACAATAATAACACCAACAGCAACACCAGTAACAACAACACCAACAGCAACACCAGTAACAACAACACCAGCAGCAACAATAATAACACCAACAGTAACACCAGTAACAACAACACCAACAGCAACACCAGTAACAACAACACCAGCAGCAACAATAATAACACCAACAGCAACACCAGTAACAACAACACCAGTAACAACAATAATAACACCAACAGCAACACCAGTAACAACAACGACAGCAGCAACAATAATAACACCAACAGCAACACCAGTAACAACAACACCAACAGCAACACCAGTAACAACAACACCAGCAGCAACAATAATAACACCAACAGTAACACCAGTAACAACAACACCAACAGCAACACCAGTAACAACAACACCAGCAGCAACAATAATAACACCAACAGCAACACCAGTAACAACAACACCAGTAACAACAATAATAACACCAACAGCAACACCAGTAACAACAACGACAGCAGCAACAATAATAACACCAACAGCAACACCAGTAACAACAACACCAACAGCAACACCAGTAACAACAACACCAGCAGCAACAATAATAACACCAACAGTAACACCAGTAACAACAACACCAACAGCAACACCAGTAACAACAACACCAGCAGCAACAATAATAACACCAACAGCAACACCAGTAACAACAACACCAGTAACAACAATAATAACACCAACAGCAACACCAGTAACAACAACGACAGCAGCAACAATAATAACACCAACAGCAACACCAGTAACAACAACACCAACAGCAACACCAGTAACAACAACACCAGCAGCAACAATAATAACACCAACAGTAACACCAGTAACAACAACACCAACAGCAACACCAGTAACAACAACACCAGCAGCAACAATAATAACACCAACAGCAACACCAGTAACAACAACACCAGCAGCAACAATAATAACACCAACAGTAACACCAGTAACAACAACACCAACAGCAACACCAGTAACAACAACACCAGCAGCAACAATAATAACACCAACAGCAACACCAGTAACAACAACACCAGTAACAACAATAATAACACCAACAGCAACACCAGTAACAACAACACCAGCAGCAACAATAATAACACCAACAGCAACACCAGTAACAACAACACCAGTAACAACAATAATAACACCAACAGCAACACCAGTAACAACAACACCAGCAGCAACAATAATAACACCAACAGCAACACCAGTAACAACAACACCAGCAGCAACAATAATAACACCAACAGCAACACCAGTAACAACAACACCAGTAACAACAATAATAACACCAACAGCAACACCAGTAACAACAACACCAGCAGCAACAACAACAACACCAACAGCAACACCAGTAACAACAACGACAGCAGCAACAATAATAACACCAACAGCAACACCAGTAACAACAACACCAGTAACAACAATAATAACACCAACAGCAACACCAGTAACAACAACACCAGCAGCAACAATAATAACACCAACAGCAACACCAGTAACAACAACACCAACAGCAACACCAGTAACAACAACGACAGCAGCAACAATAATAACACCAACAGCAACACCAGTAACAACAACACCAGTAACAACAATAATAACACCAACAGCAACACCAGTAACAACAACACCAGCAGCAACAATAATAACACCAACAGCAACACCAGTAACAACAACACCAACAGCAACACCAGTAACAACAACGACAGCAGCAACAATAATAACACCAACAGCAACACCAGTAACAACAACACCAGCAGCAACAATAATAACACCAACAGCAACACCAGTAACAACAACGACAGCAGCAACAATAATAACACCAACAGCAACACCAGTAACAACAACACCAGCAGCAACAACAATAACACCAACAGCAACACCAGTAACAACAACACCAGTAACAACAATAATAACACCAACAGCAACACCAGTAACAACAACACCAGTAACAACAATAATAACACCAACAGCAACACCAGTAACAACAACACCAGCAGCAACAATAATAACACCAACAGCAACACCAGTAACAACAACACCAGCAACAACAATAATAACACCAACAGCAACACCAGTAACAACAACACCAGTAACAACAATAATAACACCAACAGCAACACCAGTAACAACAACACCAGCAGCAACAACAACAACACCAACAGCAACACCAGTAACAACAACGACAGCAGCAACAATAATAACACCAACAGCAACACCAGTAACAACAACACCAGTAACAACAATAATAACACCAACAGCAACACCAGTAACAACAACACCAGCAGCAACAACAACAACACCAACAGCAACACCAGTAACAACAACGACAGCAGCAACAATAATAACACCAACAGCAACACCAGTAACAACAACACCAGTAACAACAATAATAACACCAACAACAACACCAGTAACAACAACACCAGCAGCAACAATAATAACACCAACAGCAACACCAGTAACAACAACACCAACAGCAACACCAGTAACAACAATAATAACACCAACAACAACACCAGTAACAACAACACCAGCAGCAACAATAATAACACCAACAGCAACACCAGTAACAACAACACCAACAACAACACCAGTAACAACAATAATAACACCAACAGCAACACCAGTAACAACAACGACAGCAGCAACAATAATAACACCAACAGCAACACCAGTAACAACAACACCAGTAACAACAATAATAACACCAACAACAACACCAGTAACAACAACACCAGCAACAACAATAATAACACCAACAGCAACACCAGTAACAACAACGACAGCAACAACAATAATAACTCCAACAGCAACACCAGTAACAACAACACCAACAACAACACCAGTAACAACAACAACACCAGCAGCAACAATAATAACTCCAACAGCAACACCAGTAACAACAACACCAGTAACAACAATAATAACACCAACAGCAACACCAGTAACAACAACACCAGTAACAACAATAATAACACCAACAGCAACACCAGTAACAACAACACCAGTAACAACAATAATAACACCAACAGCAACACCAGTAACAACAACGACAGCAACAACAATAATAACTCCAACAGCAACACCAGTAACAACAACACCAACAACAACACCAGTAACAACAACAACACCAGCAGCAACAATAATAACTCCAACAGCAACACCAGTAACAACAACAACACCAGCAGCAACAATAATAACTCCAACAGCAACACCAGTAACAACAACACCAGCAGCAACAACAATAACACCAACAGCAACACCAGTAACAACAACACCAGCAACAACAATAATAACACCAATAGCAACACCAGTAACAACAACACCAGTAACAACAATAATAACACCAACAGCAACACCAGTAACAACAACACCAGCAGCAACAATAATAACACCAACAGCAACACCAGTAACAACAACACCAGCAGCAACAATAATAACACCAACAGCAACACCAGTAACAACAACACCAGCAACAACAATAATAACACCAATAGCAACACCAGTAACAACAACACCAGCAACAACAATAATAACATCAACAGCAACACCAGTAACAACAACACCAGTAACAACAATAATAACACCAACAGCAACACCAGTAACAACAACACCAGCAGCAACAATAATAACACCAACAGCAACACCAGTAACAACAACACCAGTAACAACAATAATAACACCAACAGCAACACCAGTAACAACAACACCAGCAACAACAATAATAACACCAACAGCAACACCAGTAACAACAACACCAGTAACAACAATAATAACACCAACAGCAACACCAGTAACAACAACACCAGCAGCAACAATAATAACACCAACAGCAACACCAGTAACAACAACACCAGTAACAACAATAATAACACCAACAGCAACACCAGTAACAACAACACCAGCAACAACAATAATAACACCAACAGCAACACCAGTAACAACAACACCAGTAACAACAATAATAACACCAACAGCAACACCAGTAACAACAACACCAGCAACAACAATAATAACACCAACAGCAACACCAGTAACAACAACACCAGCAACAACAATAATAACACCAACAGCAACACCAGTAACAACAACACCAGTAACAACAATAATAACACCAACAGCAACACCAGTAACAACAACACCAGCAACAACAATAATAACACCAACAGCAACACCAGTAACAACAACACCAGCAACAACAATAATAACACCAATAGCAACACCAGTAACAACAACACCAGTAACAACAATAATAACTCCAACAGCAACACCAGTAACAACAACACCAGCAGCAACAATAATAACACCAACAGCAACACCAGTAACAACAACACCAGCAACAACAATAATAACACCAATAGCAACACCAGTAACAACAACACCAGTAACAACAATAATAACACCAACAGCAACACCAGTAACAACAACACCAGCAGCAACAATAATAACACCAACAACAACACCAGTAACAACAACGACAGCAGCAACAATAATAACACCAACAGCAACACCAGTAACAACAACACCAGTAACAACAATAATAACACCAACAGCAACACCAGTAACAACAACACCAGTAACAACAATAATAACACCAACAGCAACACCAGTAACAACAACACCAGCAGCAACAATAATAACACCAACAACAACACCAGTAACAACAACGACAGCAGCAACAATAATAACTCCAACAGCAACACCAGTAACAACAACACCAGCAGCAACAATAATAACACCAACAGCAACACCAGTAACAACAACACCAGCAGCAACAATAATAACTCCAACAGCAACACCAGTAACAACAACACCAGCAGCAACAATAATAACACCAACAGCAACACCAGTAACAACAACACCAGCAGCAACAATAATAACACCAACAGCAACACCAGTAACAACAACACCAGCAGCAACAATAATAACACCAACAGCAACACCAGTAACAACAACACCAGTAACAACAATAATAACACCAACAGCAACACCAGTAACAACAACACCAGTAACAACAACACCAGTAACAACAATAATAACACCAACAGCAACACCAGTAACAACAACACCAGTAACAACAATAATAACACCAACAGCAACACCAGTAACAACAACGACAGCAACAACAATAATAACTCCAACAGCAACACCAGTAACAACAACACCAACAACAACACCAGTAACAACAACAACACCAGCAGCAACAATAATAACTCCAACAGCAACACCAGTAACAACAACAACACCAGCAGCAACAATAATAACTCCAACAGCAACACCAGTAACAACAACACCAGCAGCAACAACAATAACACCAACAGCAACACCAGTAACAACAACACCAGCAACAACAATAATAACACCAATAGCAACACCAGTAACAACAACACCAGTAACAACAATAATAACACCAACAGCAACACCAGTAACAACAACACCAGCAGCAACAATAATAACACCAACAGCAACACCAGTAACAACAACACCAGCAGCAACAATAATAACACCAACAGCAACACCAGTAACAACAACACCAGCAACAACAATAATAACACCAATAGCAACACCAGTAACAACAACACCAGCAACAACAATAATAACATCAACAGCAACACCAGTAACAACAACACCAGTAACAACAATAATAACACCAACAGCAACACCAGTAACAACAACACCAGCAGCAACAATAATAACACCAACAGCAACACCAGTAACAACAACACCAGTAACAACAATAATAACACCAACAGCAACACCAGTAACAACAACACCAGCAACAACAATAATAACACCAACAGCAACACCAGTAACAACAACACCAGTAACAACAATAATAACACCAACAGCAACACCAGTAACAACAACACCAGCAGCAACAATAATAACACCAACAGCAACACCAGTAACAACAACACCAGTAACAACAATAATAACACCAACAGCAACACCAGTAACAACAACACCAGCAACAACAATAATAACACCAACAGCAACACCAGTAACAACAACACCAGTAACAACAATAATAACACCAACAGCAACACCAGTAACAACAACACCAGCAACAACAATAATAACACCAACAGCAACACCAGTAACAACAACACCAGCAACAACAATAATAACACCAACAGCAACACCAGTAACAACAACACCAGTAACAACAATAATAACACCAACAGCAACACCAGTAACAACAACACCAGCAACAACAATAATAACACCAACAGCAACACCAGTAACAACAACACCAGCAACAACAATAATAACACCAATAGCAACACCAGTAACAACAACACCAGTAACAACAATAATAACTCCAACAGCAACACCAGTAACAACAACACCAGCAGCAACAATAATAACACCAACAGCAACACCAGTAACAACAACACCAGCAACAACAATAATAACACCAATAGCAACACCAGTAACAACAACACCAGTAACAACAATAATAACACCAACAGCAACACCAGTAACAACAACACCAGCAGCAACAATAATAACACCAACAACAACACCAGTAACAACAACGACAGCAGCAACAATAATAACACCAACAGCAACACCAGTAACAACAACACCAGTAACAACAATAATAACACCAACAGCAACACCAGTAACAACAACACCAGTAACAACAATAATAACACCAACAGCAACACCAGTAACAACAACACCAGCAGCAACAATAATAACACCAACAACAACACCAGTAACAACAACGACAGCAGCAACAATAATAACTCCAACAGCAACACCAGTAACAACAACACCAGCAGCAACAATAATAACACCAACAGCAACACCAGTAACAACAACACCAGCAGCAACAATAATAACTCCAACAGCAACACCAGTAACAACAACACCAGCAGCAACAATAATAACACCAACAGCAACACCAGTAACAACAACACCAGCAGCAACAATAATAACACCAACAGCAACACCAGTAACAACAACACCAGCAGCAACAATAATAACACCAACAGCAACACCAGTAACAACAACACCAGTAACAACAATAATAATACCAACAGCAACACCAGTAACAACAACACCAGTAACAACAATAATAACACCAACAGCAACACCAGTAACAACAACACCAGCAGCAACAATAATAACACCAACAGCAACACCAGTAACAACAACACCAGTAACAACAATAATAACACCAACAACAACACCAGTAACAACAACGACAGCAGCAACAATAATAACACCAACAGCAACACCAGTAACAACAACACCAGCAGCAACAATAATAACACCAACAGCAACACCAGTAACAACAACACCAGCAACAACAATAATAACACCAACAGCAACACCAGTAACAACAACACCAGCAGCAACAATAATAACACCAACAGCAACACCAGTAACAACAACACCAGCAACAACAATAATAACACCAACAGCAACACCAGTAACAACAACACCAGCAGCAACAATAATAACACCATCAGCAACACCAGTAACAACAACACCAGTAACAACAATAATAACACCAACAGCAACACCAGTAACAACAACGACAGCAGCAACAATAATAACATCAACAGCAACACCAGTAACAACAACACCAGCAGCAACAATAATAACACCATCAGCAACACCAGTAACAACAACACCAGCATCAACAATAATAACACCAACAGCAACACCAGTAACAACAACACCAGCAGCAACAATAATAACACCATCAGCAACACCAGTAACAACAACACCAGCATCAACAATAATAACACCAACAGCAACACCAGTAACAACAACACCAGCAGCAACAATAATAACACCATCAGCAACACCAGTAACAACAACACCAGCATCAACAATAATAACACCAACAGCAACACCAGTAACAACAACACCAGCAGCAACAATAATAACACCATCAGCAACACCAGTAACAACAACACCAGCATCAACAATAATAACACCAACAGCAACACCAGTAACAACAACACCAGCAGCAACAATAATAACACCAACAGCAACACCAGTAACAACAACACCAGCAGCAACAATAATAACACCATCAGCAACACCAGTAACAACAACACCAGCATCAACAATAATAACACCAACAGCAACACCAGTAACAACAACACCAGCAGCAACAATAATAACACCAACAACAACACCAGTAACAACAACACCAGCAACAACAATAATAACACCAACAGCAACACCAGTAACAACAACACCAGCAGCAACAATAATAACACCAACAACAACACCAGTAACAACAACACCAGCAGCAACAATAATAACACCAACAGCAACACCAGTAACAACAACACCAGCAGCAACAATAATAACACCAACAGCAACACCAGTAACAACAACACCAGCAACAACAATAATAACACCAACAGCAACACCAGTAACAACAACACCAGCAGCAACAATAATAACACCAACAGCAACACCAGTAACAACAACACCAGCAGCAACAATAATAACACCAACAGCAACACCAGTAACAACAACACCAGCAGCAACAATAATAACACCAACAGCAACACCAGTAACAACAACACCAGCAACAACAATAATAACACCAACAGCAACACCAGTAACAACAACACCAGCAGCAACAATAATAACACCAACAGCAACACCAGTAACAACAACGACAGCAGCAACAATAATAACACCAACAGCAGCACAAGTAACAACAATTACAGCAGCAGCAGCAACACGAATAGCACCACCAACAACGGCAGCAGCAACAATAATAACACCAACAGCAGCACAAGTAACAACAATTACAGCAGCAGCAGCAACATGAATAGCACCACCAACAACGACAGCAGCAACACCAATAACAACACTTACAGCAGCAACAGCAGCAACAGCAGCAACAGCAATGGCAACACCAACAGCAGCAGCAACACCAGTAATAACAATTACAGCAGCAACATAAGCAGCAATAACATATATGTAAGAATATATCTAGGATAGTTACTAGTTGTAGAAAGTAGAGTGACAGTGTTGTAACAATGTTGTTTTAGTTAATATTATAATTGTTGGAAGGCAGAATCATTAGAATGTTGAATAGAATACTTTGCTGTATTTATTTCGGCTCTCTGAGTTTAAATCCTGCCAAGGTCTACTTTGCTTTTCATCTATTCAAAGTTGATAAAAAAAGTACCAGTCTAGTACTGGGTTTGATTATTCCTCTATATCTCTTTCTCACTTCAATTCTCTCACTCTCTATCCTTCTCTGGAAGAAATCTGCTGTATACAGACCTGGAGAAGAGATGAGCTTTGCTAGGTTTAAAAAAATGTTCTAGAAACACTGTATGTCAATATAGTGCTCCTACGACTCTCAGGAGCTATGGGACCATACATGCATGCATAATTATTGGATTGGCAGAATTGTTAGTGTGTCGGACAAAATGTCATTATCATATTTATTCTGGCTCTTTAAGTCTTGAGTTCAAATCCTGCTGTTGTCAGCTTTTTTTTTCATTCTTCTGGGGCTCAATAAAATAAAGTATCAATCTAGTACTGGAGTTCATTTAACTCACTTTTCTTTCTCCCAAAATTGCTGACCTTATCTAAATATGAAGTGGTAATTGTTGTTATTGTTTAGCACCAAGTCTTTCTCAATTGAGCAAGACTTATGGTCAAATGCATCCTAACCAAGATGACCCTGTCTTTCTTTAGGCTAGCTCTTCCTTTCATAATTTCATAGAGTGTCATTAAACATTTCTGTTCACATTTTTCTTATGAAAGACGCTGCTTATGATCTTCAAATATTTTGGAAAATAAACAAGAATTTGGAGAAATTTTGTAATACAATTAACTTCCTTATTATTAAATTTGTGTAATGGCAGGGGATTTTCAGTATCAGTAAAGCGTCATGCTTTGTGGCATAGAGTTACGTCCCTTTACTTTCTAAGTTAAAATCTTGCCAAGGTTAGCTTTGCATGTTATCCTTACGGGGTCGATAAAATAAAGTACAAGTATTGCACTGGGGTTGATTTAATCTACTTTCCCCTACCCCAAAATTGTTGGCCTTGTGCTTAAATCAGAAACCATTATTAAACTAGAGTTTGGAACATAACTTAACATAGGTTCTTACATAAAATTATTCTGAAAGGTTTATTAGATAAATAAAAGCCTCGTTTAAGCAAATGTTAAATGATGATGATGAAGATGATAATGATAAACACTTTAAAATAAACAGTTTTATATTGTAGTATCTGAGGCATTTACAGATGGTTTGGTATGGAAAGGGTTAGGGTAGATTTAGCTTCTAATAAGTCAAATAATCAATAAAGAGACTCCCTCTTTGTCGCAATGTTGTAGCTGTATTGTTCTTATATTTAGCCCTAGGTCAGCAATGTTTGAACAGATCTATTATCAAAGGCATTTTCATTATAACTACCCTGTTTTTTTTATCAAGCTGTGTATCTAAAACATCACCATCATCATCATCACCATCATCACCATCATCACTATCATTCACATCATTACCATCATAACCACTACCACCACCACAATCACTTCTTCATCACTACTACCATCATCATCATCATCAGCATCATCACCTTCTGTTTTCCCTGCTAGCTAGGATTAGATGGGTGCATTTTATCATGACACCAGTTCTAGGGAAGTTGTCAACTGAAGAATTCCCCTGACCCTTTCCTATCACCAACAACTTTACAGAGTGTACTGGGTGTATTTTATAGTGTCATTAATACTGGCAAGAGTTTGTTGTGCTCTTGACACAACTGCAGAGTCTTCTCATCCTTTTTTTGGCAGGGGTGGTGGGGATTGAGGTATTTGTCATTTATCTATTCAACATAATTTATCCATCACAAAATACTCCTCTCATTATGCTGTGAGGAGTTTGTCACAGAAGTCTCTTTTGTCACTGGCTACTTGGAGCAAAATATGATCATTTTGTAAAGATAGAATATTTTAACCCTTTCGTGACCATATTTCTAATGAAATACATTCTATTTCAATTAATTAATGAAGAATTTTGAAGGATTTACTAAAATTATTCATTATTTCATTACTAAGATAGTAACTTAATGTAATGTTCTTATATAAACTTATAGTAGAAGATTTTAATTTAAATTGTAAACCTTTAAAATGGGTGGCTTTATTTCATAGAATCAGAACTGGTTTTGGCCAGGTTGGTAACAAAATGGTTAAATAGATATACATTCTCTACTATATTTAGCGTGATTTTAAAGGGAATTTAGTTGCTCTTTCTAGCAATTTCTCGTAACCACATAGACACTCTCTGGCTGGTTTGTCATTGTATCATTGTAAATATTGGCTGTAGATGTGATGGATTTGGTGGGTGGAGGGTGATGTTAGGAATGCTGGCATTTATGGTGTGAAAATTGTATTAGAATGGCAATATTAGAAAAGAGGTGATTTAAAAGATAGCAATTTAATTAGATGAATCAATAATTTGAATGTTTGCTATACAATATATTGAACATTATAATAATAACATTAGAAGATATTTATAGAAAGATGTCTGCCTCCCATGAGAGTAAGTAATTCTGACACAAACAAACAATGTCCTCCTAACAGATTCATACATCATATTCCACACACACATACCCACGTGCACGTATGTGTGTGTGTGTGTGTGTGTGTGTATATAATATCGTCATCACTGTTATACGTCCATTCTTCTACGCTAGCATGGGTTGGACGGGTTGTCCTGTTGTGGGCAATGCCAGGTCAGGTGACCATCTCTTGCTCATACAGAACTGATTTTGGCTTTATTTCTACAGCTGGATGCCCTTCCTAACACCAACCTCATTTACAGTGAGTACTGGGTGATTTTTTACCGTGGCACCTACACAACCACTTTACAGTGGGAGGGTGGGGGGCATACTGTCTATATGCTTCAGCTTTGGCTTGTACCCATGGGAAGTCGGGTCTTCTGTATTTCTGCGTAACGCCAGAGGTCTCGGTCCTGTGTCATTGCCTATATATATATATATATATATATATATATATATATATATATATATATCATCATCATCATCATCATCAACGTTTAACGTCCGTGTTCCACGCTTGCATGGGTTTGGACGGGGGTAGTCCCACTTGAGGCAAGAGTGATTGTCTTGCTCGCATAGGACTGTCTGGCAGGTTTTCTACAGTTGGATGCCCTTCCTAACACCAACCACATTTACAGTGTGGGTCTGGGAGGTTTTTACCGTGTTGCCTACACGGCCACATTACAGCGTGGACTGTGTGTTTTTTTGTCGTGACACCTACACGATCTCATTTGTTTCGGCCTCGATGGCGCGGCACCAACATAACTTTACATAGAACGGGGTGGTGTGGATCGGGTGGGGGTGGTGGTGGTGGGACGGGGTTTACTATATATTTAGGTAAGGCGGGTCTTCTCTGTTACTGAGTACCGCCAAAGGTCTCGGTCCAGTGACATTGTCTTGGAGAGGTGTAAGTGTGTGATGTCGGAGTTTATCAGCTCGTCCCAGGTTTTTCTAGGTCTGCCTATTCCGTGACTACCGTCTATCTTTATTGCCCTGCACTTTGTTATACAGCTATCGACTTTCATGCGCATCACGTGTCCATACCAACGTAGCCTTCTCTCGAGTAAACAACATCTGATCCCTCTTATCTCTAATTTTTTCCTTAGTTCGTTTATGCTTTGCCGTTCACGTATATTACTGTTACACATCCAGCGGAGCATGCAAGCTTCATTCCTCTCTAGTCTGCGTATATCCTCTGCACACAATGCCCAGGTCTCACTGCCATGCAGCATTGCTGTTCGTATGCAGGCATCGTACAACCTGCCTTTCATTTTTAGTGAGAACCCTTTAGCAGCTAATAGTGGTATAAGCTCTCTGAACTTTTTCCAACCAGTTCTGACTCTAGCTACAGTACTTTCAGAGCACCCTCCCCCACTGCTGATTTTATCGCCCAGGTAACGGAAGCTGTCCACTATTTCTATAGAACCCTCTGCGCAATTGAAGGAGCTAGTAGTTTGTGGGCACTTGCTGCTACTTATTGCACCAGAGCACCGGCCACATGTAAAATCTATGTTCTTAGTTAGCTTACCTGTGATCCCACTACATCTTTTATGCACCCATACTTTGCATTTAGGACACAAAATGGAGTTTCTACCTACGCCTTTCCTACACACCGAGCACGACCATTTCCCAGAAGGGACCGCCGCCTTGTTTTCTTTCCTACAAACTAGAACTTTGGTCTTAGCCAGGTTAATTTTAAGTCCTTTTGACTCTAGGCCGTGCTTCCATGTTTGGAATTTCTTCTCTAGCTCGGCCATTGATTCCGCTATGAGTGTCAGGTCGTCTGCGTATAGGAGTTCCCATGGGCAGCCTGTCTTGAACTCCTCTGTTATAGCCTGAAGGGCAATAATAAATAGTAGTGGACTGAGAACAGAGCCCTGATGGACGCCAACTTTTACGCTAAACTCTTCACTATATTCGTTGTTAATTCTAACCTTGCTGACTGTTTCTTTATACATGGCTTGTATAGCCCTCACAAGCCATTCGTCAACGCCTAGTTTTCTAAGAGCCCACCAGATAATGGAGCGGGGGACTCTGTCGAAGGCTTTCTCCAAGTCGACAAAAGCTAAGTAGAGGGGTTTACCTTTAGCTAGGTACTTCTCCTGTAGTTGTCGTACTATGAAAAGAGCGTCTGTGGTACTTTTGCCTGACACAAACCCGAACTGCATTTCATCTAGGTCAATTCTCTCTCTGATTAGTTGCGCTATTACTTTTTCCGTGACCTTCATGACCTGGTCGATTAATTTAATGCCTCTATAGTTACTCCTATCTAGGGCGTCTCCTTTACCCTTATAACAGTTAACGATGATGCTGCTATGCCAGTCCTTCGGAACAACCCCATTCTGTACGACTTGGTTAACTATGCGGGTGACCATGGTGTGTCCCACCGTGCCAGATGCCTTCAGCATCTCAGCAACTATTTCCGAAGGCCCAGCCGCCTTACCAGTCTTCATGTCCTTGATTGCCTTACTTATTATACTCCCCTCGACTAACACTGCTGGTCCCTCTATTGGGTCGATATGGGGGAGACTGCCTTTCTCCCAATTATTCTCCTCATTTAGTATATAGTTAATATATATATATAGTTAATAAATGAAACAAAACAAAGCAAAACAGAGGAAGTAAAATTATAGTTATATTAGGTTCATATATGTATGTGTGTGTGTATGTATATATATATATATATATATATATATATATACACACACACACACACACATGCATATGTCTGTGTATATATATATGCATATATGTATGTGTGTGTATATATATATATATATATATATACGAGGGCAATCCCAAAAGTAAGGTCTCCTTTTGATATTGCAACTTTTCCGTTAAAATCCTGTGGATGGTGCTTCGGGAAACCTCAGGAACCAAAATGCAGAGAGCATCCAGAGTGATCCGCCGATCTTTACGCATGTTTTCCTCGGAAGGAGACCTTACTTTTGGGATTGCCCTTGTATATAATAACTGCGCGAAATTCAACGGGAGCTCCATTCTCAACGGCTGCCAAGCAAAGATTGAGCATCCCAGCAAAACGCACGCATACTTGTTTGGGAGTGAAGGAAGTACCAATCACAACAGTGTTGCCAACAGCTTTGGAGACCTTACTTTTGGGATTACCCTCGTATATATACTCAAAGTGCCAAGCTCACACTAAAGTGGTCGTGTAGCAAAACACATCTAGTACACACTCTAAATGGTTGGTGATAGGAAGGGCATCCAGTCATAGAAACCAAGCCAAAATCAGTTCTGTATAAGCAAGGCGCAGTCATGTAACCTGGCTTGTCTCACAATGGGACAGCTCGTCTAACCCATGCTAGCTTGGAAATGGATGTTAAATGGTGATGATGATGAGGATAATGATGATACACACTCCTTGCTAGAGGGAAAATGAATTTTAAATGATGATGACACACACACATGTATGAATGTGTTCATTGGATTTTATTACTACAGGAGCAGGGGTGAAACATTTCAAATGAGAGCTCAATACAATACAGTAGAGAATGTATATAGCAATGGAAAGACCACTGGAAACATTGTTTCCTTGGTCCAATTGAATAAGTTCCACCCCACTCTTGTCAACAATAATATATATATATGTGTATATATATATTGTTATACTTGGGGAGGGTCATATTGTTGTAATAATATTGCCAGAATTAATAACAGAACATATTCACTGTTTGGTTGGTTTTCACTTCTGTATCTTTTATATCAGTTAATTTATTCGGGCCTCAATGTTTACCATTGACTGACCAACAGTCAAATAATACAGATATAATATAGACACAAACACATATATGTTAGACTATATATATGTGTTTGTGTCTATATTATATCTGTATTATTTGACCGTTGGTCAGTCAATGGTAAACATTGAGGACCGAATAAATTAACTGATATAAAAGATACAGAAGCAAAAACCAACCAAACAGTGAATATGTTCTGTTATTAATTCTGGCAATATTATTACAACAATATGACCCTCCCAAGTATAACAATATTTGTTTTGACACACGATTTCATATCAAAAACCTCGCAAAACAAATTCATCGCCGTCATGTATATATATACATATATATATATATATAATTCAAGCATGTTTTGCAACATGAGGACCAGAAACAGGAGGTGTTCAAGATTGCGAGGCAGTGTGTCAGAGAGAATTGTGATGTCATTGGAGAGAAGTGTATCTGGAATGATAAAGGTGAGCTTGCTCTCACAAGTGCTGAGAAGAAAGATGCATGGAAGAGTCATTATGATAGATTACTAAATGAGGGGAATGCATGGGAAGAAGAGACCCTACCCCAAATAGATCCTATAGAGGGGCCAGCAGTACAAGTCAGCAGCAGCGTAGTAAGTAAGGCAATCAAAGATATGAAGATGGGGAATGCAACCGGTCCATCGGGTATAGCTGCCGAGATGCTGAAGGCATCTGGTTCTGTAGGTCACACTATAACCACACGTATTGTTAACCAAGTAATACTAGAAGGTGTCATACCAAAAGATTGGTGCAGTAGCATCATTGTCAACTGCTACAAAGGTAAAGGTGATGCACTAGATAGAGGAAACTATAGAGGTATAAAGCTGATGGACCAGCTCATGAAAGTAACACAAAGAGTTATAGCACAGTTGATTAGGGACCGGGTGAAACTAGATGAGATGCAATTTGGGTTTGTACCAGGAAGAGGCATCACTGATGCCCTCTTCATTGTGAGGCAGTTACAGGAAAAGTACCTAGCTAAAAGTAAGCCACTCTAACTGGCATTCGTCGATCTTGAGAAAGCCTTTGACAGAGTTCCACGTGCTGTAATCTGGTGGGCTCTTAGAAAACTAGAAGTAGATGAATGGCTTGTGAAAGCGGTACAAGCCATGTATAGGGGAGCAGTCAGCAAAGTTAGGATTAGCAATGTGTATAGCGAGGAATTTAGCGTACAGGTTGGGGTCCACCAGGGCTCTGTTCTTAGCCCCCTCCTGTTCATCATAGTCCTGCAGGCAATAACGGAGGAGTTTAAGACCGGATGCCCATGGGAACTCCTGTATGCTGATGACCTCGCACTTATAGCTGAATCTATGGTAGAACTAGAGAAGAAATTTCAAACTTGGAAGCAGGGACTAGAAAGAAAGGGTCTCAAAGTCAACATGACAAAGACTAAGGTCCTTGTAAGTAGACAAGAAAACAGAACCCAGATCCCCTCAGGGAAATGGCCTTGCTCAGTATGTAGGAAAGGTGTAGGTAGGAACTCCATTCTCTGCCCCAAATGCAAACAATGGGTACACAAGAGATGTAGCGGGATCTCAGGAAGCTTAATTAAGAATGTAGGCTTCACATGCAGCAGCTGTACTGGGACAGCAAGCAGCAAACAGCCACAGGAAACAAGTACCACCAATCTCTGGGAGGGCTCTGTAGAAACAGTAGACAGCTTCTGCTACCTAGGTGACCGAATTAGCAGCGGAGGTGGGTGTTCAGAAAGTACAATAACTAGGGTAAGAACAGGATGGAAGAAGTTTAGGGAACTACTACCACTGCTAGCTGCAAAAGGCTTCTCCCTCAGAATGAAAGGCAGACTGTATGATGCGTGTATCCGAACAGTGATGTTGCATGGTAGTGAGACCTGGGCGCTGAAGGTGGAAGACTTACGTAGATTAGAGAGAAACGAAGCCTGCATTCTCCGATGGATGTGTAATAGTAATATACGCGAATGACAAAGCATAAATGAAGTGAGAGAGAGACTGAGCATAAGAGGAATCAAATGGTGTGTGCAGGAGAGGCGGTTGCATTGGTATGGACATGTGATGCGTATGAAGGATGACAGCTGCATAAAAAGGTACAGAGCACTAGAAGTCGATGGAAACCGCGGAGTGGGCAGACCCAAGAAGACCTGGGATGAGGTGATAAAAGCCGACCTTACCCAATTACACCCCTCAAAGGTGATGACACACGACCGTGACCTCTGGCATCACGCAGTAATGCAGAGTACCCGACCTCCCATGGGTACAAGCTGAAGCATATAGACAATATGCCTCCACACCTCCCACTGCAAGGTGGTCGTGGAGGTGCCACGGCAAAAAAGCACCCAGCCCACACTGTATAGTGGACGTGTAGGTGCCATGAAAAAGCACCCAGTACTCACTGTAAATGAGGTTGGTGTTAGGAAGGGCATCCAGCTGTAGAAATCAAGCCAAATCAGTTCCTGTATGAGCAAGGCATGGTCAGCCGACCAGACACTGCCCACAACAGGACAACCCATCTAACCCATGCTAGCGTGGAAGAACGGACGTAAAACAGTGATGATGATGATGATGATGATGATATATATATGCATATATATATATATATACATATACAAATATGTATATACATATAGGTATATATATATATATATATATATATATATATATATATAATAATAATAATAATAATAATAATAATAATAATTGTTTCTACTTTAGGCACAAGGCCAGCAATTAATCAGTACATTACTGGTACTTTATTTTATCGACCCCGTAAGGATGAAAGGCAAAGTCAACCTCGGCGGGATTTGAACTCAGATCGTAAAGGGACGTAACTATGCTGGAAAGCATGGCGTCCGACCCTCTACCGATACTGCCAATCCACCGGCCTTATTATAATAATAATAATAATAATAATAGTAGCAATAATAAATTTGAAGACTAAAATCCAAAGAGGGCTCGATAAGGATAAATATATATCAAATATATAAGAACCGTAGAGCAAATATTTATTAAAATAACAGATTAAAGTTTAAGCAAAGAATTGCTGCTTTCACCCTTAACGGGATCTTCTGAAACTATATATATATACACAAAATGTATTTTACGCCCGGCCAGCCATGCTGCCTGTCTTTTGTGGTGAATATCCATGAATTTTTAAAAACAGTTACGAAGCTATATTTTGAATTAACTCCCCCCCCCCCTCTCCTTTCTATGGTTCTCTATTTTCAATTATTCAATGTTTTAATGGTTTTTAAATACTTCTGTCTCTCCTGAAATAAAACCTAGCATAGGCTTTATCATCTCTGCATGGCAGTGACTACAGAGGATATGTGCAATATAAATGTGAGAGAAACGCTTGGATGAGCTGAGGGAGAAGTTGGGTTTAAGGGGAATCTGAGATGGTGTACAGGAAAGAAGGTTACATGGACAATGACCGATGTGTGAAGAAATGCCATTAAATCCCAGTGGAAGAACCTGCAGTAGAGAATGACCAAGAAAGACCTAGGCAGAGGATGTGAAAGCTGACCTCAAATCACTAAGACTAGCAGAGGAGATGACGAAGGAACATGACAATTAGAAATATACTGTACTCAGAAGGACATGTCCAACCCATGCAAGCATGGAAAAATAGATGTAAAAACGATGATGATGATATACATATATTTACCAAGTTATTATGAATTTCTCCAAGTTGCTGGTGACAAAAGTGACTTCTGTGACCAGCTCCTCAGAGCATAAGATGGTTATTTTGTAAGGACAAATTATGTTGAAAAAATAAATAATTATATATAAACATATATTTATATATTTGTTTTGCAAGATTCTTGAAGTGAAATTATGTGTTGAAATATTGTTATATTTGGGGATGGTCATTTTGCCAATAAAACACTCACACTATATGATTTTCACTTCAGCTTTATTACTAGTTATTGGTTATTTCACCAAATCACTTTCATCACACATTCTGTGACCTCTTCAATAACTATTTATTCTTCTCTGTGTCTCCTCTTCTTTTTGGTCTTATTCTGTTTACTCCATTTGTAAATTTTTCCTCTCTTTTCTTAATCTCCTCTATTTCTTGTTTTTGCAAACTCCTCTTCTCTTTCTTATTCTATCTTCTGAAGGACTAATGTCCAAAATATTAAGATTTTTTTCCTACTCTATCAAGCATTAAACTAATAATGATAAAATAAGTAAGTGGGAATAAAGTTTCAATTTAGCATTTTGTACATATTTTAATATTTTATTCACCTCTGACACGTGTTTTGCCATCAATCAGCACAAGGTACAATGAGCTATTATTTCTAGAGTCAAGCCCGACGATCACTGATTGTACCTTGAGCTGATCAATGGTGAAATGCATGCCAAAAGTGAATAAAATATCTACAAGATGCTAAATTGATACTTTGTTCCCATTTACTTGTTTTATTACTAAACTCTGTTAGGGATACCAAAACCAGCAATCACACAAGGGTGAGTCCTACTTCAGTAGCCTATCCACATAATAGTACTGAGTGCTTAAACTAGTGAACCAACAGTAACTGAACGTTTCACACCAAACAACTATATATATATGTTATGTATTTCCGTAGAAAAGATAAAGGAAAGAAGAATGCTCTATGTATAGTACAGAGCTGTTTAATTACATAATAAACAACACAATATAATTATTCCATTAGCAAATGTTTCAGGAAACCAGACGATCTTAACAGAAACGTTCAGTTCACTCATCAGGTGAAATATTTATGTTTTGGATATAAGATTTGAAATTAATATCTATTAAAAATGAAAGTGAGGCTGAGTTAAAATAACAGAAAAAATACATGTACACACAGATTTAGATATACATACATTCACATACACATAAAAATACATGCGTGCATCTATACATACAACCAAATACACACTTACATGAGTGCATAACCGTATGAAGCACATATACACAATCATATGGATACAAGCATATATCTACACACAGACAGACACACAGACACACACACATATATTTATATCAAAGAGAGAAAGAGACAAGATTACTTGCCACTAATATATGAGATATCTCAGTCAAAATATCAAATCAGAGGCACATAGTTGACTTATACCAAAGTCTCCACTGGAGGGAATACAAGGTAGACAAACTAATATATGAGAGTTTTGCTTGTATTTTATCTTATTTTGTTTGACCCATTTAGCTTGTTCGCTTTTTTGGCTCAGGTGGTTAATGGCTTCTTAACCATCGTCTCAGTTTGTATGACCTTTTTAACCTATGTTTATAGCTCTGGTATCTTCATATCCATAGAGCGCTTGTCAACACAATACGGAAGTTGCGTTTCACTAATTTCTACCCGCCGAAATGCGATTCTCGCTAAATTTATATTTATATATATATATATATATATATAGATATATATATATTAGGGGGTTGATTGGCAGAGTCCTTTAAGGGTTGGATGGTGGGGGAGGGGTTGATAAATGAAGTATAGCTCAGTGCTTGTACAGTCCTCTTTCTCTCAAGCTGTCACATCTTGGGTCAAGGGTGGGAGTCTTAAGACAGTGTTCATGTCTGTCTGCCACTACACAAACACCTGTGAAGGTGTGTGGCTCAGTGTTTAGGTTGTTCGGTTCACAATCATAAGGTCATGAGTTTGATTCCCGGTAGCAGCACATTGTGTCACTGAACAAGAGACTATTTCACATTGTTCCAGGCCATTGGAAGTTGTGCTTGTAATTCAAGCTACACCCTTTGTCATGCTGTATCTCCCTGAGAACTACATATCTGTGGAATGCTCAGCCACTTGCATGTTAATTTCATGAGCAGGCTGTTCTGTTGATTAAATAACAGGAATGCTTGTCAAATCGGATAATGGTTAAAATCAGAATACATATATCTCATTGAGTTGAGTTGCATGTTAACAAGCTGGTGCCTCAGAGCCGTTCATCTGTGATACACATGTTATGCATGATGATGAATATAATATGTTAAATTGAAACTTCAATCTCTCATTCTTGATATAAACACTCTGGAACTTATCTAAAGTCTGTCTCGACCCCGGAGGCTCATCAGGCCAGTCATTATCCCAGTTTCTGTTGCGTTAAATGACAGAGTACAAGACTCCTCCCTGGATATGACGCCAGTCCATCACAGGTTTTAACTGCCAGTTATTGCTGGTACTCATTTTCAGCGAGCAACGTGAAATGAAGTGTTTTGCTCAAAAAACAAAACACACAACTCAGTCCTGGAATCAAACCCACAGGATTACGATTGCAAGTCCAACACTATTACCACTAAGCCATGCACCTCCACAACTTATACCAATAATAAACAGATGACGGCATTAATCTCCAGTTTTAAATGCCAAAGATCTAATTAATGTAAATACACTCATTGATGAAACTGCTATCTCCTGTAGTATTTGGTATTACTCATTAAGCGACAATATATATAT
>OZ024741.1:331664276-331671776 GCA_964016885.1 Eledone cirrhosa
GACTGGGGTCCATATCATTCCACTGCAAAGTGGTCGTGGAGGTGCCACGGCAAAAAGCACCAGCACTCACTGTAAATGAGGTTGGTGTTAGGAAGGGCATCCAGCTGTAGAAATCAAGCCAGATCAGTTCCGTCCCACCCTTGCAAGCAGGGAAAAAGCGGACTTAAAACGAAATGATGATGAAATGATGATACATGTATATACACACATATTACACAATATAATATAATACAATGTAACATAATACAACATAATGTAGCATATATAATATAATATTATATTATATAATTTTGCTTTGACGCATAGTGTACGGCCCTTGCCATTCTGAGTTTAAATCCCGCCGAGGTTAACTTTGCCTTTCATCCTTACAGGGTCGATAAAATAAAGTACCAGTAATACACTGGGTAATTGCTGGCCTTGTGCCAAAAGTAGAAACAATTATATTACATAATTTTGCAGTGGATTGGCAGTATTGATAGTGGGTCGGATGCCATGCTTTGCAGCATAGAGTTACGGCCCTTTACGGTATGAGTTCAAATCCTGCCGAGTTTAACTTTGCCTTTCATCCTTATGCGGGTCGATAAACAAAGCACCAGTAATGCACTGGGATAATTGCTGTCTTGTGCCAAAGTAGAAACAATTATTTTATATAATACAATAAAAGACAACATAATAATGTAAATCCTTATACTAACAAATATGGGATGTATAATATATTCAGAGTAAGTCTCTATTTGGAACCTTATAAGTAAAAACATCTAGTTGCTTCTAAAATGAGGTAGGTTTGCTAGGTTTATAGTTAAAATACACCTTATATTGCATACAATTTCCAAATATATGGAAAGAGTATAGCCACAAGAATTTGAAAAGCATACCTATACACAGTCATATACAAACACGTATATCACCTCACGTACATACTTGGACACATATATGCACATATATATATATATATATATATAGGGAATAAGAGGATCAGATGCTGTTTACTCGAGAGAAGACTACGTTGGAATGGTCATGTGATGCGCATGAAAGATGACAGCTGTATAAAAAGTGCAGGGCGATCAAAATAGACTGGTAGCTACGGAGTAGGTAGACCCAGAAAAACCTGGGATGACTTGATAAATTCCGACCTCACACACTTATACCTGTCCAAGACTATGTCACTGGACCGAAATCTTTGGCGCTACGCAGTAATACTGAAGACCCGCCTTGCCTAAGTACAAAGCGAAACCTACAGTCAGTAGGCACCCTCTTAACCAAAAATACACCCCCGTCCACTACCCCTACCCCCACCGCCATCTACACCTCCCCTTTCGATGTAAAGACTATGTTGGTACCACAACATCCAGTCCTAAACAATGAGGTCGTGTAGGTGTCATGACAAAAAAACACACAGTCCATGCTTTAATGTGGCCATGTAGGGTAACACGGTAAAAACCTCCCAGTCCACACTGTAAACATGGGTGGTGTTAGGAAGGGCATTCTGCTGTAGAAAATCCGCCAGACAGTCCCTATAGAGCAAGACAACCAATCTTACCTCAAGTGGACAATTCCCGTCCAGACCCATGCTAGCGTGGAAGATGACGTTAAACGATGATGATGATGATGATATAATATATATATATATATATTTAAAGAATGAAGAGTAACATGGTTGGCTGTACAATAAGGGCTTTATTTAAAGTACTGACAATTGTTTCGTTGATCAGGTGTGTCTAAAGTTCGCTAATCGCCTGAGGTTGCGTCATTCGATCTCCAATACATTATTTACCTCTGGTCACACAATCAGAGTACCTGATGAACGAAACAATTCTCAGTACTTTAAATAAAGTCCTTATTGTACAGCCAACCATATTACTCTTCATTCTTTAACTATTATTACTCCAAGTATAACCTGCATAGAAATTACCACGAACTCGCTGCATAACTATGGAAGCATCTTGTTGAGTCAAACAAAGCCCGTACGTTAAAACTATGATACAGAGTACTCACAACCTCTAACTGGATTACCTATAATGATAACTTGTTATCCCATATATACATATATACATTAAGGCTGCAAACTCTGCTAAGAGTATTGCAATCGCTTGTCAGATTATAGAGTTTGGTGTACTTTTAGGCTACGGCCAGTCACACAAACCTGTAACATATCCTGAACAAGCAATGGCTGTGATTTGAAAGTATTTTAAATAGGGAAAGGCCCTGCACTTGACCAATCCCATTCTCTGAGTATCGAAAACACTACCCGAAAAGGAGAACTGATCAACATCATCGGATGCTTCCGAAACCACAGGGTTTTTTTTTTAGAGTTTCTCTCTCCTAGAAAGGTGTTGTGACAACTGGGGGCCTTTCACTCCCAGGTAAAAAAGAAAAGAAAACAAAAAAAAACAACTACTATTTGGATGGCCGTTGACTCTGCTGAGTTCCTCTGCCCTTTGCTGGGTCTTGTATCCCGCAGGGTGTCCAAATATCACCCTCCTCACCAAGCTAGCTTGGTGGAGTTGCCAATGACACATATGTATATATATATATAAATACATATATATATATATATATATATATGTAGAGATTATATTTAATTTGTTGGGATACAACAAGCAAAATATTTTTATAACTGATATAAAGCACTCAACAAATTATTGGAGTAAATATACAATATATTAACAAATGGAAACTATATTTATAAAACCATATTTATTTCATTATACATATTTCAAGGGCCACCAAGGCAGATTAAGGTGCGCTTTCATCAGATAAAATATAATATAGGTTAGTTTTATAAATAAATATTGACATACCCTGAAAAATGCAACCTTCACGGTTGGAGTCTATATGGTGTATATATATATGTGTGTGTTTATATATATATATATGTATGTATAATTGTAACAGAGGTAGTTTATATCTACAATAGATTTATTTACCTTAAATCTTCATTTATACAACTAATGATAATCATAATAAACACACACACACATATATATGAGCATATGCATATGTTTGTACACAACACCATAGCTATGTATGTATATATGTAGGTGCGTATGCATGTATGTATGTATATATGTGTATGTGTATGTATGTATCTATGTATGTGTGTGTGTATGCGTGTGTATGTATTTATGTATGTATTTATCTATGTGTGTATATATGTGTGTATGTATGTATGTATTTATGTATGTGTGTATGTATGTGTAAAGTCAGAAGCTGATATCTATCTGAATCCAATAATTTCCCAGCTTATGTTTATCAAACAGTTTCTCATTAAGACAATATCTATCACTAAACACCTTCACTGATATATCATTGAATTTTAGCAGAACAATACATACACACCACCTCCTCCACCACCACCACCACCACCACTGCCGCTGCCACCACCACCATCATTGCCGCTGCCGCCACCACCAGCACCACCATCACCACCACCACCAACACCTCCCATAAACATCACCACCACCACCACTACTGCCACTGCTACCACCGCCTCTCATACCAGCATCACCACCACCACTACTGCCACTGCCACCACCACCTCCCATACCAGCATCACCACCACCACTACTGCCACTGCCACCATCACCTTCCATACCGCCATCACTGCTGCCACCACCACCACCACCACTACTGCCACTACCACCACTAGCTCCCACGCCACCACCACCACCACTACTACAACCACCACCACCATCACCACCACCAAGACCTTCACCTCACTGCCGCCATATTTTTTTACTTTATTTTATTTATTTAATATTTTAGTTATTTAATATGACTACAATAAAATGCACCCAGTCCACTCTGTAAAGTGGTAGCTCTGGTGCCATGATAAAATATATTCTGTCTATACTGTAAAAAGGGAAGTGCTGGTGCTACAATGAAATGCATCCATTATATGATGTTATAATCAAATGCACGCAGTCTGCTTGGTAAAAGTGGTAGATAACATCTAGTACTCACTGTAAGGTAGTAGTGTTAGTGCCATGATAAAATGCACACTGTATACGCTGTATAAATCATGCCAAAATAAAACATTTGAGCAAGATGTGGACAAGTGACATGTCTAATCTCAGAACATGACAACCTATCGAACCCACATCAGTATAGAAAACTGATGTGAAATGGTGATAATGATGATGAACCATGAACACAGCATTATGAAACTAGACATCTCATGGGACCATGTCTTTCTCATAAAATTAATTTTGGGCTTGGTTTTCTATAGTTGGAGGCCCTTCCTAATACCAACCACTTCACGTGTGTACTAGAAGTGTTTTTTTGTGGCACCAACACTACCATCATACAGAGTGAACTGAGTGTTTTTTTGTTATAAGTACTAGCACGATCACTTTACATGGTAGACTGGGTACTTTTTGTCGTGGTGCTAGTGCTACCATCTTACAGAGTGGACTGGGTACTTTTTGTCATGGCACCAGTATAACCACCTTTCAGAGTGGAATGGGAGCTTTTTTCATGGCACCAGTATGATTATCTTACAGGGTGGACTGGGTGATTTTTTTTTATGGCAACAGTACAACCGACTGAGAGAATGGACAGGGTGCTTTTTGTCATTGCACCAGGATGACCACTTTAACGAGTGGACTGGGTGCTTTTTGTCATGGTACTAGTATGACCACAACACAGCGTGGACTGGGCACATTTTGTCAGAGTACCTTAGAGGGTCGACTGGGCACTTTTTGCCATGGTATTAGTACAGCCATCTTACAGAGCAGTCCACTAGTTTGAAAACAATAGTCAGTGTCTTTCATTAGTAATTCAGTTCCATAATGGTTAACAGTACACTACAATACATCAGAACTGCCAACAGTTCTGTCAACTAAGTAGTTTTGTGTCTCTATCTCCACTACTGTCAGGTATATATTAATGGAGAAACTCTGTTATGTTCTGTTATAGAGGAGAGAGAGGAGATGGGAGAGGACTAAGACTTGAGTTGTTGTCAGTTGGATATAGTAAACTCTACTTACTGCCTGCTGCCTGCAATATTTAACACACACTGCCAGCATACAAGTACAACATACATTCATACACACATACACAGAGATGCAAACAAACACATTCAGACAGATGTACACACACACAAACACTCACAGACATACAAATGCATGCACACAGAGAAACACACACACACTTATATATATACTAAGTTAAGGTATGATAACATCTATAATATGTATGATGATTATGTTTCTCAATTAAAAAATTCGAATTATATATATATATATATATATATATATATATATATATATATATATACACACATATATACACACACATATATATACATACATATATATATATATGTATATATTCATTTCATTTCATTTCATTTCATTTTACGTCCACTTTTTCCCTGCTTGCAAGGGTGGGACAGGAACTGATTCTGGCTTGATTTCTACAGCTGGATGCCCTTCCTAACACCAACCTCATTTACAGTGAGTGCTGGGTGCTTTTTTTGCCGTGGCACCTCCACGACCACTCTACAGTGGAATGATATGGACCCCAGTCCCTATCATCTCATTTCTACAGCTGAGTAAACTGGAGCAATGTGAAATAAAGTGTTTTGCTCAAGGAAACAACACATCACCCGGTCTGAGAATTGAACTCACAACCTCTCGATTGCAAGGCCAATGCTCTAACTACTAAGCCGTGTGCCCCCATTCCGTTGCAATACCATCGTTGTTTGTTTACATGTCTCGCTCGCTTCACCCTATTTTACTTGTCCCAATAACTTTATTTAGTTATTGCTCGCACCAACCAGAGTTATATGATCTTTAAAGCGATGAAATACCAATGAAAGTTGGAAGATCACTGATGAAGGACTAATTTTATTCATATGTAACCCATGTGCAACCACGCAGCACTCCATTTTTCTTATATATATATATATTGTTATATTTGGGGAGGGTCATATTTGCGTAATATTGCCAGAATTAATAACAGAACACACTATAATAAGATAAATAAATACATACACAAGCACATAAACACACACTAGTCACCCAGCAGACACAACACTATACACACTAGTCACACATCACACATAACACTATACACACACGCAAACGCATGCGCAAAGAAGACAAAATAAAATAAGATAAACAAACAAGCAAATAAATAAATAAATATATAGACAGACTGAACAAAAAAAATGGCGTAGACATACAACACAACAGGAGGAACAATGAATATAACACCACTGACGATGTTGCAGATGTGCAACGAAAGATTTATGTAAATTATGTAAACTATATATATGTGTTTGTGTCTATATTGTATCTGTATTATTTTTGACCGCCGGTCAGTCAATGGCAACATTGAGGACCGAGTAAGTTAGATCGCAGATATATATATATAAAAGACAGCGAGAAGCGAACACCAACCAAACAGTGAGTGTGTTCTGTTATTAATTCTGGCAATATTACGCAAATATGACCCTCCCCAAATATAACAATATCTGTTTCGACACACGATTTCATATAAAAAACCTCGCAAAACTAATTCATCGCCGCTATATATATATATATATATATATATATACATATGTATATATATATATATATATATATATATATATATATATATATAGAAGAAGTTAGTAAGCCCGTGGGTACTAAGTACCCCTGGAAATACATAGGTTGTCTATGATTTAAGGTTGTTCTATGGTATCAATTACAAGGCGAAACCGATCGGTAAGAGCCATATGAATAGGTAAATATTTAAATTATATTTTTTAATTTATTTTAAAAAATTGGTTGAATTTTGCTTGTTCTGCTTATATTAATATATATATATATATATATATATGTATACATATATATATATATATATATATATATATATAAATATATATATATATATATGCATAGATAGAAGTACATATAAAAAATATATTTTTCATATTTATATACTTTATCTTTATAAAACTCACTCCCTCTCTAAATATACAACTAGACACATACACACATAAACACATACTCGCTCGCTCTCACATACACATATGTACATACACACACACATATATACACACACACACATATATACATACACACACACATATATAAATATATATATATATATATATATATATATATATATATATATATATATATATTATTGTGATGCGCATGGAGGATGACCGATGGGTGAAGAAGTGCCAGGAATTACCAGTTGAAGCTAGGTGTTGAGGAATGGCTTGTGAGGACAGTGCAAACTTTGTACAGAGGTACTGTCAGTAAAGTCAGGGTAGGAATGGAGTTTAGTGAGGAATTCCAGATACAAGTAGGAGTACATCAGGGTTCGGTCCTCAGCCCGCTCTTGTTCATTATAGTCCTCCAAGCCATAACAGAGGAGTTTAAGACTGGCTGTCCATGGGAACTTCTCTATGCTGACGATCTGGTTCTTATAGCAGAATCAGTAAAGGAGCTAGAGAATAAATTCTGGCTATGGAAACAGCAGTTGGAAGCAAGAGGACTGAGA
>OZ024741.1:331681776-331701776 GCA_964016885.1 Eledone cirrhosa
TTACATAGGAACCTTTTAAAATGGGTGCTTTTTTTATTTCATAGAAACAGAGGCAGTTTAGGGCAAGTTTTTACCTAAAGGGTTAGGTTGTGTATGTTCCAAACTCCAACTTAAATAGCAATTTCCAAACTTGAGTAGTACCTGTCTGTCGTATAACAAGTAATTTTGGGAGTATACTTTTGCCACTGCGAGTAGCATCAAATAGTGTTATTCGGGTAAAATAATTATAATTTTAATTATTCTAAATTTCATGGTGTTTGTACAAAATAATGAAATGAATGTATCTATGCATGAACCCGTAACTTTTGATGGAGTTGTAAAGGCACATGTCTTGGGCATTTTAAACCTGGCCAAGCCCATCCCATTTCTAGGTCTGAACACTGCCAATTTCTTTCTAAAAATGAGAACAAGTGATAGAGAAAGGAAATGAGAAAGAGATATAGTGGAAGAATCAACCCCACTACTGGACTAGCATTTTATTTTATTTACTTTGTAAGGAAGAAAGGCAAAGTTGATCTCAGTGGGTTTTGAAATGAGAGTGTGCAGAGAGCTGGGATGAATACTGCAAAGCATTATCTCTGATGTTCTAACAACTTTGCCAATTCCCCACCTAAATGAAATGGATACTAACTTTGAAAATAAAGATACTTACTAACTTAAAATAACTAAATAAAACAAATAAAAATAAACAAACAAATAAATTATAATTTACAATGATTCATAACATTGCATGCATGGTCCCATAACCCCAGAGGGAGTCGTAGGGACACCATATTGACAATCAGGGTTTCTAGAGCATCTTTAAACCTGGCAGAGCCCATCTCCTCTCCAGGTCTGAATACAGCAGATTTCTTCCAGAGAAAGATAGAGAATGAGAGAATAGAAGTGAGAAATAGATGAAATGGATGAAAGGCAAAGTTGACCTCGGTGGGATTTGAACTCAGAGAGCAGAGAGCCAGAACAAATACCACAAAGCATTCTAACTGATGTTTCTAATGACTGCGAATTCGCTGCCTATTCAAGACATTACTTATACTGTGATAATTAGAGAGAAAATGAATAGAAATTGAGAAATTTTGGTTTAAAATAGATACATCGTATCCCTGCGTGTCGTAAAGAGCAACTAAAAGGGAGCAGAGTCAGCAAAGGTATCTAGCTGTAAAACATTGCCTGAAAAGACCTGTCCAATTCATGCCAGCATGACAAGAAAAAGTCAACATAAAACGATGATAATGATGACAGTGATGATAATATGTACAGGGTGTTCTCCCTAATATATACTCTATGATAATAAATACATTGTTTATTAAGTTAGAAATAACACTAATGGTTGAATATGAATACATTTCTTTTAAAATTTGAGTACAATTTTTGGGGACACTCTGTATATGTGTGTGTGTGTGTGTGTGTATATGTATTTAAGTTTGTGTCTGTGTCTGTTTAAAAAAATGAAATTGTTAAAATAAGTACCAAACTTAAAAAAGTAAAAAGAAAGTTCTGGGGTTGATAGGATTAACTAAATCAAGGTGTTGCCCCAGTATGGCCGCAGTCTAATGAGTAAAACAATTAAATATATTTTCAATGTTTGTGAGAACTTCTGGTGTAATTTTCTAGCAAGCAGTCTCCAAGTGTTTATTGTTATAGTTTTGTTATTGTTGTCGTTATTGTTGGTATTATTATTGGTGATGTTATTGTTGTTATTATTGGTGATATTGTTATTGTAGTTATTGGTGCTGGATTGGTATGATTTGCAGCATAGAGCTATGGCCCTTTAAGTTCTGAGTTCAAATCCTGCCGAAGTTAACTTTGCCTTTCATCCTTTCGGGGGTCGATAAAATAAAGTACCAGTAATGCACTGGGATAATTGCTGGCCTTGTGCCAAAAGTAGAAACAATTATTATTAGTGATGTTGTTATTGTAGTTATTGGTGGTGAATTGGCAGAATCAGTAGAGCATCAGAGAAAATGCTTTGAGGCATATAGTTACTTGTGTTTACATTTTTTAGTTCAAATCCCACCGAGGCAAACTTTGCTTTTCATTCTTCCAAGTTCAATAAAATAAAGCACCAGTAATGTACTGGGGTCGATTCAATACACTTTCCCCGCCTTCCCCCAGATTATTGGCCATCTATTTGCAAATGACTACCACTCTCTATATATGTACTTTAATTAGAAACCATTTTTACAAATGTTGTTATTCTTGTTATTATTATCATTATTTTATTATTGTTATAGGTAATTTTATTATTGTTATTGTAATAGGGCGGTGAATTGGCAGTATCGGTAGAGGGTTGGACGCCATGCTTTGACGCATAGAGTTACGGCCCTTGCAATTCTGAGTTCAAATCCCGCCGAGGTTAACTTTGCCTTTCATCCTTATGGGGTCGATAAAATAAAGTACCAGTAATGTACTGGATAATTGCTGGCCTTGTGCCAAAAGTAGAAACAATTATTTTATTATTGTTGTTTTTGTTATTGTTGTTATTGTTAATACTACTTCTATACTTGTTGTTGTGTTGTTGTTGTTGTTTCTAGTTATCATTGTTTTTGTTAATGCTATTTTCTAAACTTGTTTTTGTATTATTATTGCTATTACTATACCTGTTGTTGTTGTTATAAAAGTTAATGCCAGACAGGATGTGAAGTAGGGTGTGGGATAGGTGGGGGGCTGGTTTGTTTATTTTGTCCCAGCATGTGTATGTGTGTGTGTGTGAAAAGCAGCTTACTAGATGAATAAATGAATGGATCATTAGACAAATGAATGAACTAAAGAAAAGGATGGATGGTTTGGTGAAAGGATGACTGGTTAGATAGACAGATAGATAGAGGATTAGATAGTTCTTCTTCTTCTTCTTCGCTCACTTATTCCTGAGAGGGTTGTAGGGGCAGAGTCCAATGGATAGATGGATGGCTGGCTGCCTGGATGAGTGGTTCGATGGATGGATAGATAGATGCATGGATGGATAGATAGATGCATGGATGGTTAGATAGATAAATAGACAGAGATATAGACAGACAGACAGAGATATAGACAGATATGTTTCTTTATTAGCCACAAGGGCACAAAAGAAGGGGACAAATATAAAGGGGGAAGTTTACATACAATAAAAACGTGTAAAATACTATCACAAATGCAATTTAAAAAACAATCGATTTTCCCCAACACATACCCCCGAAAAAATGTGCAACCCTCATCTCCAGGAGTACGAAGAGTGGGTACCCCTTTTCTCTCTTCCTCTTTTTCCTCAACCTACAGGCTGATATAGAGAGAAGGCCCATTCACTCGGGCCATTCTTGCCACATTCACCCACCTTTCATAAAACTTGCTGGGGTACAGCACCTCTCTCTCCATCCTGATTCTTCTTCCAAAATGATATTTGAAAAAATAGATAGATAGATAGATAGATTTCTTTATTAGCCACAAGGGCGCTAGATAGATAGATAGATAGATAGATAGATAGATAGATAGATAGATAGATAGATTTCTTTATTTACCATAAAGGCATAAAAAGAAGGGACAAATACACATAGATAGATAGATAGATAGATAGATAGATAGATAGATAGATAGATAGATAGATAGATAGATAGATAGACAGATTAATGGTTAGATCTCTGAATGGCTGGAAAGCTGGTTGGATAGACATATGGATAGATAGATGGATGGATGGAGAGGAGGAATGCAGAATGAGAAGAAGGGATTCTCTTATTGATTGACTCAGCAGAAAGTAAACTACAGTAATGTGGCATTTATTGCTGTGCTTGAGTCCAGCACAGTAGGACTTCTGCTCTGCTCTGTTGTGTTGTCTTCCCTTGTCTTCCCTTCATCCTGCCTGCTGTCATTGCTGTTTAACACAGTAAGTACATCAGAATTGCATCTAAAACTTTCATATGAACTCAGACACACAGATAAACAAAACATCATATATATATATATATTTTCTGTTTTTTGTTCTCTGTTTACTTATTAAACTATATATATATATACAGCCACTCAAACACTTTGATGAAATAATGAAATTGTTAGTATAGTACTGTTGTTGTGTGCATGTATTTATACATGCATATATATATATGTGTGTGTGCGTGTGTGTGTGAAGATATATATATATGTGTATATATATAGAGAGAGAGATAGAGTGACTCTGGAGTAACAAGGCTCACCACTTGTAACAGAAAAAGATTATTTAAACTCTACTTCAGTATTGAGCATTTTTTCTTGTCTATCATCATCACACACATATATATATACATATATATACACACACACACATACATATATAGAAAAATATGTAAAAACAATGAAGACGATGGTTTATTTGCATACTTTTGAGTTTCCAAACAAGAGGAACACAATACTAACAAAAAAAAGTATTTGTAAATATTTATTGTATATCTGAAATCACCCTCTGTTAGTAATCAGTTCTGCATATTATGCTTATCATGTATATATGTACACACATACATACATGCACACACACAAATATATATATATATATAGTGATATATATATATATATATCCAGGGAGTGTAACTTGGAGTTACTGTAGGTTCACCCGGGTGAGCACTCGATGTTTAGGTTCACTTCTGTGTCGAGGTGTAGAGCTATACAGAGTGTATTATAGTGAAAAGATAACAAGGACGATTGGTTACTCCTTCATTACATTTATTGGTTGGTGACGCGCGTTTCGCCACTGATCAGTTCAAGGTTCGATCTGTATCGATCCAACCCGACTCTGTAATCTGCAGCACGACGGACCCCTTGAAATGCTAGTAGAAAATTCACCAACCAATAAATGTAATGAAGGAGTAATCAATCGTCCTTGTTATCTTTTCACTATATATATATATGCACATAGTGAAGGCATGTGGCTGAGTGGTTAGAGAATTGGATTCACAATCTTGAGGTTGTGAGTTCGATTCGTGGACCGGGCGATGCGTCATGTCCTTGAGCAAGACACTTTATTTCACGTTGTTCCTTCTACCTGGAGTTGCGACCAATAGATAGTATTAGCAACTGGAAAGACCGACGGAAACATTGTTTCCTCAGTCCGATTTGACAAAAGTCAATCGAGAAAAAAATATGCACATAACTCTTGTACTCCCAATGAAGGACTAATGTCTGATATGTCAAACTTTTTTCACTTTTCTTTCAAAGCACGAAACTAATCACTTTGTATCTGTGTCAGTTTTTATTATAAATATATGCACAAACACAAACATACACCTATATATATATATATATATATATATATATATATATATATATATATATATATATATATATATATATATATATATATATATAGGCACACTTTCATATACAAACATACACACACACATGCATATATATATACACACACACACAGATACATATAAATTTGTAAATATATATGTATGGGTGTATGCGCAATCTGAGTTAATTGTTTATATATATCTGCATAATTGAAGTGTGTGTGTATAAATAAACATATCTTATATACAAGGGTGACCCAAAAATATGTATACACAAAAATCATTAAAAAATGCATTAAAAAAATTCTGTTTTATATGCATTAGTTAAATTACGTAAACATTTTTGGTTATTTACATACAATTGAATTATGTCTATAGATCAGTTTATTTTGGGGAAAGGCTATGCATTCTAATAAATATTGCCTGTACTGGTAATCAAAGTGTGTATACATTTTTTGGGGACATCCTGTATATATATTTACAAACATATATATATATATATATATATATATATATACACACACACACACACACACAACAGATAATAAGTTGTGTGGATGTTTATATCAGATATTTGTTAAACACACCTCCGAGTATAAGCTTTTGTTTATTATACATGGATAAGTATATGACAACCTCCTGCCTGTCAATCAACCTATAACTCCGCCCACCACCTAGAAGATCTTCTTGTCTACAGATAACAAACACAAACTGATTAATTTCATTTCTCATCATCTTGCTATTGAAAGGGTTTAAGCTTGGCCCTTGGCTCACGATCTTATAACAGTATATATCAATGAGCCTCTCTCTTTCTGTGTGTATACATATGCATATATATATATATATATATATATATATATATACACACACACACACACACACACACACACACTCATAAAAAGGCTTACTGTACACAACACAAAACTACTTTGTGTGGTGGATAGATTTATACTTTCCTCTCTCTTTATATATATATATATATATGTATGTATGTATGTATATATATATTGCCTGAGCTGCTGGTAACTTCAGTTTCGTCCTGGATCTTCATAAACAAATGAATGGTATTCTAACATGGCCGTAGTCTAATAAACTGACAAGTAGAATAAAAAAAGAAAGAAATACACACACACATACATATATACAAGCACGCGCATGCACAAATACATATAGATATATGTATACAGAGGAAATAGAAGAGAAGTGTGAGAGAATATGTGGTGTAATGTAATGTTACACAATCAAAACTCACTCCGTGTGCACACGACATACTGATGCACACAGGTGGGTGTGCACTATATATGCATACATCTCTTCATGTACTCTTACACTTTTTGTAAGAAACCATCTGAAACTGTCCCTAGTTCAAAGCTATAAACCTTTACTTTAAAGTGTTTATATTTATCTAAAAACCTTCCATCATAATTTTATGTAAGAACCTATTTTAAGTTATGTTCCAAACAGCAACATGATAATAAGAAAATTAGTTATTATACTAAATCCCTTCAACTTCTTAATTATTTTAAAACTTATTTAAAAACCATAGGCTGTGCATTTCATTAGAAATATGGTAAAGGAAGAGTTAATAGGTCTGTGTGTGTGTTTGTTTTTTACAAATTATCTTGTCGGGTTCTATTTATATATTTGTATATTCTTAACTCCAATACTTTGTTTTTCCATAAATCAACATTAAAATGTAGATATATAAATTTTAAAAAAAGTAAAGAGTTCTTTACTCCTAATGGAGTTGTAGGAGCTGTTTCTTTACACACAACATGTGTGTCTTGCACATTTTAAACCTTATTTAAAAACATTTTGAAGTCCATTTGCTATAACTGGAATTCTATAAGAATCCAGATAATATAATTCTCGGCAAATGCGAAGGGGTGTGTAGTCTTGACAACCACTTACAAGTGAGAAACGGTACTACTGTCGATTACTCCGCTTTGCTTTTGCCGAGACTAAGTATGTGACATAGCGAATGGTCTTCAAAATGTGTTTAAATAAACATACAGTACATTATCAAATATACTATACATACATTCATATATATATTGCTATTTCAAAGTGACCAATACTTATATATATATTGTATATAGACTATTCTGCATATACTGTATGCAGACTATTGTATATATATATATATATATATATATATCACACATAGAGTATTCATTCTATACATACTGTATGTATAGTATTCTATACACATTGTATGTAGACTTTTCTATATATATATTGTGTGTAGAGTATTATGTATATACTGTACATAGATTATTCTATATATATTTTATGTAGAGTATTTTATATGTAAGGAATGTAGGCTACTTTATATAAGAAATATATACCAACTGATAGATGGCAATTCCAATTTCAATACATTCTTATTTACAATAAAATTCCTGGATTTTAACAACTTCAGCCATTTTATACAGAATTATTTTGAATTTTCTGATTTCTAGGAAGTATTTAGGATTAGTTTGTTAATGAAATTATTTTGTAAATAAAGGACATGAACTAAATAAGAAATAGAGATATGTAATAATGAATTCCACTTAATTAGCTGCTAAATGTATGGTAAGCGAATTGGAAAGAAAACAAGAAGAATTTAATACAAGAAAGTATTTTTCAAAATGATGACAGAAGCAGATATAGACAAACTAATGTGTTGCTAGGAGTTTTCTTTACAAGATGACAATTTTCAAAATGGCTGCTAAACTTCATTTTTTTTCTTCCTTTGGACGTCATTAATTCAAAAGTTTACTGTATTTGTTTCGGTAGTTATCTTTGTTATTCATTGAACATGATTGAATTCAAAGTATAGACATAAGAAAATTATTGAATACATATTGAATACATATATATGGAGGCACATGGCTTAGTGGTTAGAGCATTGGCCTTGCAATCGAAAGGTTGTGAGTTCAATTCTCAGACTGGGTGATGTGTTGTTTCCTTGAGCAAGACACTTTATTTCACATTGCTCCAGTTTACTCAGCTGTAGAAATGAGATGATAGGGACTGGGGTCCATATCATTCCACTGCAGAGTGGTCGTGTAGGTGCCACGGCAAAAATGCACCCACCACTCACTGTAAATGAGGTTGGTGTTAGGAAGGGCATCCAACTGTAGAAATCAAGCCAGAATCAGTTCCCGTCCCACCCTTGCAAGCAGGGAAAAGCGGACGTAAAATGAAATGATGATGATGAAATGATGATATTGTATTAGTCTTATAAATTGTGTTGTGTCATATGTTGTGTTAGTGTTATATGTTGTATCAGTATTATACGAGGGTTGGCTGGAAAGTTCATAGGTTGACCAAGATACTCTCATAGAATGTGACCAAATGAGGTTTATTTTTCAACATAGTCACCCTTGCAGTCCACACATTTCTTCCATTGGTGTTGCAGTACTAGAATCCCATCGGTGAAAAAGTTTTCATCTTGTTGGTCAAAAAAGTCATCAGCAGGATAGGATGTAATCATCACTGTGATACTGGTTCTCAGCCAAGTGTTTTTTCATGTTGCAGAACAAAAGACAGTCAGATAGAGAAAGTGATCAACCAGTTGAAAGCCAAAGTCATGCACAGCAGCCATTGTAACAAAGGACTTGAGTGCTGGATCATTGTCTTGATGAAACAAGACCCCTCTCATCACTTTTCCTAGATGTTTGGTCTTGATAGCCTTTTGAAATTGACTCAGCAACTTGGCATACTAGTCTTCATTGATAGTTTGGCCCTTTTGAAGATAGTCAATAAACACAATGCCTTTTGCAGCCCCGCAAAATGAGGCCATCATTTTCCCTGCAGATGAAACAACCCTGGCCTTCTTTGGAGTAGGTGAAGAGGGGTGTTTCTCCTGCATGGATTGTCTCTTAGTCTCTGGCTCAAAGTGATGAACTCAACCCTCATTCTGGAAGAGGGAACTTCAAGGAAACCACCTGGATCTGCCTCAAACGATGTCAGATTTTCCTGTGATATAATCAGCCTGGTGTGCTTTTGGTATCTGTATTGGCTTTATGAATTTTGTGTTCAAATTCACAGGATAATAAGAAAACCCAGATACACAAACATACAGAGAATTTATATTTGAGCCAGTGTGTGTGTGTGAGAGAGAGAGAAAGATAACAGACAGGTATATTAACACAGGGAAATATATTTGAGCCACCATTTGAGAGAGATGGTAGACACATATAGAAATATATTTTAGCCACTGAGGGACTGAGATAGGGAGAAAGGGTAAGTGAGAGAGAGGGTGAGAGAAATAGAGAAAGGGTGAGAGAGAGAGAGATATTAATAGAGATACACTTTAATAGAGTGTTAGGAAATGGTTAGCAGACATTACTTGGACATATCTAACTTTATGTATGTATATATGTATGCCTTTAAATGTATATATATATATATATGTGTGTGTGTATACATGTATGTGTATATGTATATATATATGTATATGCATGCATGCAAATATGCTTGCACACATGGGTATGTATGTAGGTTAGGTGCATACAGGCACATCTTTATATATATATGTGTATGCATGGATATGTATGTGTGTGTGTGCATGTGTACATATATGTGTATGTGTATATAGATATATGCATGTACATATGTGCATGCAGACATGTATGTGTATGTGTGTGCATGTACACATACATGCAAGCAGGCATATGTCTGGAAGTGTGTGTGTATGCATGTGCATGCAGGAATGTAGATGCATGTGCATGTCTACATATGTGTATGTGCATACTTGCATGTATGTATGTACTATGTATGCATGTATGTATATGTGCATGCATATGTATGTGTATGTACACATACATGCAAGCAGGCATATGTCTGGAAGTGTGTGTGTATGCATGTGCATGTAAGAATGTAGATGCATGTGCATGTCTACATATGTGTATGTACATACTTGCATGTATGTATGTATGTACTATGATTGCATGTATGTATATGTGTATGCATATGTATGTGTATGTGTGCATACATATGCTGAAATGTGTCTGGATATATTTGGGAGTAATTGAATTTAAGAAGTGAAATGCAGTGCCGAAAACTATGTATATCACATGAAGAAATGGAACTAATTCTGAAGTTCTCGTTCCATTCTGTATTAAATTGAGTTTTTGGCAGTGAAAATGGTCAAATCTACAGATGTTGCCTACAGGGTCTTATTTTTGTTAGATCTTGAGAAAGATCTTTCATAAGTTCCTTCAGATCTTGGTTCCACTAGCAGCTACTACATGAAACATGCTACCGTTTTGTTACCATTTTAATCACATTTCTTGCTAGAGGGAGCAGGGGGTGGGCAGTGGGAGAGAGAGGCAGGTGGGGATGGGGGCGTCATTTCTTTCAAAAGAATTAAAGAGACATATTTATGATGATGATGATGTTGATGATGTTCATTATACTGTTGATGATGATGATAATGAAAATCATGATAATGTTGATGATATTGATGATGATGATGATTATAATATTGATGATGATGATGATTAAAATATTGATGATTATGACAATGACGATGATGTTGATAATAATGCTGATGATGATAATGATGATGATGATGATGACGATGAAAATGAGGAGGAGGTGAAAGTGGAAGGAAGGCGATTATGATAATGATATTAAAAATGGCTATTGTGGTTGATATCATCAAAGTTAAAAGTTTTGAGAGTCATATGATGAAAGTGATATAAGAATGATAGCTATTTAGAATGACGGCTTATAAAAAGAGAAATAGAGAGAGAAAGAAGGATGTGTGTGTATATAGATATATATATATATAGAGAGTGAGAGCAAGAAAGAAAGACATATATATATATATATATACACATATAGTAGCTCAGCATAAAGACATCTTTAAAATAAGTATAAGATGAGAAAAAATAAGTGGTGGGTTGGATATGATCGACTAAATCAATGTAGTGCCCCAGCATGGCCAGAGCCCACTGACAGAGGTAAAAGAATATATAAATATATATATATATTAAAATTACCCTCCTGAATTTTTCATACCAAGAACTTGTCTACCCACTTCACTTAATCACATAATTAGATATTCGATTCTCTTTGCATACATTTTGCTGTATCTCAAGAGAATGTTTTCACATGTTACAATTATGTCTTTCTATGTTTTAATGGCAAAATATGTTTGTAACCTTTTTAAAATATTTACATCTGTGTCCACAGATAGATATATCTCAGTTTCAGAAGATCCTGATTTAGGGTGAAAGCAGAAACTGTTTGCTTAAACTTTTAATCTGTGCTAATAATAAATATTTGCTCTACGGGCTTATATATACTATATATATATATATATATATATATAATCAAGGTTTAGCAAATAAGAAAAAGTTTTAAAATAAATTTTAAAAAGTTTACTATACCTGATGTAATTACCCTTACCGTACGGTTTCGAGTCTCAAAATAAGTGGATAATCCATGCGGAAAATCCATTGAAATGGAAGACTCTCGTCAGAGGGTTCTTTTCACTCAGAGAATATCAAATTCCCGAGTTCAAATCACGAACTGGCGCTATTCAAAATTGTCTCCGTGATGAGAGTGTATGATAAAGAAGCAATTCTGTCTAGTGCCGTGTGCAAAGATAGAAGGCAGAGGCGGAAAGGTCAATAATATATATATATATACAACTGTGATCGAGCCCTCTTTGAATTTTAGCCTTTGTATTTATTATTACCACTATATATATATATACACAGTAATCGCGAAGACCCGCCTTACCTAAGTACAAAGTGAAACCTACTACAGTCAGTAGGCACCTCTAACAAAAATACACCCCGTCCCACTACCCCCACCCCATCCACACCACACCTTTCAATGTAAAGTTATGTTGGTACCACAACTTCCAGTCCGAAACAAATGAGGTCGTGTAGGTGTCACGACAAAAAAACACACAGTCCACGCTGCAATGTGACCGTGTAGGTAACACAGTAAAAACCTCCCAGTCCACACTGTAAATGTGGTTGGTGTTAGGAAGGGCATCCAGCCATAGAAAACCCGCCAGACAGTCCTATGCGAGCAAGACAACCACTCTTGCCTCAAGTGGGAAAACTCCCGTCCAAACCCATGCAAGCGTGGAAGATGGACGTTAAACGATGATGATGATGATGATGATGATAATATATATATATATATATATATATATATATTCATATATATATATATATATATATATATATATATATATATATATATATATATATATATATATATATATATATGTAGTAATTCAACAGATATGAAAATGTGATTTTAACCAAATTTTGTATCCATCTATCTAACTACACTTTTTCTCCTTTGGCAAATCCCTCACACACTCTTCTCTCCCTTCTTTGTCAGTTGACACACTTGGGATACTTTTTCTTCTATATTTGTGTAGTTCACATAAAAAAGCCATAACTTGTATCTGCCTGTTTTGTTTTGTCCCAATGTGCACTGGAATGAATGGTACCAATCCTAATGTACCAAAATTGTAGTGGTTTCCAGAGGTCGACTAAGGAGATGGGACTGTTTATCTTTCCATTATTTTTTTTCATTGTCTTTATATATTACACAGACAGATATATATATATATATATATATATATATATATGTGAGAAAAACCACAGACCCTCTATCTCAACTCACCTTTTGAAAAGCAGAAGAACTGCGAAACCGGTAAAGGAACCAAATAAATATATATATATTTTTTAAAAATAAGACTCCAGTTGCATTTTCGATTTCATCTCTTTTTCTTTATACTTTCACTCGTGTAGGACACCTCGGTTATTTTTCTTTTTGTAAAAAAAACCTCACTTTCTAATATATATATATATATATATCATCGTCATCATCATCATCATCGTTTAACGTCCATCTTCCACACTTGCATGGGTTTGGACGGGAGTTTTCCCACTTGAGGCAAGAGTGGTTGTCTTGCTCGCATAGGACTGTCTGGCAGGTTTTCTACAGCTGGATGCCCTTCCTAACACCAACCACGTTTACAGTGCGGACTGGGAGGTTTTTATTGTGTTACCTACACGGCCACATTACAGCGTGGACTGTGTGTTTTTTTGTCGTGACACCTACACAACCTCATTTGTTTCGGACTGGATGTTGTATATATATACACACACACACACACACACTCACAGATACATACACACACACATATTTAAATCTCTCTGTGTGTACATTTATTCTATTCCATATATTCTGATCCAAATTAGTTCTTAATGACGGATTTTAGTTGAAATTATTTGTAAAATCTTACTTTATTAAATATTAAATACTGATATCGTTATTTTTGCTATTGAAATCATATACACACACGCACACACACACACACACACACACATACACATACACATACACACAGCCAACAGCCAAATATACACAAACACACACAATCACACAGAGTTACATATACACAAACATACATACACTTATAAATCATACACACTTGTCATTTATGAGGTAGAAATGTCATATCTTGTTTGGTGTAATATACATAAGGTGTGTATTTATGTGTGTGTATGAGTGCGTGTATGTATGTATGTGTGTGTATGTATAAGTGTGTGGCTTTGGGTGTGTGAATATATCTCTGTGAGTGTGTATGTATGTTTAGCGGTATGTATGTCTTTGGCTGTGTATATGCAATTCTGCGTATGGGTGTGTGTGTCTATGTGTGTTTAGCTATGCATATGTAATTGTGTGTGTATATGCATGTATATGCAATTAAGCCTAAGCTAGTCACAAGCAATATGACAGTATGATCTCAACCTGTGTACATTACAATTAGTCCTGACTGATGAGCAGAAGAACCATTTATATTAAGTTCTCTTGCAGATTACCTCTATAAAACTGTTTATAGTATGGCTAAATGGCTAAGAAGTTCACTTCACAATCATCAGGGCCTGGGGTTCAATTCCATCTTTTGGCATTTTAGGCAAGTGACCATAACCTTGGGTTGACACAAGCCTTGTGAGTGAAAGTTGGTTAAGAAAATCACTTTGCAATCATTAGAGCCTTGGTTTAATAGGTGGCAAGCATGTGGCTTAGTTGTTTGAGAGTTGGATTCACAATCATGACAGGCTGGGCAATGCATTATGTCTTTGAGCAAGATGCTTTATTTCACATTGCTCTTTCTGCCCAGAGTTGCAACTAGTAGATAGGATCAGCAATGGAAAGACCAATGGAAACATTGCTTCTTTGACCCAATTTCACAAGTTCCACCCAACTCAGTAAGAGAATGAGGTCTGTGATCTTGTCAATTTGGATCATTCATTCAATCCCACAAGTGTCATTTACCATAACCTCGGGTTGACCTTGTGAGTGAAATTGGGTAGATGGGAATTGTTTTGAAGCTTGTTGGATGGACTACTGTATCTGTAATTGAAAAGGGCCAGCTTTGTCACACACTGTATCATGCTGAATCTCCCAAAGAATTATGTTCAGGGTACACATGTCACTGTGGAATACTCAGCCAGTTACACATTAATTCCATGACCAGGCTGGTCTGTTGATTGAAATCAAACAACTGAAACATGTATCATCCAAACATTAATTCATTCTATTTATGGAACATTATTTCTTATATATATATGGCGGTGGATTGGCAGAATCGGTAGAGGGTCGGACGCCATGCTTTGCAGCAAATTTATGATCTGAGTTCAAATCCCGCCGAGGTTAACTTTGCCTTTCATCCTTACAGGGTCGATGAAATAAAGTACCAGGGATAATTGCTGTGTGCCAAAAGTAGAAATAATTATTTCTTATATATATAGGGCGGTGGATTGGCAATATCTGTAAAGCATTGGACAATAGGATTTGTGGCATACTGTTATGATCCTTTACACTCGGAGTTCAAATCCCGCCGAGGTTAGCTTTGCCTTTCATCCTCATGGGGTTGATAAAATAAAGTACTAGTAGTAATGCACTGAGGTCAATCAATCGACTTTCTCCTCACCCCCAACATTTTTGGCCTTGTGGTTAACTTTGCCTTTCTTTCTTACGGGGTCGATAAAATAAAGTACCAGTAATGTACTGGGTAATTGCTGGCCTTGTGCCTAAAGTAGAAACAATTATTTCTTATATATATATATATATATATATATGGAAAATGGACGTTAAACAGTGATTATGATTATATATATATATATATATATATATATATATATATATATATATATATATATATATATATATATATATGGAAAATGGTCGTTAAACAGTGATTATGATTATATATATATATATATATAAATAATTCAGCGAGAATCGTATTCCGGCCGGTAGAAAAAGCGAAACGAAACGCAAAATCGTAGAAATGCTGGCAAGCGCTCAATAGTTAAAAAACTAGAGCTAAACAATAAGTTAAAATGCTATATATTTATATATATATACACACACACATATATGCTAGAGTCAACTGAAAAGTTCATAGGCTGACCAAGATTCTCTCATGGAATGAGGTTTATTTTTCACTATAGTGCCTGGAAAGAATCAATTCAATTATTAATAAGAAAGTTGAAATTAATGTATGCAAGATTTCATAGCCCTAACATCACTATTTCATAGTCAGCCTATGAACTTTTCAGCCTACACATATACATATATATATGCATGTGTATGAGAGCACGCACATGCATCAGTAAGTCTTTATGAATGAATGGATTTAAATATGTACCCATTCATGCATGCATACATAAACTCAAACTTTTAATATATATTATATTTTATATATAAAAAGAAATATTTCTCACATAAAGGACACAACCTTTAGTTTTGGCCCCTTTATCTTCTTGCAAAATGTGCACTGATCAGCAGCTTCTAACACCTTGCTCCAGCAGCAGCAGCAGCAGCAGCAGCAGCAGCAGCAGCAGCAGCAGCAGCAGTAGTAGCAGCAGCACCACCACCACCACAACCACCTTTGCCTCTGCCACCATCACAACCACTATCAGTGCTGCTATTGCTGCCACCACCACCACCACCATCATCATTAGTACACAATTTATTGCTCACTAAGGGAAGGAAATATAATAAAATCAATACAAACACAAACAAATAAAATTCAAACATAAAATAAAATGAAAAATAAAAATGAAAAAAAAAAGAATAAAAATGAAGATCAATCAAATAAAATAAAAAATTAAAAATTAAAAAATATATAATTTTTCCTCCGACATTTCCGGAGGGTAAATAAAATAACATTGGTATTGATTTAATTTTTGCAAATTAAAACTGAAAAGTTGTTTAAATCATGTAACCATGACAACGAGCAGATATCACAACAAGCTAAATTGAATATTGTTATTAGAGTGGAAGTTGTTGTTCGGAATGCTAAAGCAAGCTTGTCTTGCAGGTAATAAACCTGTTTTAAGCTAATATACTAATATACTCTTTCTTGTATGTATGTTTTTATATATAGTTAGGTTGAGGTTTTTAATATAATTTACAGCGAAAACAAAAATCTAAAAAAATTAAATTGAATAAAAAATAAAGCTAAATAAATAAATAAATAAATAAATAAATAAATAAATAAATAAAAAGATTTTGGTCAGACATGGAACACAACTATCTATTTATCTATCGATCTATCTATCTAAAGATGCATAACATATCTGTACCAAAACACAGCCACTGCACTTGCTATTAACTAAAATGTGTGCACTCTGAACAACGGGTTGCAGTTTCTCTACTGCAATCTTACAAGTGGGTAAGTCGTGGCTGGAGGTTGATGAATTAATACCAATGATTTTCGTAAACCTGCGTACGAAAGGCCAGTTATATGATGCCTGTGTGAGATGTGCGATGATGCATGGTAGTGAGACATGGGCAGCAACGGCAGAGGATATGCGACGGCTGGAGAGAAATGAAGCAAGTATGCTCTGTTGGATGTGTAATGTCAATGTACGTGAACGACCAAGCATGGATGAGTTGAGAGAGAAACTGGGTATAAGAGGGATAAGTTGTGGTGTGCAGGAGAGAAGGCTGAGATGGTATGGACATGTGATGCACATAGAGGATGACCACTGAGTAAAGAAGTGCCAAGAAATCCCAGTAGAAGGAAGACACAGTAGAAGGAGACCACAACAATTTGAAGCCCACAAAGAGATGCTGTGCTGAATAGGACCCGTCCCACCCTTGCAAGCAGAGAAAAACGGACGTAAAATGATAATGATGATGATGATGATGATGATAATGATATATATATATATTATTTATATAATAAACACCACAATATGATTATTCCATTACCTAAGGTTTCATGAAATTAGACGATTCTAACAGAAACGTCCAGTTTGCTCATCAGATGAAATATTTATATATATATATATGCAAGCAGGGAAAAGCGGACGTAAAAGGATGATGATGATGATGATGATGATAAATATTTAAACAGCTAAGCAATACAGTAGGATTTATTTCTAGCATTTACATATGTTTCATTGCTATGAGTTTTTTGTCTTGAAATCGCTATTCTCAATAATCAATCAGGAAAATTTGAATTCAAATACGGTGGAATATTTCTTACTCCATATATGGCAAATTATCAAAACAGAGTGACAATCTCCATTAATTCAGTCCCTATAAACTGGGAGGAGGAGAATACAGGTTCAAAAGAAGCATAAGAATATAAATAAACATATACAAATTCATAAAGATACAATATATATATATATATATATATAAAGGGAAGAAGAGGAAGAAAATAATAAAGAAAGAGAGGAGAAAATTTATGTTGAGACTGTCCTATATATAGGTTACTCTAACTCTGAACTAGAAAAACCGAAAACGATATCTCGTATACCTATATATATATATATATATATATATATATGTAAGTATGTATATATTGAATAGTTAGCGTCCGATGGCTGAGTTCACACCCTTTCAATGTTGGAAGGCATAAGCTCAGTCATTGGGTCTTACTAGTCTAAACAGGTAACTCCCAATCTACCCTTGCAAGCAGGGAAAAGTGGACGTAAAATGATGATAAACACACACACACACATATATTATCATCATTTTACGTCCGCTTTTCCCTGCTTGCAAGGGTGGGACGGGAACTGATTCTGGCTTGATTTCTACAGCTGGATGCCCTTCCTAACACCAACCTCATTTACAGTGAGTGCTGGGTGCTTTTTTGCCGTGGGACCTACACGAGCACTTTACAGTGAGTGCTGGGTGCTTTTTTGCTGTGGCACCTCCACAACCACTTTGCAGTGGAATGATAGGGACCCCAGTCCCTAGGAATGATAGGGACCCCAGTCCCTATCATCTCATTTCTACAGCTGAGTAAACTGGAACAATGTGAAATAAAGTGTCTTGCTCAAGGAAACAACACATCACCCGGTCTGAAAATTGAACTCACAACCTTTCGATTGCAAGGCCAATGCTCTAACCACTAAGCCATGTGCCGTCTTATATATATATGAATCTTGCCATTTGATGAACAGTGTCTGAATTCTTTTCTAACTATCCATATAGATGTGGTTTTGCATGTTAATTCTGAAATCATATCAATCTAGCTAGCCTATCCATTCAACTATTCATGTGTTTATCTGCTCATCCTCTCGCTCTCTATCTACCTGATGCCTGATGGCTGACCATCTGTCTGCTGTTGAGTCAGTGCATCAGTGAATTAGAGAACCAGTGAACCATGTCATTGTTCATTTTTATGTTAGCCCAGCATGAGATTCACAGCTCAGTGAAGCTTATAACACAAACAATACTGAAGTGATAATGGATGACAAGAACTGTAACTGACTTAACAAGACATATATCTGTCCAGCTGTCCATCCATCCAACCATCCGTCCAACCATCCAACCATCCAACCATCCATCCTTCCATCCATAACCATCCCTCAATCCATCCACCCAACCATTCATCTATCTATCCAAACATCCATCCATCCAACCCCTGCCATACGCATCATATACATGTATGAAACCAGAAACGATATCAAGTAGCACAATTATATTTCTAGAACAATGCTCACAAGGAATATGGCAAAGCTGAGAAATCTTGACATTCAGACAACATTGAGGTTTTAATGTAGTTTTAGCGTGTGAAATACAGCTTAACATTTCAAAGAGGAATATACCTTAATCTCAACTCTACCAGTAGAGGACAAGTGTGCAAGAAATGAACACTAAAATTAAATGACATCTGCATATATATATGTATATATATATACATATATATATATATATACATATATATATATATATACAATATATTAACAAATGGAAACTATATTTATAAAACCATATTTATTTCATTATACATATTTCAAGGGCCACCAAGGCAGATTATGGTGTGCTTTCATCAGATAAAATATAATATAGATTAGTTTTATAAATAAATATTGACATACCCTGAAAAATGCAACCTTCATGGAAATATGTATAATGAAATAAATATGGTTTTATAAATATAGTTTCGATTTGTTAATATATTGTATATTTACTCCAATTAATTTGTTGAGTGCTTTATATCAGTTATAAAAATATTTTGCTTGTTGTATCCCAACAAATTAAATATAACCTCTACATATATATATATATATTTATATATATATATATATATATATATATATATATATATATATATATGTATATATATATAAATATATATATATATATAATATACACATATATATATATATATATATATATATATATATATATATATATATATATATATATATGTATGTATATGTGTATATATTATATATATATATATTTATATATATATATATA
>OZ024741.1:331704276-331709276 GCA_964016885.1 Eledone cirrhosa
TACATATACATATACATATATATATATATACACATACATACATACATACATACACACAGAAATATATATCTATATATAAAAAGGGGGGGGTGTAAAGGGTAAGGTAGAAAGTAGGGGGGAATATAAGTCAACAGAAATATAAATAACATAGGGAAAACATATAAATATAAGAGGAGATGAGAGAGAAAAAGAATATATGGGTAAAGAATGTGAGTTCAGAGAGAAATAATAATCGTAGTGGATGTAAGGTGTAATGAGTAAAGAAGTTCAAGGTGGTTGAGTCATCGTAGGAATGTCAATCCAGTTACAAAGTAGATGTGATTTCAGGTGAGGACAACATCTGAAGATCTCGGTCTTGGAGATAAGGCAAGTGGAAGTGGCTTTCAAATTTTGGAGAATTCTAAATTTTTCCGTGGTGCACAAAAACAATTCTTTGTGCCCCTTTGGTATTCTCTCGAATGGTCTAAAATAGACCAATCGATAGTGTATGGGATGTTTTTGTCTTTGAATTCCCACACTTTATTTGCGAGAGCCGTTGTTGTTCTTTTATCAGGGTGTTTAAAAGAAGCGACATGTGCATAAAACCTGGTTTTGAACCTGTCCTGAGTCATGCCAACATATCGTTCACTCATAGCTGGCTGGTTGTTAATCAACGGTGTCAATTTGGCCTCATACACAACGGATTTAGTATTTCATTTGCCCTGTAATGGGCATTCTTCCGGCTTCCTGCAACTGCATCCTGGATTTACTCTTGTACGATTAGAGTTGGTCATTTCAGTCTTCATTGATGGACAGCAAGAGTAACTGATTTTGACTACATTTCTATTAAATATCTTATAATATCTATGATTAGGGGGAAAATGTTTGTCTAGGAGGTCGAGGAATTTCCTCCCTACATTAGTTTTGACAGTTAGAGAGAAGGGGGTGTAAACCAAATAATTTTCCTTTTCCTGTTATTGTGATTAGTTTTATAGGGAGGAGTAGGTAAATATTTAATATGTTCTGTAAAGCCGCTGTTATTGAGGGCCTTATTATAATTGTTAAAAATGTCTAGAGACGAAGATAAGGTAGAGATCCTATGGCTAATATTAGGAATAAGATTTTTAAAAACTATAGGGAGATGGCAAGACTCTTTGTGTATATATCTTAGATTCTCGTTAGGTTTATGATAAGGTTTAAAAGAGGCAGTAAGTAGATAGTAGTTCAAGATTAATATCAAGAAAGTTAGCACTAGTAACTGTTCGTATCTATAGTAATTTTAAGGTTTAGGTTAGCAAAAGTATTGATTAAATTTTTACGGAATTTATCAAGGTTATGGCCGTTGGTGGTATGAAAAACTGCCAATCCGTCAGTTATATATATATATATATATATATATATATATATATATTTATACAGACACATAAATATATATATATAATTGGTTGACTTAAGAAGCATTAGGAAAATTTAAAATATAGTCTTCCGAACGCAAATTAATATATTAACAGTTGATCCCTATCGAATATAGTCGAAAACATCATACAGAGGCACCTCTAACCCCTTTTTTTCTGTCTGCAGGGATAATTTATCCAATTTTTTTAACTGTTATTTATAGTTATTAACTATTATTATAGTCATTTTCATTGAGACAACTGCATTAAAAATTACACAGACACACACAGACACACACAGAGACACACACACAGACACACACACACACACACAGACACACACACACACACACACACACACACACACACACACACACACACACACACACACACACACACACACATATATATATATATATTTATTGGTTAAATAACCTCAGAAATCTGCAATTGGCCAAACGTAGTGAGTATGGCTACATCTCTGAAGACATGGTGAAAAACAAACAAACAGAAAGTAGTGGAGGTCAACAGAGGAGGGATTTCTGCAACAGGAGTGAGAAGGCCCTGGATTAGATTGGATTGGTTTGGATATATATCATCATCATCATTTAACGTCCATTTTTGATGGCAGCATGGGTTAGATGGGTTGTCCCATTAGAGGCAAGCTGGGTCAGGTGACTGTTTCTTGCCCATATAGAACTGTTTCTGGTTAGGTTTCTATGGCTTGATGCCTTTCCTAATACCTACTGCATTTACAGGGTGTGCTGGGGGCTTTTTGTCATGACACATACACAACCACCTTACAGTGTGGGCTGGGTGTTTTTTGTTGTGACACCTACATGAGCACTTTACAGTGTGGACTGGGTGATTTTTGTTGTGACACCAATATGACCACTTTATATATATATATACATTATGCAAAATAGACAAACAATGATATATACCGCAACTATTCATTAAATAACCTCACCAACCCACAATTGGCCAAGCATGGTGAGTATGGTTACACCCCTGAAGACATGACCCCAAAAATACAAAACAAACAGAAAGCAGTGGAGGTCAACTAGTGAAGGGTTCCTTCAATGGGATTGAGAAGGGATTGGATTGGATTGGAAATATATTGAAGGGCCTGTTTTATGCACATGCATACATAAAACACTCAAACATTAACTGAATGAGTACTCAATATATGTGAGCAGTGTATATGTTTTATTTTCCAAAGAAAAAGCGGCAGTGACTTTGAAGTTTTCATGCTGGACCTACCTATAAGCTAAATAAGCTATAGCTTAGGGCCATAAATCCTTGGGGGCCTCATTTTAAAAAAGTATATTTTTAATTTATCATTAGTTTTTATTCTTTAACACTAATTTCATAAAAAATTATATATATATATAGTAATAATAATAATATATATATATATATATATATACAAGGATCGGAATTAGAGTATTCCGCAGTTCACAGTAATAATAATATTAGCTCAAAGAAGAACAGAATTTTCATCTGAGCTCAAATACAAATATATTACACAGAGAGAAGTGTGTAAATAATTATTACATGTGAGTTTAACCGTTACTGTATAGAGAACAATACCTACAGGTTAGCAATTCAATAGAAAAAAGCTAAGTCAGAATCAAATCTCTATATATATTATTTATTTATTCTTTAATCATTAATAAATAATTGTTTCTACTATTGGCACAAGGCCAGCAATTATCCCAGTACATTACTGGTACTTTATTTTATCGACCCCGTAAGGATGAAAGGCAAAGTTAACCTCGGCGGGATTTGAACTCAGAATGGCAAGGGCGTAACTCTATGCATCAAAGCATGACGTCCGACCCTCTACTGATACTGCCAATTCACCGATAAATAATAATCATGTATAATTAACAAAAAAAAATGTTTATCCAAACTCAAAGTTCATGTAGCTTAGGGCCTGAGCAGTTCAATGTCGAGTCCTGTTTGCGGGTGTGGTTAAGAAGTTTGCACCACAATAATATCATTTGGGGTTCTCACATTTGGGGTTCTCACTGCATAGCACCAGTGCTGGATTTACCTATAAGCTAAATAAACTATGACTTAGGACCACACTTCCTTGGGGGCCTCATTAAAAAAAAATATATTTATATTTTTCAAATGGAACATTTTGTAACTAATTCAATTTTGTAATCATTAGTAAATAATTGTTTCTACTTTTTGCACAAGGCCAGCTATTACCCCAGTGTATTACTGGTACTTTATTTTATCGACTCCGTAAGGATGAAAGGCAAAGTTAACCTTGGCGGCATTAGTAAATCATTAGTAAATAATAATCATGTATTATTATAAAAAAATGTTTTTACCCAAATTTCTTTAGAAAAGAGCCCCAAAGTTCATATAGCTTAGGGCCCTTGCATGTGAGAGTCCAGTACTGGATAGCACCATAAAAAAATGTCTTCTACTTTAACCTTAGGTCAATCAATACCATGTGAATAAATTTGGCAGAAAGACACTGTAAGGAAGACTGTTGTACATATGTGTGAGTGTGTCAGTGATGTTTGTTATGTTCAGCATAAACAGATATTCCACATTTCTGCTGTTAAATGTGCAAAGATCTGTAACTTTCTTAGAGAAAAAGAGAAAAAGATTGATGGTTGGCATAAGAACCCTGTTTCAAAATGTCTTATCCAACCCATGTCATGCATAAATAGCACCTCCAAAACTCTGAAAGTTCAAAGGAAAAGTGAAGTTAGAAGCAATAAGAATTCTTCCATACTCTTACTTCTGCATAAGACTTCAATATCTTCTAGATTTTGAGGTAGTAGTCCTCATTTTGTTGTGGTTGATGTGACAGTCCTTATTTCATGGAGGAGTATAATTGGCTCATTGGAAACATGAAACTTTTCAATGCTATTGTTCACAACTTGTGACATATATAAAATAATCAAATATATATATATTTATATATATATATATATATATATATATATATATATATATATATATATATATATATAAAATAATCAAATATCATGCTGATACTGAAGTGGCCAGAACAGTTAAATGCCAGACAGAAGGTCATTTTGTAATTGTTCATGTCCATCTTTATATTATAAAGGGAAAAACCTGCTGAGATCAACTTGGTCTTTTATTTTTTAACAAGGCTGTTGCTATTGTTGTTGTTGTTGTTGGTGTTGTTGTTGTTGTTGTTGTTGTTGTTGTTGCTGTTGTTGTTGTTGTTGTTGTTGTTGTTGTTGTTTATCCCCAGATCAGCTCTAGTTGAAGAGACCTATGATCAGATGTCTTCTAGCCATGATGATCTGATATTTTTAAGGGTATCTAGAACAGACTCTCATTATTGGGGTTGATGAAATAAAGTGCCAGTTGATGAGGTAAATTAACAGAATTGTTAAAGCATAGGATGAGATGTCATGCAGCATCTGCTCCAGCATCCCACATTGAGTTCAAATTCCACCTAGGGATTGAAATTCTGCTAATGGTCGGAGTTAATCACTTGACCATGGGACCACAACTGATTATGAAAGCTTCAATGGGTGGAAGAGGATGGATCATGGCCATCTACTACTGTAGTTGAACAATTATGATGCAAACCATCCCAACTCGGAATTATCTGGGTTGCATTAA
>OZ024741.1:331714276-331736776 GCA_964016885.1 Eledone cirrhosa
ATATTCTTATTTTCTTTCTTGTAAATAATTCTTTTCAAAATATCAATTCAAAACTTGATCATTTCATTTTTGTGTAAAGCATTATTTTATTTGGGATTCCAAAATTTTCACTATAGGGGGTTTAACCCCATTAGGGTGTCTTAATATTATTGAAATATCATCATCATCATCATCATCTTCGTTTAACGTCCGTTTTTCATGCTAGCATGGGTTAGACGGGAGTTGTCCCACTTGAGGCAAGGTGGTCGGGTGACCGTGTCTCGCTCATATAGGACTATCTGGCAGGTTTTCTACAGCTGGATGCCCTTCCTAACACCAACCACATTTACAGTGTGGGACTGGGAACTTTTTACCGTGTTACCTACATGACTGTGTGTGTTTTTTTTGCCGTGACACCTACACGAACTTGATCTCATTTTCTCGTGCTGTTGGTGGGAGTGGGAGGATAGATTGGGGTGTATATTTGGTTAAGAGGTGCCTACTGACTGTAGGTTTCGCTTTGTACGTAGGCAAGGTGGGTCTTCTGTATTACTGCGTAGCGCCAAAGATCTCGGTCCAGAGACATTGTCTTAGAGAGATGTGTGTGAGGTCGGAATTTATCAGATCATCCCAGGTTTTTCTGGGTCTACCTATTCTGTAACTACCATCAATTTTGATCGGCCTTCACTTTTTTATGCAGCTGTCATCTTTCATGCGCATCACGTGACCATACCAATGTAGTCTTCTCTCAAGTAAACAGCATCTGATCCCTCTTATTCCTAATTTCTCACTTAGTTCATTTATGCTTTGCCATTCACGTATATTACTATTACACATCCAATGGAGCATGCATGCTTCGTTCCTTTCCAGTCTACACAGGTCCTCTGCACATAATGCCCATGTCTCACTGCCATGTAGCATTGCTGTTCGTATACAGGCATCATACAATCTGCCTTTCATTTTTAGAGAGAAACCTTTTGTGGCCAACAGTGGTATAAGCTCTCTGAACTTTTTCCATCCCGTTCTGACTCTGGCTACTGTACTTTCAGAACACCCTCCACCACTGCTGATTTCGTCACCCAGGTAACGGAAAGTGTCTACTATTTCTATAGAACCATCTGGGCAATGGAAGGAGCTAGTATCCTTTGGACACTTGCTACTTATTGCACCTGAGCATTGGCCACATATAAAGTCTACGTTCTGAGATAGTTTACCTGTGATCCCACTACATCTTTTATGTACCCATACTTTGCATTTGGGACATAAAATGGAATTTCTGCCTACTCCTTTCCTACACACTGAGCATGGCCATTTCCCTGAGGGCACCTGTGCCCTATTTTCCTTTCTACAAACTAGAACTTTAGTCTTAGACAAGTTAACTTTAAGGCCGTTTGATTCTAGGCCATGCTTCCATGCTTTGAATTTCTTCTCTAGTTCAGCCATTGATTCAGCTATGAGTGTTAGATCATCTGCGTATAGGAGTTCCCATGGGCAGCCGGTCTTGAACTCCTCTGTTATAGCCTGAAGGGCAATAATAAATAAGAGGGGGCTAAGGACAGAGCCTTGATGAACACCAACTTTTACACTAAATTCTTCACAATATTCATTGTTAATTCTAACCTTACTGACTGTTTCATTATACATAACTTGTATAGCTCTCACAAGCATCATATCTTGTCAAAATGGGTTTGTTAATTCAAATGTTTATAGCATCTTTACTGATGGACAGACTGTTGTAAACATTTGCTGTAGTAAAGTAAAGACTTCAATTTCTAATGTGATTTAGTAAGATAGATATATTTAGAAACAATTACTCCCTCAGTCAACTTTAAGGTCACTCTACCATTTCGGTCAATCCCATGGACAGCTCCCTTTACTACTAGTAATGGTTCATTTCTACTCTACTAATTAAAAACCATTAATCTGGATACCTAAATATGGAATGTTATGTGATGGGGTTCCCCCACAGCCCCGGCGGACAGGATGGAGACGGCATACCCATGGAAGATGGGAAGGGAGACGCGCTGGAAAAGCCACTCCAACTCGCAGGGTTCACACTTGCAGCTGGCCAGCTCAGCGGCTATGGTGGTGAGTAGGGAGGTAGCCCTAGGGCCGAGGACACCAGAAGTCTCCACTGCCAGGGTTATGTTGTCTTGTTAATGTAAGTTCATGTAGAGGACGTTAAGAATGAAAAAGTTCCTATTTAAATTAAAATCTTCCAACAAAATTATATATAAGAGGTATGTGTGTATTTGTTTTATAAATATGATCATAATAATGAAATAATTAATAACTTTTAGTAAATCCTTCCTAATTCATATTTAAACATAGCCAAATTCAGTTCTAGTCCTGTGAAATAAGCCACCGATTTTAAAGGGTTCCTATTTAAATTAAAATACGGTTAATTGGCAGAGTCATTAGAATGTCAAATAAAATGCTTTTCAGTATTCATTCCGGCTATTTGCTCTCTGAGTTCAAATCTCACCGAGGTCAACTTAGCCTTTCATCCTTTCCATCTCGATAAAAAAATGTTTCAGACAAGTACTGGGGTCGATTCTATTTTGCAAGTGGCTGAGCATTCCACAGACATGTGCACTCAATGTGACACAGTGGGTGACATAGCTGAATCTTTGAATTACATGTACAACTCATTTTGGCCAGCTGAACAGTTGAGTCTTATATATATATGTGTGTGTGTGTGTGTGTGTGTGTGTGTGTACAAACTCACACCTACATACAGACACATAAACACACATACACACATAGATATATATATATATTTATATACACATATTCATATATTTACACACACACATGTGTATATATATATATATATATATATATATATATATCATCATCATCGTTTAACGTCCATCTTCCACGCTTGCATATATATATATATAAATATATATATACATATATATATATATATATATATATATATATATATATATATATATACACATGCATACATACATAGATACATGCACATATACATACATGAGAAAAGACACTTGTGTTTGGCATATAAAAGTAATCCATGATGGTGTGGAGTGGGGGTCCATCAAATCTCCCTATATAAAGGTATGTGTTGTATGGAGTGGGGCTGCAATACAATCTCTATACCCAGTCCCTTTTCTTGTTATTTTAATATTCTAACCTGACTGCAATTTATTATTATTTATTGATTATTTATTATTATCTATTGATTAATGTCTTCCTTGCTTTGTTTGTCAAACCCTATTTTATTCAATGTAACCCCTTGCCCTCATCGCTTTATTGTTATTTTCTTCTGTATTCCACCTTTGTACAATCCCCAATGTCTTGGACCGGTATGCCTCATAAAAGATAGCATCATCCTTCTTTTTCTTCTCCTCCTCCTTCTTCTTATGATCATTATTATTACTATTACTATTATTATTATTATTATTATTATTATTATTATTGTTGTTGTTGTTGTTGTTGTTGTTGTTGTTGTTGTTATTTTGTATTGTCTCCTACATGTCGGCCCTTGTGGCTAATAAATGAAATCATTATTATTATTATTATTATTATTATTATTATTATTATTATTATATTGACAATAAATTCCATCCATTCATTCATAAGAATTGATTCATCTAATAGCTGAGAGTTTTATTTTACAATGTTTAGAAATGTTCTGTAATCTTAATAGCTACTATTATTGCTGCTGTTATTGTTGTTGTGTATGTAATGTAACATTAACACTGAAGATGTAAGCCTGAGTTTGGTGAGAGACAATAGAATAAATTCAGTAGCAGAGATAGGAAGGAATAATGCTTTAACAAGAAGCCAACGTTTAAAATCTGGAATGGAGATATAGAAAAGGGAGAGCACTGTTATGCTAATAAATCTCAATGAGTTATTGTTATAAAGATCTTAAAGGAAACTGAATTTCTTATCCAAAGTCGTTAAGACGTTAAAGTCAGTTTCATAAATCATTTTAAAGATAGACTGGTTAAGCATTAAACCCCTTTTGATACCACCCCTAGCTCTCTCATACAAAACTCTTTGTTTTAAAGTGTTTACATTTATCTAAAATCCTTCCATCATAATTTTATGTAAGAACTTTTGTTAAGTTATGTTCCAAACCACTTGAAACCACCTCTAGTTCTACAATACAAAACTGTTTATTTTAAATTATTTATATTCATCTTAAAACCTTCCATCATAATTTTATGTAAGAACCTTTCTTAAGTTATCTTCTAAACACCAGCTTAATAAGAAAGTTAGTTATATATGATTAAATTCTTCTAAATTTGTGTCTTTCAATAGAAATATGGTAATGAAAGGATTAAAATATATTTATCTAAAAACCTTCCATCATAATGGTATATAAGAACCATTTTAATAATCCATCCTTGTTCTTGAATAATTTTGAAAATGATTTGAAAATCTTAGGCGGTGTTTTCTATTTGAAATACAACGATGAAATGTTTAAGGAAATTATTTCTATGAGACATTAAGTTGCTTCAATGTAGTTTTTTTTACAATGAAAGTTGGGCATATAAGGCCCCAGAAAGGAAAAACTGAGCACTTTCACTTGTGGGAAACGAACTCACACCTACAGTATGCTGGACAGCTGCTTTACATATGGCAAATGTGAGCTCAATTTTTGCAGGTGACACTGACCAATTGTTTTCCCTTCTAGGGGTGTATATGCCCAACTTGGTATATCTTGGCTTATGTTGTTTCTAGTTTCATCATTTTCGAAGTTACAGTGTTTTTTCTTAATATTTTATGACAAAAATAAACCCTGTGTTATGTTGATTGACTCAAACTTACATCCATCTGCCAAATGACAGGTTTTTTTTTTTTTTACTAAAACTGCCTTATTTAAAATGCACACAGATAATATTGTACTGTACTGTATATTGTATGTATGTTAAAGTACAGCACTGGGAAATGCCTATTAGTTGTTTACAGAGCAGGGGTGGGGGTTAATGGGTTAATTCAGCATTTGTTGTTTTTCAACTTAAGTCTTGACTTCTGTAACCAATTAACAATGTAGGGTGAGATATACCTGTGAGCTATACCGCCCCCCCAGGCAAAAAAATCTATGTTGAAATAGTTTACATCAAGCTAACATACTTCGAAAATTTAAAATAAAGTTTATTTTATTTCACCAGTTTATTATGATATCTAATGTTAATTTTTTTTTTCTTAATTTCAGGCCAAAGATATTTTTCTGAGTGATTAAGATGGTGTTAATTGTGCAAGTTAGCAGCAGAGATATGTTAGCTGAAACTTGTATAATTATGTTGCTCTTACAAAGGTGTTTCTCCATTGATTTGACTTACCATGTTGAAGAAGAAAAGAACCCTGGAACTTACATTGCAAACATTGCAGCAGATTCCTTGCTTATGGACAATGTTGCATTGCAAGACCATGGACAGATTACATTCAATCAATTACAACAGAGACAAACAGAAATTACTCAATTATTTAATGTCTCAAAGACTGGGAAACTTTACACCACGGAGAAAATTGATGCCGAGCTTCTTTGTACGTATAATACAGAGTGTTTCCGAATAATCAAAGTAGCTGTCCATAGAGCTGATTCCTTCATGCGAATATTGAAGATAAAAGTATATATTGAAGATGTTAATGATAACTACCCTGTGTTTCCAAAAGAGAGCATCAGCATAGAATTCTCAGAAGAACACAGCAAAGGAGTGAAAAGATCTTTGCCAAATGCCATAGATCGAGATGTTAGTTTTCGTAATTCCCAAGTGACGTATGTCTTGGAAAAAAACCTTGATGAACCGTTCACACTTTCTGTGACGAAGAGAGGTTTTGGAACGTCGGAGTTAGGAATCGTCTTAGAGGAGAGTCTTGATCGAGAAATAAAGGATACTTATATGTTACAAGTTATAGCCAAAGATGGTGGCGTTTCACCAAGACAAGGAGCGTTGAAGGTTCAAATATCAGTGATAGATGTAAATGACAACCCCCCTGTGTTCTCAGACAATATGTATAATGTGTCAATTAAAAACACACACAGAACATCTGTACCAATAACTATTTTGTCTGCAAAAGATTTAGATTATGGTAAGAACAGCCAGGTTTCTTATCATTTCAATTCGAAAACATCAGCAGCCACTAAAAGACAATTCAGATTAGATGAAAACACTGGGGAAGTTTTCTTAAGAGGAAAAGTTTCTACAAACCGTGTGCCAAGTTTAAAATTATATATTGACGCAACTGATGGTGGAAATCCTCCATTGAGTTCAATTGTTTTAGTTTTAGTGAATATTGTCAGCCAACAGAACAATGCTCCAACTATTGAAATAAATTTTGTCTCTCGTTTGAAGGAGAACGTTGCCGCCATATCAGAAGGGATCAAAGTAGGAAGCTTCATTGCATATGTCAACGTCATTGACAATGATGTTGGACTGAATGGTGAAGTTGACTGTGAAATAACACACGAGAAATTCCAGTTGTTAAACTTGGGATCAAATGAGTATAAAATAATAATGAAAAAACAGGTGGATAGAGAAATAAAAGAATTTTATGATATTCAGCTCATATGTCAAGATAAAGGATCCCCTTCACTGAAAACGTTGAGAAAGTTCTCCATCCAAGTGATGGATGTCAATGATGTTCAACCTCAATTTACTAAAGATACTTTTAAATTTTTGACCTATGAAAATGAAAAGCCAAGTTTTCCAGTTGGGTTCATTAATGCAACTGACCCTGATTTGGGAGCTGGAGGTCGACTAACTTATTATTTGACGGGAAATCGGAAAAAGATTTTCCCTTTTGAAATCACAAATAATGGATTCATTTCTACAATTCAATCATTAGACCGTGAACAACAAGATATTTATGAATTCCAGGTTTTTGTCAAAGACAATGGTTCCCCTTCACTGAACAACACAGCAAAAGTTATTGTTGAAGTCATGGATGAGAATGATAATGCTCCTTATTTCACATTCCCTAGTGTTAATCCATTCAATTTAGATGTCCACTATCACCCACAGAGTAAAAATGACATCACAGTTATCAGAGCTGCTGATAGAGACAGCCATGTAAATTCCTTTTTAAAATACGAAATAGTTGGGGGAAACAATAAACATTTATTTACTGTAAACCCTTATGCTGGGGTGTTATCTTTCTCTCGCACAGTTTATCAAAATGATGCTGGCTCATACAATCTTCTGTTAGTTGTCAAAGACAGTGGCAGTCCAATACTATCTGCAACCACCACTCTGTCTTTAACACTGACTGTAAGTAATAAGACAGCTAAAATACAGACTACAGTACAGTTACAGTCTGAAGATATGATAGATATCAACTGGGTTATAGTAATTGCAGTAATTGCAGTCTTACTGGCAGTAGCTGTTGCTGTTTTTGTGACTATGTGCATTGTTAAGTGTAACAATATTAATTCACACAATCAAAATATCAATCCTAAACTTCATATAAAAAAAGAAAAAAGACTATTAATCTCAAGAGCGAGTACACCAGGTACAATAAGCAGTAATCCTGGGACAATAACAAGAACTCCAGAAGGAGAAAGGAGTAGAAATATTCAAGCAACAGAAGTGGGTAACCAGCTTTACCCTGGAAGTGAATTACAGAATGAATGGCGGTCATCTTGTATCGCTAGAGGACTTTTACCATCCACACAGGTAAGTTTCAATTTCTGGCAACGTTTCTTCAATAATATTGTCTGTTGTAGCAGACTATGCCTCCTAGAAGGGTATTTTAATGTAGTTCTGGCAACTTTTCTTCGATAATGTATTTATTTTCACACAGGTAAGTTTCTATTCCTGGCAAGTTGTCTTCCATAATATATTTGTTATTGCAGAGTATGTCTTCTAGAAAGATATTTTGATGGAAATAAACCTACCTAGTCTTGTAGTTCTTCATTTCAATTCTTAAAAATTATTTACTGGTATGTTTTGTAATCAATAGTGTATCAACTATAGTATATATTTTAAATGCATGATTTGGGAGAAAATTACCTAGGGACGCCTTGTGCATAAAATACATTATTAGTTCACATCCCACCAAGTCAAACTTTGCCTTTTATCCTTCATTACAATAAATTAATGTACCAGTCAATTACTGGGTTTGATTTAATCAATTTTCCTTTCCCTTCAAACTGCAAGCCTTGTACTTCCTGAATTAGAAATAATTTCTAACATAAAAGTTCTTGCATAAATTTGTATTGAAAGATTTAAACATTATACCTGAACCATTTAAAAATGGGTGGCTTCATTCCATAAAGGTAGAGGCAGTTTTAGGTGGGGATTTTAGTAAATGCAGTTTTAGTGGGGTGGGTGTGAAATGGTTAAGCCCCCACATAACTTTGTAGAGGCAGTTTTAAGGGCGTTGGTAGTGAAATGCTTAAGCCCCCACATAATGTAATAGAGGGAGTTGTAGGGATGGTGGTGACAATGAAAGTGTTAAACCCTCACATAACTTAGTACAGACATTTTTAGGGGGGTTAGTATCGAAAGGGTTAACAGATTAAGACATAACTTAAGCCCCCACTTAACTATATGTTATTAATGAGTGTGTGTTGTCATTTAAAATATATGCTATAGTTCACACAACAAATCTAAAGTTGTACACCTAAAACTAGCCCAAAGATCATTCCCTGAGTAAATATACAATCTATATAATATAGATAAGTGATATGTGTATTGACTGCAATATAGACCATAATAATTGTCTCTTGTGCAGACCTTACATAAATGTTATATTTACATATTACTAAAACTGGGAATTTATATTTCTGTTTGTGCATTCCTTGAAACAGTAAAAATACTCCATTGTATCACAAATATTTTGACTAATCTATTCCTAAACACAAGTCCCTTAACCTGAAATAACTTCCAGTACATTTCTGAGGCTGCAACCCTCAAGATCAAAGAATGTTTTTCTTTATTTTATCAATACCTTAAAGTCATTGCCAGACATTCATGGAAGAGAGACAAAAATAACACACAAGTAAACACAAACAAGTACACAGATATATATATATATATATGAAACGCACACACAAAACATACCAAACAGATACAGACACACACATATATATCACCCACACACATACATACACAAATACAGATCCCCCCCCCTCACACACAAAATAGCTATGTAGACAAGATATATATATATAAATACATGTTTTGTTATCAATCATGGCAAGATATACACTAATCTTATTTCTTGAATAAATGGATGTTACATTTTGGCTACAACAGTGCCTTCAGGTGGTAGAGCGCATGTTAATATATATAACGAATTTTACACACACACACATACACACACACACATGCAAACACATATACGCAAATGCACACACACATAGATGCATGTATATATATATATATATATATATATATATGTAAATATATATATGAAAATATATATATATATATATATATATACACATAGGACATATGTGTATCTATATATGTATATGTATGTTTGTGTGTGCATGCATGTGTGTGCATGTCTGTGTGTATGTATGTGTGTGCCTATCTGTTATTTCCTTATATGGTGTGTTATTGAAATACAATTAATAATTTTTGGAAGTAAAAGTAAAAACAACTCCATTTATCTATGCACCAATAATATAAACAATATGTTTGAAATAATAAAGTGATACAGAATTTCCATGATTCTCATTCAGCAAATTGCCCACCAGCTTAGTGTTTTATTTCCCAGGCAACGCCCGATATCATTCTAGTTTTATTTTTTTTAAATCTCCTTCTTTTATCATTTATATATTATATGAGATATGGTTATACAACTTATAAAGTTCAACTGGCAAATACATTTTAAATATTCTTATTAGTGCAGGCATAACTGACATGTTAAGAAGTGTCTTTCACAATTGTATGGTTTTGGGTTCTATCTCACTTAATGGCACTTTGGGCCACGTGTCTTCTACCATAGCCTTGAGTTATACAATAGCTTGTGAGTGAGTTTGTTAGATGGAAACTGTACAAACTCATCATATATATATATATATATATGATAATAATGATAATATTTATACTTATATATATAATCTATATATAATTATAAATAAGATAAGAGTAATAGTTTGTATTACCCAATTACCAGTAAGAAAATAAGCTCAATGTAAAATATCAGATATATTACAGAGCAGAAATACAACATAGAAAACAATCCAATTTTTGTTTAATGCATTCAATTGCTGATGATCGTTTTTTCCAGACAAATGTCTGGAATCATGGGAGCATACACAATGATAAAACAAATAAATAAATTCCTAATCCTTAGAACATTCATTAAGATACATTATAATTAATAGTGTCAGTAGCAATATATTGAAGAGTAAGAAGAACAAAATGATATTACAAGAAAAGAATAGTAAAATAGTTAAATGCATTAAACAAAAATTTGATTGTTTTCTATGTTGTATATACATACATATATATTATAAATATACAGTAGAACCTCACAGTACAAGTGCCCCATTGTATGAGTAATTTGCTGTACGAGCTGAGGCTCGTGGGAATTTTTGTCTTGTAGTATGAGTGGAAATCCGCAGTATGAGCGAGTTTCATACAAGTGACTGCTAGTCGGCGCTGAGCTCACACATGCTCTCCCAACAAGCGCACCCTCCGCTCACTCAGTTGATGTGTTTATCTCATTGTGGCAGCATACCTATTGTGTTTTTTCCAGTGTTTTATTTTTTAGTTTTCTGTGTCTTTTGATATTATTTCATAATAACTGCACCTTTTCTGTTTTAAAACCCATAAAAAATGGTTTTGGTGGACTGCAACGGATTATTTATATTTTAATTAATTTTAATAGGGAAAATAGATTTGTAAAACAAGTAAATCGCAAAACGAGCTTGGTCATAGAACAAATTAAAATCGTATTGCAACGTATCACTGTATACACACACACATACACACACACACACATATATATATATATATATGTATAGTATAGATTGTGATTTCAGCAAGCCTTTTCCATGGCATAGGAATTTTTGCAGGGTGTGTTAAAATAGGTGACTAGCTGACATGGCAGTACTGTGGTTAAATCTGTCATTGTGGTAAAGCTTGACCATTCCAGTGTACATGATGCTCAGTTCTGGCATGAGAACATATGTCGCTTTTTAGACCAGGCATACTTTTAAAAGGTCATCCACATAAATTGCATATTAGTTTTGGTGCAACTTGGACTGCATGTATATCTTGATGAACTTTAAAATGTTTCTTTAGATCTCCTTGAGATTTGCAGATATTGTGGCATATGGGGCATTGATAAGGGTGAATTAACTAAGAACAAAGTTGAACTCTAAACTCATAGATTGGTTGCCTGTTACATTACCATGTCATACAAATCTAATGTACTACAATGCACCACAGTGCATTGCATTGCACCATAGTGCACAGCTATTGCACTACATTGCACATCTATTGCTGGTGCCTCCAAAAAAAATCCAGAAGTTGGATAAAGCAAAGAGACTTTCAATACATACAAGATCAGAAAACAAGAGATTATATCAGAATTACCTGAAAAACACCTTAAAGAAGTATTTACCTTCAGATAAGGAAGGAATGAAAATGTCAGAAAATATCACAGATCTTAAAATGGACATGTTTTTAGTTTTTCTAAAGATAAAAGCATTTGAAGGAATCCCCAGGTGGCTTTATTGTGAAAAACCCTTTCAGTGAAAACTGACAGAAACAACTACAAAATATAAAATAAAAAAAAAGTATAAAGTAATGAGAAGTAGATTTCAGAGAAAAGTTTACGATGTTTCATGATAGAATTTTCTTCCTGGAGAAAACGATGGTTATCAGATAGATAGAGTTGTTGGGTGGCTTAGAACTTTAATACAATTGCCCAGCTTTGTCTGTGTGTTTTTTTTTTGGTGGGGTGGTGTATATGTGTGTATGAGTGCATGTACATATATATGCATATGCATATATATATATATATATGCATGTATATATATATATATATACATGTATATATATATATATATATATGCATATATATATATATATTTATGCATATATATATGCATATATATATATATACACACATTATATATGAATATATATATATATATATTTATATATATGCATATATATATATATGCATATATATATATATGCATATATATATATATATACTTATATATGTGTATATATATGTATATATATATATATATATACTTATATATGTATATATATATATATATATATATATATATATATATATATATATATATATATATATATATATATATATATATATATATATATATATATATATATATATATATATATATGTGTAGGAGGTGAGTTTTATTGTAGTACAATAAAGCAATGCAGATATCGGATAAGTAGCACTCTACAGTTTGTAGGACTGGAGTATAAATAATAATATATAAGATCAAAAGATGGTTAAAATTTTATGCGCATTTCAAAAACAAATATCATTATGCAATAACATTTGCGTTTTTGTCAGATAAAATAGGGAGACATGATATGAAGGTTAAAACACACTTGTGAATAGTGCAGTTTTAAATCAACATATCATGATGTTGATTTAAAACTGCACTATTCACAAGTGTGTTTTAACCTTCATATCATGTCTCCCTATTTTATCTGACGAAAACGCAAATGTTAGTGCATGATGATATTTGTTTTTGAAATGCGCATAATAAAATACATGGAACTCTTTTAACCATCTTTTGATCTTATATATTATTATATATATATATATATGCATATATATGTGTATATGTATATATATATATATATATATATATATATATATATATATATATATATATATATATATATGCATAAAAAATGGATGTTAAACGAAGATGATGAGATGATATATGCAAAAGAAACCAAAGAACGCTTACATACCCAAACAGTCTTTATTTACTTACAATGTTTCATCCTCACCTTTTGGCAGGAATCCCCAGAGCCTAATAAATACAGTGTTGAATATAGGCTCCACAAAAATCTAGTCGCACGAACAATCAGAATAAAGATAGGGAGATTGGAGATGGCGAACAAAGAGGTGCATGCTGGGGTTGTTAAGCATCGCTGCTAAATGCCAAGGCATAAGCGGATTCAACAAGATGCAGATATAATAGATGGCACACAAAAACAAAGAAAGCAAAAGCAAAAAATGCAAAAGCATCAAAAAATACATAAAAAATACAGACAAAGGTTAAAACATAATATAAATTATATTAAAGTAATAAAAAATATAAAAATAATAAAGATAATAAAATAAAATAAAGTAAAATAATTTTAAAAAAAGATAAGATACTAAAATAATATAGTAATATAATAAAATTAAAAATTAAAAAGAATTAAAAAGATTTAAAAAATTAAAAAATTAAAAAATTAAGAAATTAAAAAAGTAAATAAATAAAAAAAATAAATTTTTCATTAAAAAATAAAAACTCAGCCCTACCATATAATAACCATATTTTACTTGTGTAAGGCTGGTGATTTTGTGATACCTTCCTATATGCTTGTGAGCACCCATTGGCTACCTAGTTCGGGTACCTACCAATATACCGTGTGTATGTATATCATGGTGGTGATTTGGATTACTGTGGTCTTTCGGGATGTACCAAAAAGACTTCTTAACGCTTATATATAAGTTACCGAGATCCTACTCACTCGTGTTACTAGGGACCAGCGCTTGTACTCTTTTAGCTTCTCTATGTGCTTATAACATAACTTTTTTTTTCTTTCTATTTATTTCTTTTTTAAAGAATTTCTCTTAGGAATAAATTTTTTATTTTTTATTTTTATTTTTATTTTTATCTTTTAATGAAAAAAAAAAATTTATTTACTTTTTAATTTCTTAATTTTTTAATTTTTTAATTTTTTAAATCTTTTTAATTCTTTTTAATTTTTAATTTTATTATATATTATTTTAGTATCTTATCTTTTATTATTTTATTTTTATTTTATTATTTTTCATTATATTTTATTAAATTTTTTAAAATTATTTTACTTTATTTTATTTTATTATCTTTATTATTTTTATATTTTTTATTACTTTATTATAATTTATATTATGTTTTAACCTTTGTCTGTATTTTTTATGTATTTTTTATGCTTTTGCATTTTTTGTTTTTGCATTCTTTGTTTTTGTGTGCCATCTATTATATCTGCATCTTGTTGAATCCGCTTATGCCTTGGCATTTAGCAGCGATGCTTAACAACCCCAGCATGCACCTCTTTGTTCGCCATCTCCAATCTCCCTATCTTTATTCTGATTATTCGTGTGACTAGGTTTTTGTGGAGCTTATACTCAACACTGTATTTATTAGGCTCTGAGGATTCCTGCCAAAAGGTGAGGATGAAACATTGTAAGTAAATAAAGACTGTTTGAGTATGTAAGTGTTCTTTGGTTTCTTTTGCATATAACGGCTCTGTTCTTGTACATTGAGCTAACACAATAATGTCATAATACAGTACGGTGCGTGAGTGTTTATGCACATACGCTCCGTGCTTTACGTAAATAAATATATATATATATCATCATCATCTTCGTTTAACGTCCATTTTCCACGCTAGCATGGGTTAGACAGGCATATATATATGCATATATATGTATATATATATATATATATATATATGTGTGTGTATATATACATATATGTATATATATATATATATAGATATATATATTCATGTATGTATGTTGTGTATATATATATATATATATATACAGGGTGTCCCCCTAAAATGTATACATACTTTGATTAGAATGCTGTTGAAGTGTTAGTATACATTTTGGGGGGACACCCTAATTTATATATATTAAAGGAGTGTGGCTTAGTGGTTAGAGAATTGTATTTGCAATCATGGGGATGCAAGTTTGATTCCTGGACCGGGTAATGCATTATGCCCTTGAGCAAGATACTTCATTTCATGTTGCTCCTTCTGCCAGGAGTTGCGACTGGTACATAGTATCAGCAATGGAGAGACCGATGGAAACATTGTTTCCCTGGTCCAATTTGACAAGTTCCAACCCACTTGGTAGATATATATATAACAGAATAAATAATAAAATAAAAATAGTGTAGACATTACAATACAATGGGAGGAAACATAATAGTACCACTGATGATGTCACAGGTGTGTGATGAAAGAACTTTGATAGACTATATATATATTTATATCTATATATTTAACCATTGGTCAATCAATGATAAACATTGATTGCCAGAAAAATTAACTATGGAGATATAAAAGATACAGAAGTGAAAACTTATTCAAACCAAACAGTGAGTGTGTTTTATTATTATTTCTGGCAATATTATAACAATATGACCCTCCCTAAATATAATAATAATATATATATATAAATAACAAAATAAGATGCTGAGGTTACATAAATCGTTTAATCATTATAATTATTTCCACGGTTCTCCATGCAATCGAAAAGTCCTTCATGCATTTGTTGTTGTTATGAGAACGGTATCCTCAGATGATAACCGATTTGTTTGATATGCCGCCAGCAGGAAAAACACATGTCCTATTGCTTGTGTGCCCAACATATATATATATTTTGTGGTGGATGTTTTATGTATAAGTGCATTGAGTACTTTTTCTCACATCTGTCAATAATACATCATCATCATCATCATCATTTTACGTCTACTTTTCCCTGCTTGCAAGGGTGGGACAAATACATGTATATAAATAAATATATAGTAATAATAAATACAAAGACCAAAATTGAGTTACAGATTAACCTGCTTAGGGTAAAAGTAGAAATTCATTGCTTAAACTTTTAATCTGTACTAATAATAAATAAATAAATACACTCACACATACACACACACTCCACACACATATATATATATATATATATATATATATATATATATATATATACACGTTTAAATTTGGTGATTTACCACTGGGTAGAATTGGTCATTCTGTAATGTTAATCATGACGTAATATGTGAAAAGCAGTCAACGTTATGCAACTCATCCACCTTTGATGTTGATGATGTTGGTGGTGCGGGAACGGAGTAAATGCATTATAAAGTGAAATGACACTGGCTTTTTATGCAACTTGGCCACTGAAATATGTATAATGTTTGCAGAAATAAATAATTAAGGAAATTCAACATATTTGGCCTCCTGTCATTTCACTTTATAATATATATATATATATATATATATATACACATATCATCATCATCATTTTACAACTGTTTTTCCATGCATCATTAGCATTGTAAAGAAAAGTATGGAAGTCACAACTTTCCATTCATAACAGATAGTGACCCTTCTCCTCTAGCTTGGGTCCAAAAATCTTCATGTACCATCAATGAAACCCAATTGAGGTTAACCAGTCGGTACTCCTGCTGACATTGGTTGTGTGTGCATGTGCCCATGTCAGTGTTTAAGTATGTTTATGTGTGTGTGTTTTTGTTTTGAACCATTTCTGCTTCACATTTGAAAAGGAGGTAATAGCCTTAAAATATCATGTTGAAATATACTGGGAAAAACATTACTTTGTTTTGTTTTATTTGTCATCATCTCTCCTTTATATATTTCTACCACATTGTACCAGTGTTTTGAAACTTAGCGATCTTCCCATTATAATTTAATGTAAGAACTTTAGTTAAGTTATGTTCAACACCAGATAAATAGTGACTGGGTTAGTTACATTGTCTTAAAATTCTCGATTATTTTCAAAAATATTTGAAATTCACAAGCTGTGTCTGTCTGCAGAAATATGATAAAAGGTTTAAAATGGGTGGTTTTCATAGAACCAGAGTTAGTGAGCAGCTATTGTCTGGTTAATATCAAAGATGTTAAACTTTCTTGGTTCACTGTATACTGTTAGAAAGGTTCTTATAAGTTGATTTCATGATTCTGAGATTCCACAAACCTTCTTTAAACATTTCATTAACATACTTCTAATGATAGACCATGCCTATGATTTTCAAGTAATTTTGAAAACACTCATGGATTTGGAGAGATTTAGTAATGCAACTAACTTTTTCATTATTAATCCAGTGTATGGAACATAACTTAAAAAAGGTTCTTACATGAAATTACAATGGAAAGTTTAAAGACAAATATAAACAGTCAGAGAGATTTAGTAATGTAATTAACCTTTTCATTACTAATCTGGTATATAGAACATAACTTAAAGTTTCTTACATAAAATTACGATGGAAGGTGTTTAGACAAATATAAACACTTTAAAACAAACAGCTTTATATCCTAGAACCAGGGGTGATTTCAAGTGATTTGGTATCAAAAGGCTTAAATATATTTACACCATACTATGGAGAGTGATGACTTTGAATAAATTACACTAGAATGTTTGCTGTTGTTGATACCCCAATATATATTTAAGTGATTGTTTTGTCACCACGATGGCTGCAGCTGCTGCTAATATGGTTGTCTCTGATTGTTCAATTTAATAACACTGATGACATAGCCAATGTTATCTTCTTCTGGGAAGCAATGGTGACATATTATTAAGATAAACTTTTCTTTCGCACAAAAAAAACAACCCTGTACTGTCTTCATTGTCCTCTTAATGTAAGCCCTGTGAAGCTAATAAAGAAACCATTACTAAGATGTCCTTCATTTTATTATTATTTGGTAAAGTTGGTAGAGCGTCTGACACTATGCTTTGCAGCATAGAGTTATGGCCCTTTACGTTCTGAGTTAAAATTCTACCGAGGTTAACTTTGCCTTTCATCCTTATGGGGTCGATAAATAAAGTACCAGTAATGCAGTGGGGTTAATTTAATTGACTTTCCCCCACCTCTTCAAATTGCTGGCCTTGTGCCTAAATAGAAACAATTATTATTATTATTTGTTTGGTTTGTATTTTTACTGTATTTTTTTAGTGACTGATTTTTGTTGTTACTATTGTTGTTGTTGTTATTGTTTTTGTTCTTCTCTTCTTCCCTTTCTTTTCCCCCTCTCCTTTCCTTTTTTTATCCTATTTTTTCTTCCCCGCCCCCATTTTCTTAACTTATCCTCCCTATCTTTTCTTCTTCTCCTCCTCCGCCACCTCCCCATCTACCCACCCATCCTCACACCCTTTTTACTGTAATTCAATAACAATGTCCAGTAATGTTTATGTGTCACCTATGCCTGGAAAAACTTGGTTACTGCCAACTCCAGTCTCCAACATTTTCTACTAGTCCTCACAATGGAATAGAATTAATGGTAAATAATACATTAAAGAGATGGCAAGAATATAAATGGATTTTTTTTTTTTTTACATCACACTACCACCACTGCTGCTACTGCTACTATCACCATTCCTACCCACACATATTACTATTTATAATATAACTATCACCTTTACTACTACTACTACTACTACTACTACTACTACTACTACTACTACTACTACAACTGCCACCACCATCGATGGTTATTTTTCAATGTTACCAATAAAAACCCATGCCTTATTTGACTTTCACTTTAACTTTATTATTATTAGTTATTTTGTCAAAGCTCTTTCATCACACATTCTGTGACCTCCTCAGTGACTATTTGTTGTTCTTCTCTGTGACTCCTCAAATAATAATGGTTTCTAATTTAGGCACAAGGCTAACAATCTGAGGGGGGGTGGGGGAGTCAATTAAATCACTCCCAGTGCATTACTGGTATTTTAATTTATCAACCCCCGTAAAGGTGAACAGCAAATCCAACCTCAGCAGGGTTTGAATTCAGAACATAACGGGCCTGTAACTCTATGTAGCAAAGCATATTGTCCGGCGTTCTACCAATTGTGTCTCCCCTAATAATAATAAAGCTGAAGTGAAAGTTAAATAGCATATGTGTTTTTATTGGCAAAATTGACAAAATGACTATCCCAAATATAACAATATCTGTTTCAACACAATTTCACATCAATAATCTTGCAAAACAAATACATAAATGTAATTTGTTGAAATATTTTAATTTGAATAGAACTCTTTAAAATGGGTTGTTGTTTTTCATAAAACCAGAGGTGGTTGAGTTTGTATCAAAAGGGCGAAAAAAGAACCTTTCAAAATAGGTGGTTTTGTTTCATAGAACTTAGAATTAGTTTGGGCCAGGTTTGTCACAAAAGGGTTAAACAGGAATCCTTTAAAATGGGTGGTTTTGTTTCATAGAACCAGAGCTGGTTTTGGGTGTGTTAGTATCAAAAGGGTTAAAGTACTGGTGTTGCCAGTGGTCTGAGAGAACACAACAGTTGCCAGCAATATATAATACAGTAAAGACTCAATATAAAAATAAATCAACATAAAACCAGAATAATGGAGAAGATTGTGGATAGGGATTAAGTGAAGATCTGTTATGGTTCTGTCCTGTCTTGTTTTGGTATTTTATATATGTGTTTGTGTATGTATATATATATTTATTCAAGAATACAAACACATACACACATACACACATACACACATACACACATACACACATATATATATATATATAATTATCATCAACATCATCATCATCCTTTTTAACGTTCACTTTCCCTGCTAGCAATATATATATATACATATGTATATATACATTCACATATACATATATATAAATTGCAGTATTGGCGAATACAATCATCTTCAAGTTTGCCTCAAAGTCTTGTATTCGTTCATGGTGGATGTAAATATTCCTGTCAGGTATTGAATTATACAACACTTTATATCCCACTTCTCTCTTCTATCATCTAACTAGATGTGATCTCGCTTGAACTATCTCTCTCTAGCTAGTTCTGTCTCTACATCTCTCTCTCTCTCTCTCTCTCTCTCTTGATAGTTATGTCTCTACATATCTCTCTCTCTCTCTTGCTAGTTCTGTCTCTACAGCTCTCTCTCTCTCTCTCTCTTTAGTTCTGTCTCTACATCTCTCTCTCTCTCTCTCTCTCTCTCTAGTTCTGTCTCTACAGCTCTCTCTCTCTCTCTAGCTAGCTCTGTCTATCTAGTTCTCCCCCTCTCTCTAGCTAACTCTGTCTCTATCTAGTTCTCTCTCTCTCTAGCTAGCTCTCTCTCTCTCACATACTATCTAGCTGATAAATAAATCTACTGATAAATAAATCTTAATCTCTCTCTCTCACTCTCTCTGACACTGTAATCTAATAGAGACATTGATCTGTAGTTTGGCAAAACTCCCAATTAACTTCACTTATCTGCTTGCTAATTAACAGTTGCACATTTAACTTGGCCTCAACTAATTGCTGCATCATTTGCCTTCATAGCTTCCTCTTGGAAAATATCTCTTCTCTCTCCTAAGGCTTAACGGCAACATTTTCAAAATTATTTTCAGTTGGTGAAGGAAATGATTAAATTAATGTTGCTAAAGGGGGCAAAAGCTAAAGGTTATTACAATAACTATATTTTATATCCTGTTTCTGGCTAGCTCTTATAACGAGTTCCTTAATATTTTGGCATCCTACTCCCATTAAAATATTCCAAAACAAAATTCTTAAATTAGATTAATAATGAGAAAGTTAATTATATTACTAAATCCCTTAACGTTCTTGATTATTTTTGAACATTAAATGAAAATCAAAAGTAGTATCTGTCATTAGGATTATGGTAACAAAAGGGTTAAAATATTTCTGGCTTACTCCTCTAAAGATTTCCTTAATATTTTGGCATCAAACTCCTGTTAGAATATTCCAAATCAGAAATTCTTAACCCTTCTGCTACTAGTTTGTCTCAAATCAGCTTTGTTTCTATGAAATAAAACCATCCATTTCAAGGGGCTCGCTCCAATTTAAATTGAAATATTCCAACATAATTTTATATAAGAACCACAATGAAATAATTAAGAATTTTAGTAAATCTCTCCAAATTCTACATTAATTAATTAAAATAGTGTATTTCATTAGAAATAAGGTCATGAAAGGGTTAAATCTTTGAAACTTTTGAAAGAAACTAAATAACATTTTTAAAGGTTTCTAATTAATTAAATCAGTTATTTTTAATATTCTAAGCAAAAATTCCTGATTGAAATGTGAATGAAATCATTAGGTCCCAGGTTCAATCCCACTGTGTGACATCTTGGGCGAGTGTCATTTACCCAGTAATGCTCTGGAGTCAACTCATGTCTTTGAACTGAAATTGGGTAGACCAAAACTGTTTGGAATCCTGTCAGATGAGCTACTCTACCTGTAATTCAAAGGTCCTGTCTTGTCATTCATACAATGTGTCATGTTGAATCACATCTCTCTGAGAATTATGTGTTAAGGGTATATACATATACATATACAGCTACTTAAACGTTAACTTCAAAAGCAAGGATAGAGTACCACTGATAGCACAAGTGGCACACACAGTGTCAAAAAATGAGGCAGGTCTATTCCACTAATTAAGCCCCCCCCCCCCCCAAAAAAAAAAAAAAAAAAAAAAAAACACAAAAATAAATAAATAAAAACTAAATTTCAAGATCTCCTCACATTTTATTTTACTGTTTAACTTAATGATTTATAATAGACATTACTTTGATTACAGTAACTTTTTCTAATTTATTGAGTCAATTAGTGTGATGGCAAAGGAGGAGAATGTTGGCAGATTATCAGAAGTAATGTCTTGTTATGTTTACTATTCTCCATCTATATAAATTGGGAATTTAAATGGGGCCAAAGTTGTTTTCATCATTTTCTCATTTTAGGGACAATAATAATAATGGTCTTTGATTTAGGCACAAGGCCAGCAATTTGAAGGGGGAAGGGAAAATTGATTAAATCGACCCTAGTAAATTACTGGTACTCTATCACCTCTGTAAGGATGAAAGGGTGAGCTAACCTCAGTGGGATTTGAACTCAGAACATAAAGGGCCATAACTATATGTCACAAAGCATGTTGTCTGACACTCTACTGATACTGCCATCCACCATCCTAGAACAAAATGAAAATAATGGTTTCTGATTGAGGCACAAGGCCAACAATTTGTGGGGAGGGGAAAGTCAATTACATTGGCCACAGTACATTTCTGCTACTTTATTTTATTGACCCTGTAAGGATGAAAGGCAAAGTTAACCTCAGCGGGATTTGAGCTCAGAACATAAAGGGATGTAACTGTGTGCTGTAAAGCATATTGTCTGATGATCTACTGATTACTGATATCCACCCTTGTTAGGGTCAATAATATAAGAACCAAGGCAGTGAACTGGCAGAATCAATAAAACATTAGATAGAATGCTTTGAAGTATTTCGTTCTGGTTCAGTATTACATTCTGAGTTCAAATCCCACTGAGGTCAACATTGCCTTTCACCCTTTCGAGGTCGATTAAAAAAGTACCAGTCCAATACTGGGGTTTATTCTTCCTCTGTATACATCTGATTCTCTCATACCTTCTCCTCTTCTTGAAGAAATTGACTATGTTCAGACCTGGAGAGGGATGGTCTCCACCAGGTTTTAAATGAAAATGCCCAAGACAGAGTTCCCTATGATTACATCAGGGGATATGGGTTCATAAATACGATATAAGAACCATTTGTTGTTATTGTTATGGTAATGAGGCAACAAC
>OZ024741.1:331746776-331814276 GCA_964016885.1 Eledone cirrhosa
TCATTATATTATTCAATAGATTCAAAGTTGATTTGATTTAACTGTCCAACTTATAGATTCTAAAAGACACTATAAATAGATTCCTCTTTTTTTAAATATGATCTGGAGTGAATAGGATTGGGTTTGTTGTCATTACACTCCTCAACATTATGTATTAAACGACAATGAGGTTTCCTAAAATTATTTAATTGAAAATCAAAATATACTGTTGAAGGCATTGAAAAAAAACAACAAAAACAAATAAAACAAAACAAAAGACCAAAACCCCAAAACCCCTCAACAAAGTTTGTTTTGATTAATACTATCTAATAATATGAATTGTTGTTAGAATGTCAGATAAAGTGCTTTGTGGTATTTATCTCGGCTCTCTTCTCCCTGAGTTCAAATCCCAACTTTGCCTTTCACCCATTCAAGGTTGATAAAAAAAAATACCAGTCAAGTACTATATCACTTTCTTACTTCCATTCTCTCTCTCACTCTCTATCCTTCTTTGGAAGGAATCTGCTGTATTCAGACCTGGAGAGGAGATGGGCTCTGCCACGCTTTAAAAATGGCCTGAAAAACGCTGTATGTCAATATGGCACCTCTACAACTCCACCAGGAGTTACACGACTAAAGAAAAAATAACAATGTGCAATAGATATTTTAATGGATGATTTAATGGATATTTTAATGAAATGTAAAGGTCCTTTGTTGGTTTTGGTGATAAGTGTTCTAGTTGTTCAATCAATAGGGAGACTTTCTTGTGAAATTAATGCACAAGTGGCTGAGCATTCCACATATCTGTGTATTATAAAAATGTAAGTCAAGTCTTAAGGAGATTCAGCATGGCACAGTGCATGACGTGGCTGGCTATTTGATTTGAATTACAAGTACAATCCATTGAGCAGTTTCATTAATGAGTGTGCCAATTGTACAGCTTGCTTGTGAAATTAACATGCAAGTGGTTGAGCATTCCACAGATATATGTACTCTAACAAGGTAAATCTCAGGGAGGTTCAGCATGGCAGGGTGTGTAACAAGGCTGGTTAGTTGGTTTGAATTACAAGTACTATCCATCTAATAATGCTCAGGGAGATTCAGCAGGGCACAGTGTGACAAGGCTGGCCATTTGAATTACAGGTACTGTGTTTCTGTTGGGCTTGCAAACAGTTTTTGTCTCCCATATTTCACCCACAAGTCATGAATTGACATGAAGCTATGGTAAATGACACTTACTCAAGATAGCGTGGTGGGGGATTGAACCAGGGACCTAAAGATTGTGAAGAAAGAGAGCTTCTTAACCATATGGCCAAGCTACAACCATATCTTAATTTTTATTTTTTTTTTGAGCGTCAAGATCCCAAACCTCATTCCGTTAATGTGTGGGGTGGAACTCATCAAATCAGACCAAGGAAACAATGTTTCCATTGGTCTTTCCATTGCTAATACTATCAACCGGTCACAACTTCTGGCAGAAAGAGCAACATGAAATAAAGTGTCTTGTTCAAGAACATAAAGCATCGCCTGGTCCAGTATTTGAACTCACAATAGAGACATTAAACATAACATGAGTATTCCAGTGTGGACTTGGAGATGAGGGTTCATATTTTTAGCTATATATTAGTGATAATGAATGGGAGAAAAAGTACTCAATACCAGAAGTAGAGTATATATTTTAGTTATAGGAATGCATTCAGCTGAAACTACTCAGTTGTCACATGTAGCAATAATCTTAATGGCTTCAGCTAACTGAATGAAATTATATGTGTCTGTATATAAACACACACATTTATCTATATATTACTAAAAGTCTGTGATTGCTTGCTTGCTTGCTTGTCTGTAATGTAATACAGCCAAAAGGGCACATAATGGGAAAATACTTTGAAAGGAAGTTGACCCTGAAATGGGAATACAAATGGATTAAAACAAGTTTTGCGTAAATCGGATCACGGGTTCCCGAGATATGGATTTTTTCCTGGTACCTTCATAAAAAGAGAGAGAGAGAGAGAGAGAGAGAGAGAGATAGAGAGAAAGAGATAGTGGTTCTGAGATAGTAGATTGAAAGAGAGACATAGAGAGAGGGAGAGGAGACAGAGAAGGAGAATGGAAGAGAACTGGTGGTGTTGTTGTATATATATGTGTGTGTGTGTATATATGTGTGTTTGTGTGTCTATGACCAGTGTATATAGATCCCAGACACCCACATATATATATATACACACACACATACATATATATATATATACATGCACACACATTTATATATACATACACACGTATATATATATGGGCCTTCCAGTTTCATTTCACATTATATACATGTCTGTGTATATTTTAATTATTTAAAAATGATCTTTAAGTGAACATGATTTAAAAGAATAATTTGAAGTGAATGTGACCCAACGGGTCATGGGTGGTCTAGTATATACATAAAAATACAATACAAGCACACACATATATGTATACATACATACTTTATTTCATTGTAGAAATGACTTCTGCAGAACTAGAATTGTTTCATTTGTAAGAAATCATCAAGAAAGGGCTTATATATATATAAATATAATATTAATTTGATATTCTACTATAACATCATGGCTAACTAAATAGAATGACCAGTTCTATCCATTGGTGAACCACAAAACATAAATGAATATATGTAATGGGTTGTGTGTTTCATGCAAATGCATGTATAATACATACATGTAGAAATTAAAGAATGGATTTAAGTTGTTAACTTTGGTCTTTTGTCATTTTGAATATTAATGCTGTCCTCAACAACAAGAATTTTAACTTTTGAATAGACTTATTCATCTGTTTTAAACTCCTTATGAGCTGAGGATTTTAGCTTCTCTCTCCTTACCAAAAATAATAGTGGAATACTTCACTATAATCACACACACTTATATATGTATATACATACTTACATATATATATATTATTCTTTGGGAGGGCCATACTAATGATAAACATACATACTCGCACAAACTAGTTATCAGAGGTATTTTGTCACAATCTGTAACCTTATCAATAATGATGTCTCCATACACTTCCTCTGCACCACCATTTGTTCTATCTTTCTTGTAACTCATTGGCGAAATTTATTTCCCATGTTATTCAGTATAATAGTTGATAAATAGTTGACTAGTGCCATCAATAATGAAAGCAATAGTGTTGAATGTCTTGGATTTTGTTCAAGTCAAGAATGAGTATGTGATATTTACCAGGATTACTGAATATATGAAAAATTATGTAAAGTGGGAAATTTGCATTTTGATACATTAATGGTTTACATAAGAGAAACCCTAGATGTTATCTTAATTACTGATTTTCATAAACAAGTATGTCCTACTGTTCAGTGGTTTAGTCCTTTTATTACTATATTTATAATGAAATACCCTGTATTTGAATTAATTAATGAAGGATTTGGAAGAATTTACTAAAATAATTACTTCATTATTAAGATGGCATTTGTTAATATAATTTAACTAAAGGTTTGTATGTCAAATTATGTATGAAATTTTAAATTTAAATATAAACCCTTTAAAATGGATGGTTCTCCTTCATAGAACCAAAGAGGGTTTTGTGCAGTTTGGTATTTTTCTACTATCTTAATTCTAAGTTTTATTTCACCAAAAGCTTCTTTAAATCTATAAGTTACTTTACCTTTGCAGGTAGCCAATGATTATCTTAATATACAGTTGACTTCTGCTTCTGTAGATTCTCTAAATGTTATTTTGCATAGTTCTAAATCTAATTTTGTGTAGGTCTAAATCTTATTTAGTGGGAATGTGGCCTGGTGGTAAGGGTGTTGGACTTACACTCGTAATGTTGTGGGTTTGATTCGTTGACTGAGTTGTGTATTGTGTTCTTGAGCAAAACACTTCATTTCAAATTGCTCCTGTACACTCGGCTGAAAATAAGTACCAGAAATAGCTGGGGGTTTAACCCTGCAATGGATTGGCATCCTATCCAGGAGGCATCTTCAATTCTCAGTCGTTTAATGTTAAGAAAAACCAGGATAAGCACTGGCCTGATGAGCCAGACTTTAGACTTTTAGAAATTTTATTTGGTGCAGCTCTAAATCTTATTTTTGTGCAAATACTCCATGTAGCACTTACATGGTAAATGATAGTTTAAATATTTAAAACACTCATAAAATGTTAAAAATAACTATTACAAATAATCGGTCAAAACCTTCAATCATGACACAACAACCATACCAGTGGTGGTGCCACAAAAATAAAAAAAATGCACCCAGTACACTCTGTAAGGTGTTTTTTGATAAGAATGGCATCCAGCCATAGAAATATATGCCAAATAAAAGGTTGAGAGGACTCTTCAGTTGTGTCAAAGGCATAACAACCTCTCTATTGCTGGTGTCATGATAGAATGCATTCTGTTGAGTTTGGGAACATATGAAAAGGAGATTGGTCTTTGGCTTGCCTGGGAGATCTGTAGTTCTGCTTGAGTAGTGACTTGGTTTGTGATAACCCACACATACCTTGCTAGCAAGGCAAAACGAATGTTTAATGATAGTGATGATATATGACTGGAGTTGTATATTAAATCACATATGAAATGTTCATGCAAATAAACATTTATACATATACACACACACACGTATATATATATATATATATATATATATATATATATATATATATATATATACATACACATATCATCATCATCATCATCATTTAATGTCTATCTTCCACGTTAACACACACACACATATATATATATATAGTTTATTGGTTGTAACATTTAGTTATGATTGGTTCACCAGTTTGAGCACTCAATGCCATTATGGGTCCAGTTGCTGATGTGGTATTCCAAGTTTGGTATTAACCGTAGTTGGTATCCTTAAGAACGAAGTATCAATATAGCATATATTCTCTCTCTCTCACACACACACACATTCATATATATATATATATATATATATATATTATATATATATATATATATATATATATATATATATATATATATATATATATTATATATATATATATGTTATAGGTGGATTCCCTATGTATATCGGAAGGTGACCAAGTGTGCACACACACAACACTAGAACACATGTACATACATATATACATATATACATACCCGTGTATAAATAAATGTAAATCTAAACTTTAATAAAGCAAGGGCTGCGGGACTGTGTACGGTTTATTTCTTTCAATCTATTTAGTAAAATAAGTTGGATTACTTTGAATAAATAATGAATGAATATTACATAATTTATGTGCTAAATTTCATAAACAAATAATTTCGTAAAAATAAATAATTTCAAATTGACTTCTTTTCAAAGTTGCACTTCCGGTATGTCGTCACCACCACCACTTCAACTACCATGTATATAGAAAGAGAGAGATAGAGATTATGATTTTCTACACACTGACGCGTATGAGTATGCACATACATCTATATGTATGAGTATATAACTATAATGGCATACACACAAACTTATAAAAATACACACTCACGTACTTTCACACAAACATGCATACATTCACACATATACATTTACACAAACACACACATACAGTCACGATAGCGTTCGGTTTAATTGGAAATGGGAGGGTGAAACAAATATAACGTTTTATTTATTTATTAACTCTTTTTTTTAAAACTCATTTAATATAACTAGCAGAAAAACCTGTGTAGTGTGTATATTGATATTATACGCAAGTATATATACATGTAGATATGATACATCAAATAAAACCGTAATTGACAATATACACAGAAATTGAATGAAGACTGTGTTACACTGTCTTCTGTAATCAGTAACGTAATTCATGATACATTAAAAAAAGACGATATTATATATCTGCTAGCATGTATAGTGTGTATATTGATATTATACGCAAGAATATATGCATGTAGATATGATTAAATAAAATAGTAATGGACAATATACACAGAAATTGAATGAAGACTGTTACACTGTCATATGTAATCAGTAACGTAATCCATGATACATTAAAAAAAGACGATATTATATATAAACTGCATTAAGAGAAAATTAGTGACAGAAATATATGAATATTTATTTAAACGATCGCTAACCGGAAGTGTTGACAATTGAACATTTTAAAGAAGTGAATCTTTAAATAAGTAATAACATATATTTAATGAACAGCCACGAAATTTAGTAGATAAATTATGTAATATTCATTCATTATTTATTCAAAGTAATCCAACTTATTTTACTAAGAGGATAAAAAATTATTCTGGACGCAGTCACGCGCTTCTTACTTTATTATAGTTTATATTGAGCACTGATGTACGCCCATTTAATTATATATATAGAAATATAATAGCATATAAATTATGTCAGATGCAGAGACACATATATATATATATATATTTATACACATACACACACACATACATACCACACCACACACAAATCGTCTTCCGAAGTTAGTGAAGTTATTATTAATCCTCCCCGACTGAAGTAACTTGCAAATTCTTCGTAATTCATGAAATGCAATAATACATCTAACAGACACACACACAAATATATCTATTCATACATAGACATATAATAGGCGAAGTCTAGTCCGAAGTGCGCATGCGCCAAGTCTGGTCCAAAGTGCGCATGCGCGAAAGCTGGTCCGAAGTCCGCATGCGCGAAGTCTGGTCGGAAGTGCGCATGCTCGAAGTCTGGTCGGTAGTGCGCATGCTCGAAGTCTGGTCGGTAGTGCGCATGTGCGAAGGCTGGTCAGTACTGCGCGTGTGCGAAGACTGGTCCGTACTGTGCATGCGCGAAGGCTGGTCCGAAGTGCGCATGCGCGAAATCGGGTCCAAAGTCCACATGCGCGAAGTCTGGTCGGAAGTGCGCATGCGCGAAGTCTGGTCGGAAATGCGCATGCGCGAAGTCTGATGGGTAGTGCGCCTGTGCGATGGCTGGTCTGAAGTGCGCATGCGCGAAGTCTGGTCCAAAGTGCGCATGCGCGAAGGCTGGTATGAAGTCTGCATGCGCGAAGACTGGTCGGAAGCGCGCATGCGCGAAGTCTGGTCGGTAGTGCGCATGTGCGAAGGCTGGTCCGAAGTGCGCATGTGCGAAGGCTGGTCCGTACTGTGCGGGCACGAAAGCTGTTCCATACTGCTCATGCGCGAAAGTTGGTCCGTACTGCGCATGTGTGAAGGCTGGTCCGTACTGCGCGTGCACGAAGGCTGGTCCATACTGCGCATGTGCGAAGGCTGGTCCGTAAAGCGCATGCGCGAAGGCTCGGCCGAAGTGCGCATGCGCGAAGTGTTATTCCGAAGTGCACATGCGCAAAGGTTAGTCCGAAGTGCGCATGCGCGAAGGCTTGTGCTTAGTGCGCATACGCGAAGGCTGGTCTGAAGTGCGCATAAGAGAAGGCTGGTCCGTACTGCGCATGCGCGATTGCTTGTTCGTATTGCGCATGCTCGAAGGCTGGTCCAAAGTGTACATGCGCGAAGGCTGGTCCGAAGTGCGCATGCGCGAAGTCTGGTCCAAAGTCCGCATGCGCGAAGTCTGGTCGGAAGTGCGCATGCGCGAAGTCTGGTGGAAAGTGCGCATGCGCGAAGTTTGATGTGTAGTGCGCATGTGCGATGGCTGGTCCGTACTGCGTGGGCACGAAGGCTGGTCCATACTGCCCATGCTGAAGGCTGGTCCGTACTGCGCATGTGTGAAGGTTGGTCCGTACTGCGCGTGCACGAAGGCTGGTCCATACTGCGCATGCGCGAAGGCTGGTCCGTACTGCGCATGCGCGAAGGCTCGGCCGAAGTGTGCATGCGCGAATTGTTAGTCCGAAGTGCACATGCGCAAAGGTTAGTCTGAAGTGCGCATGCGCAAAGGCTGGTGCTTAGTGCGCATACGCGAAGGCTGGTCTGAAGTGCGCATACGCGAAGGCTGGTCCGTACTGTGCATGCGCGATTGCTTGTTCGTATTGCGCATGCTCGAAGGCTGGTCCAAAGTGCGCATGCGCAAAGGCTGGTCTGTACTGCGAATGCGCGAAGGCTGGTCCGTACTGCGCATGCGCGAAGGCTGCCCCGTAGTGCGCATACACAAAGGCTGGTCCGAAGTGCGCATGCACGAAGGCTGGTCCAAAGTGCACATGCGCGAAGGCTAGTCCGAAGTGCGCAAGCGCGAAGGCTGGTCCGTTTTGTGCATACGTGAAGGCTGGTCCAAAGTGCGCATGCGCGAAGGCTGGTCTGTACTGCGAATGCACGAAGGCTGGTCTGTACTGCGCATGCGCGAAGGCTGCCCGTAGTGCGCATACGCAAAGGCTGGTCCGAAGTGCGCATGCACGAAGGCTGGTCCAAAGTGCACATGCGCGAAGGCTAGTCCGAAGCGCGAAGGCTGGTTCGTTTTGTGCATGCGTGAAGGCTGGTCCGAAGTGCGCATGCGCGAAGGCTAGTCCGTGAAAAGTTGCCTTGCCATTTACCTGGAGAACAAATGGTGGTGTATAATGCTGGAACAAGGTTGCTAATCTCAAGGATACCACATGTATCTCAAGAGCTTGAGTTCCTTTCACCTTTACTCGCAAGCAATTTCCTGTCAAACCAGCCTTTGCCCTTACATGCAACAAGGCACAAGGGCAGACATTTGAAAAGATAGGTGTGTATCTACCAACACAATTCATCTCACATGGTCAGATGTATGTTGCATTATCACGAGTTACAAAAAAAGAAAATATAAAAATATTAAATGAAAGGGGTCTGTTTGCTGACAACTGTGTCTACGAAGAAATTCTACAGTGATGTGAAACAGCTATCACTCTCTTTTAGTTGAAATGCATTTCAGCTTTTTTTAACTGCTAGAAAAGAGACACTACAAAAACTTAAGAAGTCTATATGTGAATATAATAAAACAACAATATAGCGAAGGTCAACTCTTCATATTGGTAAATGTAATTCATTCATTCATATCAGCAGCATCTATTTGCAAATTCACTGCTTGAAGCTTCCCATCGATATTCTCAAGTAAAGATTCATGAACATTTTCCGTCAAGTTTCATCGCTTTTCCATCTCCATTATCACCTTTTTAAAAAAAATGTATCATGGATTACTTTACTGATTACAGAAGTGTAACGCAGTCTTTGTTCAGTTTATGTGCATATTGTCAATTTACGTATCATATCTATGTGCATATATATTTGCGTATATCAATATACACACTATATATGCTAGCAGAAAACCGCCCGAGGGTCGGTTCTTCTGCTAGTAAACGTAAAAGAGAGAGAGAGGTGACAGGGGGAAAGAATATAATAAATGTAATTTTCTAAATCAACCAGGAAGTAGGAATCTATGGGCAGATAACTAAGTAGCTTATAAACAATTACAGCAACAACACCAACACCAGGATCAGAAAGCCATGTCTAAATAGACAAAACAACAAGAGAACAAGGGCCATAACTCTTGATGGAACCTTAGGGACAGCGCTGACAAGGCGTATCGCAGGCAGTTTTTAATAAACTAGGCAGAACACAACCAATTACTTTTAGAGAAATAAAATAAGTGTGTGTGAAATATGGAGAGAGAGAGAGAATGAGATATAGTATGTGTGTTTGTGTGTGTGAGAGAGAAAGAGACTGTGTGTGTGTGAAAGAGTAATATAGATAGACAAGACAAAACAATAGAAAGGGTGGTAAAGAGAGGTTGACAATACTTGAGAGAGAGAGAAGAAAAGAGAGTGTGTGCGGTAAAGAGAGTTGAGCAAGACTAGATAGAAACAAAGAGAGAAGAGAGAGAGAGAGAGAGAGAGAGAGAGAGAGAGAGAGAGAGAGAGAGAGAGAGAGAGAGAGAGAGAGTTTGATAAAGAGAGATAAACAATATTAGAGAAACAAAATAGAGAAAAAGAGACAAAAGAGAGAAAGTGAAAGAGAGGTCAGCAAAGATATATTTCTTTATTAGCCACAGGGGCACAAAAGAAGGGGACAAATACAAAGGGGGAAGTTTACATACAATAAAAACGTGTAAAATGTTATCACAGATGGAATTTAAAAGTTAGTCGATTTTCCCCAATAGAGGGAGACAGTTTATATGGGTAACACATACCCCCGAAAAAAAATGTGCAACCCTCATCTCCAGGAGTACGAAGAGCTTGTACTCCTTTCCTCTCCTCCTCCTTTTCCTCAACCTACAGGCTGATATAGAGAGAAGGCCCATTCACTCGGGCCATTCTCGCCACTTTCACCCACCTTTCATAAAACTTGCTGGGGTACAGCACCTCTCTCTCCATCCTGATTCTTCTTCCAAAGTGGTATTTGAAAAAAAGAATCAGTTGTTGGCCGGAGAGAAAGGTGTCTGACCTCAGCCCTTTCAACCTTGTCCACCATACAACCTCTTTCGCCATAGCTATCACACAAAGGAAAACCGCCTCTCCTTCGTTTTTGAAGGAGGGTGGCGGTTTGATCATGACAATGGACTCGGTGGTCAACTGGATTGGTCCCACCCGCGACAATAGTCGTTCTACATAGCCCCACAGGTCAGTGACGCCCGGGCAGTGTATGAATGCGTGCGCGACGGTTTCTTCGTCTCGCACGCACCTCGGACAGATCTTTTTTGCAGGGTCCCTGCCCGGGCGCCCATGTCTGTAGAGCTTGTCTCGAACTGGTAGAGCTCCTAGCAAAGATAGATAGATAGATAGATTTCTTTATTTGCCACAAGGGCGCACAAGAAAAGGGGACAATACAAAGACATGCCGGGGATTTTACATACAGTCGTGGTAAAAATATAAAACAAACAATTATAACAATCGAATAGGGGGGAGGCGCCACAAATGGGTTGTTTAATACCCCGTCGATAGAACAACCCTCAACTTCAGGAGCGTGTTGTGCAAGTTCTCCCTTCTTCATTTTGCTCTCTTCTTTAACCTACAGGCTTATAAAAGGCCCAATCACTTGGGCCATTTTTGCCACATTCACCCACCTTTCAGTAAATTTACTGGGGTGCAGTGCCTCTCTCTCCATTCTAATTCTCCTTCTAAAGTGGTATCTAAAGAAAGGAATGAGTTGTTGTCCAGAGAGAAAGGCATCTGTCCTTAGTCCTCTCAATCTCGTCCACCATATAACTTCTTTCACCATAGCCACCGTACAGAGGAAAACCGCCTCTCTTTCGTTTTTTGAAAGAAGTTGGCGGTTTGATCCTTACTATGGACTCGGCAGTCAACTGGATTTGTCCCATACGCGACAGCAGTTGTTCCGCGTAGTTCCACAGGTCGGTTACGCCCGGGCAGTGTACAATTGCATGCAGGATGGTTTCAATGTCCTGCGCGCATCTTGGACACGTCCTCTTGGGAGGATCCCTGCCGGGGCGTTCGTGCCTGTAGATCTTGTCACGAACGGGTAGAGCTCCCCGGTAGCACTGCCAGGCCAGGACAAACACACAAGATAGCGTGAAGAAATATGTAAAAATCAACCAAGCAATCGATACACGTTAATGTTTATGTGACAGTTTTTTTTTTTTTTAGCTTATATCTCACCTCATTTCTACCAGAGAAACTAGAGAAGTGAAAGTTAGTGATTTCTGATGTATTATTTATTCAATCAATTTAAACGTCTGTATAGACCCAGTAAGCTATGACGGAATAAGGGAACTATCTAGCACTTCTTACAGTTGAGAAACTACCCCCCCCCCCAAAAAAAAACCATATACAAAGATAAGTGAATATATAAAAAAATATATATATATAAATAGGGAAGACCAACTGGGGCAAATTATGCATAAAAAAGATTTAAAAAAAATGGGAAGCAAGGGAAATTATAAAGCAGCTAGAAGGTTCTGTTGTTGAATCTTTTCATAATCTCCGTGTACTCAAAGATTTTGTTTACAGTTGATAGATCTTTTACAATATATCGTATCTCCAATCTTGGAATATTTTTAATGATCGGCTTCAAAATGTCCTCTCTCTCAAATCGAACGGAAATTTCCCTTGTGTGAAATCCTAGAATCCCAAATACCGTATAGGTAGCAAAATCCCAACTGATCTCTAAACGAATTAAAACAAAAACAATGAATTTTTTTGTTGCAGAAAGAGTTACTTCCCTTATATCGCGCGTGTACGAGCGTATGTATCTATTTTTCTCTCTCTCTCTAAAATTGTAAAATAGATGGCAATTTTACACCAAACAGGCGGTGCATTGCAAGTAATCGGCAGAGCGTCGAACAACATGCTTTGCGGCATATAATTACGGCACTTCAACGTTCTGAGTTCAAATCCCGCTCAGGTTAGGTTAGCCTTTCATCCTAACTGGGTCGTAAAATAAAGTACCATTAACGCACTGGAGACAATTTAATCGACTTCCCCCTCTCCCAAAGCTGTTGACCTTGTGCCTAAATCAGAAACCAGTATTATACGAAACATATTCAGCCAATTATTTTCTCTACTTTAACCCTTTCGTGGCCATATTTCAAATGAAACACATTCTATTTTAGTTCGTCAATGAAGAATTTTGAAGCATTTACTAAAAATATATTTCCTTACTAAGACAATAACTTAATGTTTTGGAGATTTTAATTTAACTTTTAGCATCCTGTAATAATTTGCAGCATTGTTGAGGGAAAAGTATGAGAGCCTCAACAAGTTTTGATATCGAAATAATAAAGGATAAGAAATAGTGAAATATTAGTTGGTGACTGGAAGAGGTTAGAGAGCAGTAAAGACAAAGAAGAAGGGAGACATAGAGATGGAATATATTGGATATCTTTGTTGGTGATATCTACATGTAAGAAGGGACGTTTACATGTAAGAAGGGATATCCACATGTTAGAAATGATATTTACATGTAAGAAGTGATATCCACATGTAAGAAGGGATATCCACATATAAGAAGGGATATCCACATGTAAGAAGTGATATCCACATGTAAGAAGGGATATCCACATGTAAGAAGGGATATCCACATGTAAGAAGTGATATCCACATGTAAGAAGGGATGTCTACATGTAAGAAGTGATATCCACATGTAAGAAGTGATATCCACATGTAAGAAGGGATATATACATGTCAGAAGGGATATCTATATGTAAGAAGGGATGTCCACATGTAGGAATATGTAACTGAAGAACAGAATCCAGTGCTGTTGGTACACAAAGGGTAGAAATGCTCAGAAAATTTAGCATAGTTCAAGTTTGAGTTCATTTTATTTTTCATTTGGTGTATTTTTGGCACAAGGTCAGTACCATGTTAACCGTGTTAGTACCGGGTCAGTTCCATGATCTGTGGTATTACAAACCTCACAACAATATACAGTGGGTATTTAATTTATTGAAATTAATTTAATCCAAGGTCTTCTCGCTCCTGTTGACCTCCACCACTTTCTCTTTGTTTGGTTTGGGTCATTTCAGGGGTGTAGTCATACTCACCACACCCTCCCCAACTGTGGTTATTTAACCCACAGTTGGGGGTGGAGTTCATCCACTCCTTTCAACAGCTCTTGTTTTTGTGCTGCTGGAGCCTCTTCTGTATTGCAGGGTCTGGTGGGGGAGCCAGTTTAGTACTACCACTAGACCATGAAGTAGGTTGCACTGGGTAACATAGTACTAGTAGCAGGCAGAGCCCTGACCTGACCAGTATTGAAACAGGAGGGATAAAAAATAGAGTCAATCTTTGGTGAGATTTGAACTAGGACCGTAAAGAAACATAACTTGTTTACAAGGCATATAGTTATCAACATAGCACTCTAAACTGGTAATATAAAACTAATATAAAATATCGATTTCTAACTTTGGTACAGAGGGCCACACTTTAGGAAATAGAGGTACAATTGATTAAATTTGATTATACAAATAAAAACATCTGCAGTTTTAAATATTGTAAGTTTTTTTTCTTTGTTTTTTTTTACCAAGAAAATATAAATAAGCAATAAGTTCCCAACCTTTTGTTTTAGTTTCTAAGATTTTTTAAATTCAATATACGAAATCTCACAATATTACGACAGGCCATTGGCATTATATAAAAATAATTGAGCAGTATCTAATAAAAACAAAAGGCATTATCATTGTTTTATCCAAAAGTTCCGAACTTGAAAGATATTTCTTAATTCAATATACAAAATATCACAAGGTCATGAAAGGCCATTGATATTATATAAAAATAATTAATTGATTAGTATCTCATAAAATCAAAAGAGACTATAAAATTAGAACGAAAATTTCCCTGATGTCCTAATAAGAAATTCTAATGTAATGATATATGAATGTAAATGTCTCTTTTAAAATTAACTACTTAGACGAGTGGTTCTTAAACTTTTTCTATCACGGCACCCCTTGAGATTTTGAAATTCCACCCCACACCATTAGGTCTAGCACATAAGATTAAAGAACTTGAAGTTTGAAGTTAAATTATCAGCTACTTAGCTGTTACTATTTAATTAAATAACTACTATGTTGAAACAAATAGAAAGCTATGAAACACTGAGTGATGAGAAGTAAAACGAAAAAGAACTTGTTTTTCTGGACCTCTCCTCGCATCCCCAAGAACTGAATCTCGCGCCGTTTGAGGTTACTTGCACCTCAGGTTAAGAACCACTGTCTTAGACCAACAATTTTGGTTGTTCTTAGTTGTAGATCTTTTCAAAGAGTAGTTATCTTTCTTCCATCTTGCATTTTGCTGAAGAAATAGACTCAGAAGGGTTATTTCCCTTATAATCACGCGCGCTCGGACGTGTGTATCTTTTTCTTTCTCTCTCTCTAAAATAAATTGCAGTATTACACCAAATGGGCGGTGGATCGTCAGTAATCGGCAGAGCGTTGGACAACATGCTTTGCAGCATATAGCTACGGCACTTCAACGTTCTGAGTTCAAATCCCATTGAGGTTAGCTTTCCCTTTCCCTCTAACGGGGTTGATAAAATAAAGTAGAGTAACGCACTGTTGTTAATTTAATAGACATTTCCTCTTGTTGGCCTTGTGCCTAAATCAGAAACCCTTTCGTGATCATATTTCTAATGAAACACACTCTATTTTAATTTGTTAATGAAGAATTTTGAAGGATTTACTAAAAATTTATTTTTCCTTACTAAGACAGTAACAATGTTTCGAAGATTTTAATTTAACACTCAACATCCTGAAATGATTTTGCAGAAAATATCTAAAAATGGGTTTGTTAATTCATATGTTTATAGTATCTTTACTATCAGACAGATTGTCATAAAATGTGCAGTATTATAGTAAAGACTTTAATTTTTAATGTGATGTAGAGTGCTGTTTTGTTACTTTCTGAGAATTCTTGCTAATGTGGTTTGTTAATTTAAATGTTTATTGTATCTTTACTGGTAGACAGCTTATTGTAAACATTTGCAGTATTAGAGTAAAGACTTCAATTTTTAATATGATTCAGCCATAGTGAGTGAGTGCTCTAGTGTACGTTTTAAGAATGTCTTGCTAATATGGTTTGTTAATTCAAACATTTATAGTGTCTTTACTTTGCAGAATTATAGTAAATACTTCAGTCTTTGATGTGATGCAGTCATAGTGCCTTTTTGTTACTTTCTGAGAATACTTTGCTAATGTGGTTTCGTGTGGTTCAGGACGTTAAGTATTAAATAGAAACTCTACCTGGTTTTCATTGGCCTTGCACTACAGCAGCTTCCTTCCACTGTGATTTCTTGACACTTCTTCACCCAGCTATCACCATCCACGCCAATGCTGTTTTTTCTCTTGCACACTGCTTCTTATAACTCAGTTCATCCAAACTCTGCTGTTCTTTTACATTAATATTGCACATCCATCGAGGCATGCTTGCTTCATTTCTCTCCAACCTGTGCATAACCTCTGCAGTCACTGCCTATGTCTCAGCGATAAATTTTGATTGCGTTTTTATTTATTATTATTTTTGTTTGTTTACTAGATAGATATTCATATAATTATTTACAAGAGAGAAAAAAGAGAAAAAGAAAAAACGAAAGAGGAGAAAGAAAATTAAATTTAAAAAGTTTTCAGGAATATCTTAATAATTGTTTCTACTTTTGGCACAAGGCCGGCAATTATCCCAGTGCATTACTGGTACTTTATTTTATCGACCAGTAAGGGTGAAAGGCAAAGTTAACCTCAGCGGGATTTGAATTCAGAACATATGGAATGTCTTAATAATGTAGTTTCATGTGGTACAGGATTTTAAAAGTTAAATTAAATATATAATGAAGGCATGAGTGAATTAAGATACAGTAGTGATTGTAAGTTTAGAAAATAGAATTAGAAGCTTTCACTGTAAATTTACTACAGAAAATATTCTAATATTAGTGCATATGAACCTCAATAATGGGAAAAAATGGGCATAAATATGCATGGGTTCCCATGCATAGTAATGCTCATTTTTTCTGTTATGGGGGGTTTATATACCCTAATATTAGAATATTTTCTGTAAGGTGAAAGCTTCTAATTCTATTTTAAACATATACTAATTTCCTGTGAACAATAAATAAATCACCAAACATCCCTGCTATGTAGCATATATCCAAAGCTGAGGAGAGGATCGTATAGGGTTATGACTTGACTCGTGATTTGATGTAGATCAGTGTGGACTGTGTAGTAGAAAATGCAGGCTTAGTAAAGTCACAGCAAAAAGTGTAAAAACCTAGGTTTGTTAGAGTGTCAAACTGTAGAAATTATTTTATTTGGAAGTGACTAGGGAGTATAACTGTAAGAAGCGGATGCACATTGTTGTTAAGTACCCAGACGTCAGTCCCACAGACATCTCATTAACTAGTGTATCATTTTGTTTAGGACCCTAAAAGTGTGATTTAAAGGGGATTACATTTTGTCTCGAAACTCCCTGGCTGGCTGAAAATGTCATCAGACAACAGTAATGAAGTTCATAGGCTGACCAAGATACTCTCATAGAATTACCAGATGAAGTTTATTTTTCAATTTAATCCCTGGATAGAAACAATGCAGTTATTAATAAGAAAAGTTGAAATTAATGAATGCAAAATTTCACTCAGCCTATGAACTTTTCAGCCGTCCCTCGTCGTTCGGTATGGATCTGTACCAAATGGCGCTGTAGTTGCATACGGCATGTCTTGGCCATTGTAAAACCTGATGGAACCCATCTCCTCTCTAGCTCTAAACACAACAAATTTCTCCTAGAAAAGGAGAAAGAGAGAAATGAAGTGAGAAAATGATATAGAATCGCCCCCCGCCTCAGTATTGGGCTGTTACTTCTGTTTTTACCAACCTCAAAAGGATGAAAGGTAAATTTGATATCGTTGAGATTTTGAACTCGGAGCGCAGAGAGTCGAATGCCGCAAAGCAGTTTATCAACGTTCTAACGAATCTACCAATTCGTATCTTTTACAAGTACGTTATAAACACATTTAGAAAAATATATGACAGCGAATAATGCAAGGGAGAAAACCAATGTGTTAATGGAGGAAAATATGTAAACTAGAATAGTAACAACCAATTAACATGCAAGGGAGACAACTAATCCAAGCTGGATAATTGAAACGCGTTACGGTGAATTAGCAGTATCGGTAGAGGGTCGGATATGCTTTCCAGCATAGTTGCGTCCCTTTACGATCTGAGTTCAAATCCCGCCGAGGTTAACTTTGCCTTTCATCCTTACGAGGGTCGATAAAATAAAGTACCAGTAATACACCGGGATAATTGCTGGCCTGGTGTCAAAAGTAGAAACAGTTATTTAATTCTATAAGCGGACTTATTTTTAAAGACACTAGCAGAAAACCACCCCTCGGATGGTTTTCTGCTAACATTTGTAGTGTGCATATTGATATTATACCCAATTGTAGATATGATACGTCAAATAAAATCGAAATTGACAATATGCACAGGAATTGAAGAGACGCCGTTACACTCTTTTCTGTAATACCCAGGTGCTGGGAAAAGAGGGTACACATTGTAGAACTAGCCTAGTGCTAGATACCCAGGTATACACTGTAGAGCTAGCCTATGGCACTAAATACCTAGTTAAACATCGCAGAACTAGCCTATGGTGCTAAATACCTAGGTACACATCGTAGAGCTAGCCTATGCCACTAAATACCCAGGTGCCAGCTTTGTCTATACCTGCATAACTTAAACCTTATTTCAAGTATGTGAATATTTAATAACATTTTGTAGTATCCTCTATAATTAGTGTACAAACTGCTGCTCTAATTAATATAATAATCAATATATTTACTTTCCTTTCTGGTTTAATTAATATATCATCTATTTATATTGATATATTGACAACTAAAATTAACATACTAATTAATGCAAGTTTATTTAAGAATCTGCCTAATTAATATCCTGTTCAATGTTATTTGTGGTGTATGTAATTAATCATTTTGATACCAACCAGCCCCCCCCCCCCCCCACACGCACACACCCATCCTCCCCCAACCACCACTTCCATTCCTATGAAACAAAACTACATATTTTAAAGGATTTCTATTTAACCCATTTGATACCCAAATAGTCAAAACCACCCCTATTTCTATGAAACAAAAACCAACCATTTTAAAGGGTTCTTATTTAACCCTTTTGGCACCAACCAGGTCAAAACCACCCCTGGTTCTATGAAACAACACCAACTATTTTAAAGGACTCTTATTGAACCCTTTAGATACCAGCTCAGCCCCTAAAACAAGCTCTGATTCTATAAAATAAAACCAGCTATTTTAATGGGTTCCTATTTAACCCTTTGATACCAATCAAACCAAAAGCATGTTTGGGTTGTGGCAAAGTTCTTTAAGCTAACATATATTCAAAATTCAAAATTTTCTCAACTCTTCATAAATACAATGGAATATTTACATCCCCTGGCTGATAGATAAGGCTTAAAATGATGGGCAATAGGTTAGCTTCAATTTAGTGTAATGGTAGCACAACCATTTGGTATATGGCAGCCTAACCCCAACCCTTACTCTAAACCTAGCGATAACCCCAACCCTAACCCCAATCCTAACCCTAACCTCAATCCTAATCCCAACTTTAACCCTAACCTCAACCCTAACACCAAACATAACGCCAATCCTAACCCCAAATTTAACCCCAGTCCAAACCCTGACCCAACCCTAATCCTAACCCTCATCCTCTGCCCAACTTGTTAATCTATTTTTCATAGTTAAAAAAACCTGCATTAAAGCAGCTTACATTAAGCCAACATATATTGAAAATACAAAGTATTTCATTAGAAACACAGCAATAAAAGAGTCAATATATGTAGTTTAATCTATCTGATGTGTTAACTAGAGCAATTTCTGAATGAATGAGGAATGGAGCACTCATTACATAATATAGAGTATATGTTTGGCTTAAACTGAACTTTCTTTATTCCAGTTTGGGTTTTACTTCATTGCAATCTACAGATGGGAAGTCTGAAGATTGTAGTGACATGAAACCTGAATAGTGAAACAGAAAATTCAGTTTAAATATATATATATATAACATTTTTTTTCTTGTAATGCTTGGGATACGTGCATCAGTTGAATTCTAGGCCTGTGATTGGTCATTCTATATGTTTGTTTGTGTCTGCCACAGTTTGGTATGATTTTTGTTGTGTTAACACTGGTCTGAGGATCAGGCAGACTTAAAGCTTGGTCTGGGGTGCCAACCCAGATCATGAACCAGCTACTTGAGAAACATTTTTAACCAGGATTGAGGAATAAATCTCCTATGTAACACTTCCACTTTGTTCTTATTATATATATATATATATATATATATATATATATATATATATATATATATATATATATATATATATATATATATATATATACTATATATATATATATATATATATATATATATATATATATATATATATATATATATATATATATATATATATATATATATATATATATATATATATATATATATATATATATATATATATATATATATATATATATATATATAATAATAAGGGCGGTGGATTGGCAGTATCGTTAGGGGGTCGGACGCCATGCTTTGACATATAGAGTTACGGTCCTTGCCATTCTGAGTTCAAATCCCGCCGAGGTTAACTTTGCCTTTCATCCTTACGGGGTCGATAAAATAAAGTGCCAGTAATGCACTGGGTAATTGCTGGCATTGTGCCAAACGTAGAAACAATTATATATATATATATAAATATTGGATCGTCAAGTATGAAATTTGTAAAAATTTGAAGAGTAAAAAGAAATTTCTACAAATTTCATACTTGACAGCCCAATATATATATATCATCATCATCATCATCATCATCGTTTAACGTTCATCTTCCACGCTTGCATGGGTTTGGACGGGAATTTTCCCACTTGAGGCAAAATTGTTGTCTTGCTCGTATAGGACTGTCTGGTGGGTTTTCTACGGCTGGATGCCCTTCCTAACACCAACCACGTTTACAGTGTGGACTGGGAGGTTTTTACAGTGTTACCTACACGGCCACATTACAGCGTGGACTGTGTGTTTTTTTTGTCGTGACACCTACACGACCTCATTTATTTCGGCCTCGATGTTGTGGTACCAACATAACTTTACATTAAAAGGGGTGGTGTGGATGGGGTGAGGGTAGTGGGATGGGGTGTATTTTTGTTAGAGGTGCCTACTGACTGTAGGTTTCGCTTTGTACTTAGGCAAGGTGGGTCTTCTGTATTAATGTGTAGCGCCAAAGATCTCAGTCCAGTGACATTGTCTTGGAGAGGTGTAAGTGTGTGAGGTCGGAATTTATCAAGTCGTCCCAGGTTTTTCTGGGTCTGCCTACTCCGTGGCTACCGTCTATTTTTATCACCCTGCACTTTTTTATACAGCTGTCGTCTTTCATGCGCATCATGTGACCATACCAACGTAGTCTTCTCTCGAGTAAACAACATCTGATCCCGCTTATTCCTAATTTCTTCCTTAGTTCGTTTATGCTTTGCCGTTCACGTATATTACTATTACACATCCAGCAGAGCATGCAATCTTCGTTCCTCTCCAGTCTGCGTATATCTTCTGCACACAATACCCAAGTCTCACTGCCATGTAACATTGCTGTTCGTATGCAGGCATCATACAGCCTGCCTTTCATTTTTAGAGAGAACCCTTTAGCGGCTAATAGTGGTATAAGCTCTCTGAACTTTTTCCATCCCGTTCTGACTCTAGCTACTGTACTTTCAGAGCACCCTCCCCCACAGCTGATTTTGTCACCCAGGTAACGGAAGGTGTCCACTATTTCTATAGAACCATCTGTGCAATAGAATGAGCTAGTATTCTGTGATATATCATCATCATCATCATCATCATCAACGTTTAACGTCCGTGTTCCACGCTTGCATGGGTTTGGACGGGGGTAGTTCCACTTGAGGCAAGAGTGATTGTCTTGCTCGCATAGGACTGTCTGGCAGGTTTTCTACAGTTGGATGCCCTTCCTAACACCAACCACATTTACAGTGTGGGTCTGGGAGGTTTTTACCGTGTTGCCTACACGGCCACATTACAGCGTGGACTGTGTGTTTTTTTGTCGTGACACCTACACGATCTCATTTGTTTCGGCCTCGATGGCGCGGCACCAACATAACTTTACATAGAACGGGGTGGTGTGGATGGGGTGGGGGTGGTGGTGGTGGGACGGGGTGTATTTTGTTAGAGATGCCTACTGGCTGGAGTAGGTTTTACTATATATTTAGGTAAGGCGGGTCTTCTCTGTTACTGAGTACCGCCAAAGGTCTCGGTCCAGTGACATTGTCTTGGAGAGGTGTAAGTGTGTGATGTCGGAGTTTATCAGCTCGTCCCAGGTTTTTCTAGGTCTGCCTATTCCGTGACTACCGTCTATCTTTATTGCCCTGCACTTTGTTATACATATATATATATATATATATATATATAGTTTTAATATAGATGAGATTCTACAGGACTAGAACTGTTTCATTCATAAGAAATCATCAGGAATCTCTGATGATTTCTTATGAATGAAACAGTTCTAGTCCTGTAGAATCTCATCTATATTAAAACTGTTATACTCTGCTATGTATTGAGTACCTTACTTACTGTGGTTACCTCCGATTCAACCCGGAATAACGTATATATATATATATATATATATATATATATATATATATATATATATGTGTATGTGTGTGTATATATATATACACATGCACGCATGAATATATATATATATATATATATATATATATATATATTGTTTCTGAATCTGTTTAGCAAGATTCTTTATCTGAAAACGTGTGTTGAAACCGATTTTGTTATACTTTGGGAGGGTCATGTTGCCAATAAGAAACGCACGCACCAGTTGCTTTCACTTCAATTTATTATAATAAATTTATAAATTTAGGAATTTATAAATTTCCGGTTGGCTGGTTGGTTCCACAACCAGATGGTTGTTTATATATTGTCAAAGTTCTTTCGTCACACATTCTGTGACCTCTTCAGTGACTGGGGATTCTTTTCTTTGTTTTTTTTTGTGCCTCTCATTTGTTCTGTCCTACGCCATCTTGTTTTTTTCACAAAAAAAGGCATTGGCCTTGCAATCGAAAGGTTGTGAGTTCAATTCTCAGACCGGGTGATGTGTTGTTTCCTTGAGCAAGACACTTTATTTCACATTGCTCCAGTTTACTCAGCTGTAGAAATGAGATGATAGGGACTGGGGTCCATATCATTCCACTGCAAAGTGGTCGTGTAGGTGCCACGGCTAAAAAGCACCCAGCACTCACTGTAAATGAGGTTGGTGTTAGGAAGGGCATCCAGCTGTAGAAATCAAGCCAGAATCAGTTCCCGTCCCACCCTTGCAAGCAGGGAAAAAGTGGACGTAAAATGAAATGATATATATATATATATATATGCATGTAAACGTATGTGTGCATATATGTGTTTGTGTGTATGTGTGTACATTAGTGGTGGTAATATAAAAAAATGAACCCAGTCCAGAAATAATTTACCAAAAACATGACCAATACAACATATAATATTAAAGTTGATGGTGAGGAAAAGGTTTTCTTTTGTTGTCAAAGACTTTGTTTCATTTTTTAAATTAAATTTTACTTATATTTTTTTATAAATACTTTACAGCTCATTTGAAAAAACTAAGTTCTAAGTTCTTAAATACATAATTTAACCAATGTTTCTAGACTTTCACAGTCCCATCATCAGGAGTGCTGTTTGATTATTTTTACTGCCTAGTGTAATGTAGGCAGTTGTACTTTAAGGAAATTTTATGCAATTCTTTCTTTCTTTGCCAGTTTTGTAATAATGGGTTTTTAGCTTTCTTACTGGAATTTGAATCTTTAAGCTTGACCAATAGACTTATATATATATATATATACATAATCATCATCGTTTAATATCCATTTTCCATGCTTGCATGGTGGTGTTTTATATATATATATATATGCATGTGTGTGGTGATGTGGTGTGTGCAGTGGGGATATAATTATATGGTGCATTGAACATTGAGTGGTATACATTTACACAAAGAAGGTAAAACATATCCATTCAATAATAGAGACCAGTAAAATAAGTGTCAGATTGAAATAAATACTGGACTAGATATAATTAGCTGAAACTCTTGAAGGTTTGATGAATAGAATCGCCGTCTTTGCTGTCATTACTGTCGCTGTCGTCATCATCATCATCTTTTAACATCTGCTTAGGCCATGATGTATATGTATCTGGTTTAGAATAGGTCCACCATATCCCTGCATCTCTCTCACTCTCTATCTTTCTTTGGACCTGGAAAGGAGATGGGCTCCACCAACACTATATGCCACTAAGGCACCATTGGGACTTACGGGACCATACCAGACCCTATATATATATATATATATCATCATCATCATCATCATCAACGTTTAACGTCCGTGTTCCACGCTTGCATGGGTTTGGACGGGGGTTTTCCCACTTGAGGCAAGAGTGATTGTCTTGCTCGTATAGGACTGTCTGGCAGGTTTTCTACAGTTGGATGCCCTTCCTAACACCAACCACATTTACAGTGTGGGTCTGGGAGGTTTTTACCGTGTTGCCTACACGGCCACATTACAGCGTGGACTGTGTGTTTTTTTGTCGTGACACCTACACGATCTCATTTGTTTCGGCCTGGATGGTGTGGCACCAACATAACTTTACATAGAAGGGGGCGGTGTGGATGGGGTGGGGGTGTATTTTGTTAGAGATGCCTACTGACTGTAGTAGGTTTTACTTTGTATTTAATATATATATATATATGAAATAATTAAGTCAAATATGTAAAATTTGGCTTCATTTATTATGAATTATAGATATACTGTTATATATATTTCGGTGATAGCCATCATTGGCTGTGACCTCTTCAGGCAGTCCGAATTGGTGTGGGAAAGACAGGTACACATGTTGTTGAAGTGTGTTTTACTCCGTCAATACATTGATATGTCCAGCTCCTGGTTGTGTTGTTATTCTTCTTCGGAACTTTATAATAAACGAAGCCAAATTTTACATATTTGACTTAATTATTTTACATTACTCCAGAGTAAACAAACCAACCTGCGTATTTCGTTGAGTGCTGCAATCTGCATACTGAGGTGTCGGTAAACAACCAACATATACTCAATATATATATATATATATATATACTCAATATATATATATATATATATATACTCAATATATATATATATATATATATTCAAGGTCAATAAGAAAGTGCCAGTCTAGTACTAGAGTTGATTCTTCCTCTATATAACTTTCTTATATCCTCTCTCACCTTCTATCCTTCTCTGGAAGAAATCTTCTGTATTTAAACCTGGAGAGGAGATGGGCACCCCAAGAAATGCTGTATGCTACTATAGTGTCCCCTACGATTCCACCATGAGTTACGGGACCATACCATATTGATAGAGTTTGGGCTGTCCCTGTGGTAGTGTCCCCAGCCACCAAAAAAGAAAAAAAAGAAAAAAATGTCTTCTATAACAGACACCTCACCTTAATTCCATCATTCAGAATATAAAAAAAAACTCTATACTTTTATGTGAACGTTAACTAATTTATCAAATAGATTTAGGCACAAAGCCAACAATTTTTTAGAGGGAGGGGAAACTCAATTAAATTGATCCCAGTGCATTACTGGTACTTTAATTTGATCAAATAATACAGATAAAAATACTGATAATGTAAAATAACTTTAACTCCTTTGATACTAAACCATCTGAAACCACCCCTGGTTCTACAATACAAAAGTGTTTTAAAGTGTTTATATTTATCTTAAACCCCCTCAACATAATTTTATGTAAGAACCTTTGTTAAGTTATGTTCCAAACACCAGTTTAATAATAAGAAAGTTGCAAAACTGTTTATTTTAAAGGGTTTCTATTCTTCTAAAAACCTCTCAACATTATTTTATGTAAGAATTATTTTCAAAATCAATAGAACATTATATGCAGTATTTTCATTAGAAATATGGTTATGAAAAGGCTAAAACATTCCATCATAATTTTATGTAAGAACCTTTGTTAAGTGCTGTTCCAAACACCAGTCTAATAATAAGAAAGTTAGTTATATCGTCAAATCGGACCGAGGGAACAATGTTTCCGTTGGTCTTTCCAATTGCTAATACTATCTATCGGTCGCAACTCCAGGTAGAAGGAGCAACGTGAAATAAAGTGTCTTGCTCAAGGACATAACGCATCGCCTGGTCCAGGAATTCTATAATTCTGTCTGGTTGTTCTAAATAATATTGTGTATTTTAAAATCCCAGTATATCGCTTATTACTGTTATATGCTTTATTTAAAACCTTCTCCTCGCTTAATTTTAATTTTGGCCGAAATTTTCCGGGATTCATAAAAATGGCCTCCCTCGTTACTAAATACCTCCAAATGCTTGATAATTCTCAAAATCAATTGAAAATCATAGGCATTGCAATTCATTAAAAATATGGTAAAGTAAAGGGTTAAGCAAATTTATTAAACAATACAACTGTAAATAATAATTGTTTCTACGTTTGGCACGAAGCCAGCAATTACCCCAGTACATTACTGGTGCTTTATTTTATCAACCCCGTAAGGATGAAAGGCAAAGCTAAGCTTGGCAGGATTTGAATTCAGAACTTAAAGGGTCATAACTCTATGCTGCAAAGCAAGGTGTCTGACGCTCTACCGATACTGCCAATCCACAACTGTAAATAATTGTTTCTACTTTTGGCACCAGGCCAGTAATTATCCCAGTGCATTACTGATACTTTATTTTATCGACCCCGTAAGGATGAAAGAATTGTAAATAATGGTTTCTTGTATAGGCACAAGGAGTAATTTTGGGGGAGGGGAAAGTCGATTAAATTGACCCCAGTGCATGACTGGTACTTTATTTTACTGGCCCCATGAGGATGAAAGGCAAAGTTAACCTTGGCAGGATTTGAACTCAGATCATAAAGGGCTGTAACTCTATGCTGCACAACTGTAAATAATAATAATTGTTTCTACTTTTGGCACAAGGCCAGCAATTATCAAGTGCATTACTGGTACTTTATTTTATTGACCCCGTAAGGATGAAAGGCAAAGTTAACCTCGGCGGGATTTGAACTCAGAATGGCAAGGACCGTAACTCTATGCATCAAAGCATGGTGTCCAACCCTTTACTGATGCTGCCAATCCACTGCCCTGTAAATAATAATAATGTAAAACAATGCTTAGGCCTTTTGATATCAACCTATCCAAAACAGGCCCTGGTTTCTGGTTTAATGAGACAAAACCACCCATTTTAAAGGGTTCTTATTTATTGGGTCATACCATAAATAATGTGGCTTTTTCAATTGCATGCAATAAAAGTTATTGTGAGTGGGGATAAACACCTACATCAATTTGCTATAATTGCAAGTATTGAATTCACCTTGTCCTCATTCTTAGTGTAAGCTTTGAAAAGTGCTGTTTATCTTAATTTTTTTAAATAATGCAAGTATTAAAAAAAAACCACATTATTTATGGGATGTCCTAATAAATAAAGTGAAGGCATGTGGTTTACTGGTTAGAGTTAGATTAGGAAACATGAGGTTGTGAGTTTGATTACTGAGTCAGACGATGCATTGTGTCCTTGCGCAAGACACTCTATTTCACGTTGTTCCTTCTGCAAGGAGTTGTGACTGATTGATACTAGCAATTGGAAAGACCAATGGAAACATTGTTTCCTTGATCTGATCTGACAAGTTCCACCTGAGTTAGTAAGCAAATGAGATCTGTGATCCTGTCGATTCGGATCAAATAACTTAAATAAAAATCTTTCAACAATATTTCATATAAGAGCCATCTTTTTATATAATCTTAGTAAATGCCTTGAAATTCTTCATAAATTAATTGAAATAAAGAGTATTTCATTAGAGATATGACTCCAAAAGGATTAAATAAAATTATTGTTGTATAGTATGTGTAACATATATTTTGCGAAGAAATAAATTGTGAAAAAAAATATTCTTTAATCTCTCCTCAAGCAATTTTCGCCATATTTTCCTCTCCTTCCCCAACTACCAATTTAACATATCCCCTTTCAACTCGGCTGAAATAAAATAGCATCTTCTGTTTTTCCATATATGAGGCCTGCAACCTTACATCGGGGAAAGGTGGAGTGGAAGAATGTACATTTATGACTCTCGACCAAAGTAGTGGATTAGAAAACTCCCTTAAAAGCAGTCGACATGGTTGGATTAAAGGGGAAAATGGACTTTATGAAGAAATACCAGGTAAGACTGACTTTTAGTTGCTATCTTAACCCTCTCCTCGCCATATTTCTAGTGAAATACACTGCCTAGAATTTCCAAATCACTTTGAAAATAACCAAGAATTTCGTGAGATTTAGTAATATAACTAACTTTCTTATTATTAAGCTGGTGTTTGGAACATAAATTATGATAGAAGCGTTTTTAGAGAAATATAAACACTTTAACCCATTCCTGACTATATTTCTAATGAAATACACTGCCTAGAATGTTCAAGTTATTTTGAAAATAATCAAGAAGTTGGTGGAATTTAGTAATATAACTAACTTTCTCATTTTTAAGCTGGTGTTTGGAGCATAACATAACAAAGGTCCTTATATAAAATTATGATTAAAGGGCTTTTAGATAAACAAACAATTTAACCCTTTAATGACCATATTTCTAGTGAAATCAAGAGTTTAGTGGGACTTTGTGAAATAACTTTCTCATTATTAAGCTGGTGTTTTGAGCATAACTTAACAAAGGTTCTTACATAAAATTATAATAATAATAATAATGAAATTATTGTGTACAGTGCTGATGGAAGGTTTTTTAAATAAATACAAATATTTTAAAATAAATAGTTTTGCGTCATAGAACCAGGGTGGTTTGGTATAAGAAGGGTTAAGTGTGTGATACTGTTGTCAAACGTAAGCTATGTATCTACTACAGAGTATAATCACATTACATGAATGACATTAAACATATACTGATATACATTGAATACAGTATATAGTGGACTTTACATAACTCCTTATATAATGCCCTGATAGATTAAATTTAATCAAGGTTAATACACAGGGTAGAAAAGGCGGCAAATTTGCAGAGTTGTTAGAATGTCAGATGAATTCTGTGAGGTATTTGTTTTGGCTCTCGGCTTTCTGAGTCCAAATCTCACTGAGATCAACTTTGTCTTTCATCCATTCAAGAAAAAAGTACCAGTCAATTACTGGGGTTGATTCTTCCTCTGTATCTCTTTCTCACTTCCATTCTCTCATTCTCTATCCTTCTCTGGAAGAAATCTGCTGTATTAAAACCAGTAGAGGATATGAGCTCTGCCAGGCTTAAAAATGCCCTAGAAATGCCATATGTCAATACAGTGTTCCTAAGACTCCCTCGAGGGTTACAAGACCAAACATACACAGGGTAGAAACAAATAATATAATAATATGGGTGCTGTGAGTCCATAAGGAATATTTAAATTCAATATTAGTAACCATCAATTAACTATATGTTCCTTATGCAGATTGGCATCCCAGGGAAATTTTCCAGTATAAATCTTAATTCTTAACGTCCTGTATCACATGAAACCACATTAGCAACACATTCTTGCAAAGTACAAAACAGTACCATGACAGCATAATATTAAAATTTAGCCTTTAGTTCATTCAGTTTGCTGTAGTTTGTCATGATGATTTGCCAACTAATAAAGATACTACAAACATTTGAATGAAGACACTTAATTTTAGATAATTTCTACTAAATCATTACAAGTTATTAAGAGTTAAATTGCCTAATTAATGAATGTTTTTTTTTTGCTCAAAATCTATATATTTTCCAAACCATTCTAAAGTCAGGGAAGTATAAGTAAAACTATGTTTTGCTGAGGAGATTTAATAAGACAAAACATATCCAGAGTTGTTCTTTTATCTACCAACGATTAGACTCATTTGCACTGTTTGCTGCTATCCTTCATCTTCTTTTCCCACTTATTCCTGTGAGGGTTGGGGGAGGGGAACAGAGCCCTCAAACACTCCTTCCAGTGGGTCATGTCAGAGGCAATCGTCTCCAATGAGCTAGCTGGATCCCCAAGCGAGACCAGCTGAGTTGATGGATGTTATCCAATCATCTTGTTTGGGGGTCTATCATCGGTCTCCTGCCAGCTGGGTTTCCTTGTAAAATCCATGCAGCAATTCTGTCCTGAGGCATTCTAACCTTATGCCTATGGTATCAGAGTTGTGGTCTCTCTATCCAATTTAAAAAATCTTTATACTAATACTGAAAATTTTCACAAAGATCTGTCTGCCCATAAAGATGCTATAAACTTGTTTTCAGATATTTTCTGCTAAATTATTAGAGGGTGTTAAGAGTAAACACTGCATATTTTTATAACAATCTGTCCACTAGGAAAGATGCTATAAACATCTGAATTAACAAACTACATTAGCAACACATTCTCAGAAAGCAACAAAACAGCACTGAAGTCTTTACTTTAATACTGCAAATTTTTACAACAATCTGTCTGATAGTAAAAATACTATAAACATTTGAATTAACCAACCCGTTTTTAGATATTTTCTGCTAAATGTTAAGAGTTAAAACCAGAGCTAAATCATTATAGGTTGTTGATAGTAAGAACCACCATGTTGAACTCTTAACATATGAATTACACTAGAATCAATTATCAAACGAAAAAAAATATATAAATATATATATATCATCATATTTGGTTGCCTCATACACTAAGGTGATAAATTCCAAATAAGTATCAAATTACACATGTAACCATTCCTATTGGATGAACCCTAAGGTGAAACTTTCATAATTTCAGCCTTCAAAAGAATGTAATATGCAGAGAGAAGATTTTTAAAGCAAACATCTGTCCAATTGCTACCATAAAGGCTTCTCTTTACAACATCTGCCTATCTACATCTTCATCTTCTCACTGTATGTATTTCATTTTATGTATTATTGACTCATTCATGTACAAATAAGTTTGTAGTCTAGAACATCTCAATTTTTCAATTTGTCTATTTGTTTATTTTCAACTTATATCTATATCTATTGGGTTAGCCAAAAAGTCTGTTCGGTTTCCTTAGTGAAAATGAAACACAATTTTAAACCCACAGCAATTTATTCAATTGCCATTTTGTTCCAGTACTTTTCACCATCTTCTAGGCAGATCCATTATTCCCTGTCTTTATTGGTGAAGAACCCTTCCAAATGAATGTTCACATCTTCTGAAGAATTGAAGATCTGTCCATTCAAAGAATTTTGAATAGACCAAAACAGGTGTAAATCTGAAGAAGCAAGGTCGGGTGAATATAGAGGGTGAGGCAAAACTTTCCAGTCAAGCCCTAGCAATTTCTGTCACGTCTGTGAGGAAGTGTATGGCTGGCATTGTCTTGATGAAAAACAATATCCTTTTGATTAGCAAGGTCTAGATGCTTCTGGTGGATTGCTGCATTTAATTAATCCAGCTGTTCACAGTACACATCTAAATTGATGTTCCTGTTTGTGGCAAGAAGCTCATAAAAGACAGCACCCTTCCAATCCTGCCAAATTGAAAGCATAATCTTCTTTGGATGGAGTCCTGCTTTGAAGGTTGTTTGTGGTGTTTCTGGACACTTCCCTCATGATAGTTTTTTGCATCACATTGTTATAGATGATCCATTTTTCGTCTCCAGTTACCATTTTCTTATATAAAAAGGATCGTTTTCTTGGAGAACCCAAATATTGAGCCTGCTGATGAAACCAGGTTTATGCAGATGGTTTTCAACACTTGATTTGGATATCTGGAGAATATCTGTGATCTGGTTGGTGTCGACTAACTCCTTCACTTGGTCGCTGTTAACCACGGTTGGCCGTCCAGAGCGAGGTGCATCTTGAATGGAAAAATTTCTCAATTGTAATCTTGAAAACCATTTCTGGCTTGCATGTTCTGTAACAGGATCCTCTCCATATACAGTACATATGCTTCAGCAAATTTCTGACACTTTCTTGCCTTTTTTAAAATAAAAAAAGCAAGATATGTCGATAATGTTCATTATGGTTCTTCATTTTGAGAGTTCAGATTAACGCACAAAATACAACTAATCTCATTGGAATTTCACTATGAACTACTTTGAAGTATCAAGTATCTAACGAGTGCATATTCAAAAGGGAAAAAATGTAAAGTTAAAAAATACTAGAGCACCTGAAGTTTAGTATTGGCCAAAATCAAACAAACATTTTGGCGAACCCAATATATATACTTATATCTATAATGTTAGAGTATTGAGAACAATACAGTTAGATGATCTTTGTTGCCTTTACAAGATATATAAAATCAGTAATCATAGTCCGACAACTTTTATACAAACTGTATGTTGTTATCTAAATTATTACTCAATATAATAGTAATGATAATAATATGCTTCCTAATCTTTGTCCACTTATTCCTGGGAGGGAAGTGGGAGCAGAGTCCTCAAACACTCCCTCCAACTGGTCCTGTCAGAAGCAATCATCTCCAATTGATCCAGCTGGATCCCCAAGTGAACCAGCCGAGTTCATGGATGTTATCTAATCATCTTCTTCAGGGTCTATTCCTGGGTCTCCTACCAGTTGGTATTGCCTATTAAATTTGTCCAGTGATTCTTTCTTGTGACATTCTAACCACATGTCCATAATATCGGAGCTGTGATCTCTTAATTCGAGTGACACCCTGATCTCTGAGCTATGCACTTTATCGACGAAAATTACTCCAAAGACCCTTCGGAGGAACCCCATTTCAGCTGCTTGTGTTTGGGATTGTATTCTTTCAGTCATTACCCAAGATTCATGACCATATTAAGATATTTTCAAATGATTTCTTTCTTTCTGGATGCTTCTTATATGAACTTCTTTTATAGAGGTTGTGGTGGTGGTGTTGGTGATGGTGGTATTGGTGGTGGTGTTGTTGTTGTTGGTGGTGTTGGTGGTGGTGGAGGTGGTGATGGTGGTGTTGGTGTTGGTGGTGTTGGTGGTGGTGGCAGTGGTGGTGTGGGTGTTAGTGGTGGTGGTGTTGGTGGTGGTGTTGGTGGTGGTGATGGTGGCAGCAGCAGTGTTGGTGTTGCTGTTGCTGTTGGTGGTGTTGTTGTTGTTGTTGGTGGTGGTGGTGGTGTTGGTGTTGTTGTTGTTAGGGGTGGTGGTGTTGGTGGTGGTGTTGGTGTTGTTGTTGTTAGGGGTGGCAGTGGTGTTGGTGTTTGTGGTGACAGTGGTGGTGGTATTGGTGTTGGTGTTGGTGGTGGTGGCAGTGTTGGTGTTGTTGTTGGTGGTGGTCATGTTGGTGTTGCTGGTGGTGGTGGTGTTGGTGGTGGTTGTGACAGTGGTGGTGACAGTGGTGGTGGTAATGGTATTGATCACAGTTGTTGTGGGGGAGGACAGTGGCAGCAATGATGGTAGTGTGAGTAGTGGCATTGGTGGTAGTGTTGGAAACTGTGGTGATGGTCGAGGCAACAGTGATGATAATGGCAACTGTAGTAGTAGTGATGGTGTTGGTTAAGGTGGAGGTGGTAGTAATAGTGGTGGTAGTAGTAGTAGAGGTGGTGGTGATGGTAGTAGTGATGGTGTTGGTTATGATGGAGGTGGTAGTAATAATGGTGGTAGTAGTAGTAGTAGTAGTAGTAGTAGTAGAGGTGGTGGAGATGGTAGTAGTGATGGTGTTGGTTATGGTGGAGGTGGTAGTAATAGTGGTAGTAGTAGTAGTAGTAGTAGTAGTAGTAGTAGTAGTAGTAGAGGTGGTGGAGATGGTAGTAGTGATGGTGTTGGTTATGGTGGAGGTGGTAGTAATAGTAGTGGTAGTAGTAGTAGTAGTAGTAGTAGTGATGGTGGAGATGGTAGTAGTGATGGTGTTGGTTATGATGGAGGTGGTAGTAATAGTGGTGGTAGTAGTAGTAGTAGTAGTAGTAGTAGTAGTAGTAGTAGTAGAGGTGGTGGAGATGGTAGTAGTGATGGTGTTGGTTATGGTGGAGGTGGTAGTAATAGTAGTGGTAGTAGTAGTAGTAGTAGTAGAGGTGGTGGAGATGGTAGTAGTGATGGTGTTGGTTATGATGGAGGTGGTAGTAATAATGGTGGTAGTAGTAGTAGTAGTAGTAGTAGTAGTAGTAGTAGTAGTAGTAGTAGTAGTAGAGGTGGTGGAGATGGTAGTAGTGATGGTGTTGGTTATGGTGGAGGTGGTAGTTATAGTAGTGGTAGTAGTAGTAGTAGTAGTAGTAGAGGTGGTGGAGATGAAGTAGTGATGGTGTTGGTTAAGGTGGAGGTGGTAGAAATAGTGGTAGTAGTAGTAGTAGTAGTAGTAGTAGAGGTGGTGGAGGTGGTAGAAATAGTGGTAGTAGTAGTAGTAGTAGTAGTAGTAGTAGTAGTAGTAGAGGTGTTGGAGATGGTAGTAGTGATGGTGATGGTAGTGGTAGTAGGTGTGGTAGTGTTGATAGTTGTGATTGTAATTGTGATGATGCTGGTTGTAGAGCTGGGCCATTCAGTAATGTTAAAGGAGATTTGATTTAATTCCTGTAAAGACGCTATGTAGGTCAAGAGGTGGAGAAGAAGATAAAGATATTATTTTATCAATATACATTATCAGTGATCTAGAGCTTAGGTCTTTGCTCTTTGATTCTTAATTTTTGAATTGCAAAGCCATCAAATGTCCAAAAGACATATGTGTGTGAGTGTGTGTGTGTCTATGTTATATATATATATATATAATGTATGAGATTCCACTACACACACTTTTATCTCCCTAATGTCATTACTTCCACAGGAAAAATGTCTCATACACACACACACACACACACATATATGTCTCTCTCTCTCTCTCTATATATATATATATATGTATATATATATACATATATACATACATACATATATATATATATACATATATACATACATATATACACACACACACACATATATATATATATATATATATATACATACATATATACATATATACACACACATATGCACACACATATACACTCACACACATATATATATATATATAGAGTTAATTAAAGAATAAGATAATATATTATCTTTAAATATAACTGTATCTTTGGTATATTTGATATATATATATCATCATCATCACCGTTTTACGTCCATTCTTCCACGCAGTATAAGCAAAGCATGATCACGTGACCTGGCATTGCCCACAACAGGAAAACTTGTCTAATCCATGCTAGTGTGGAAGAATGGACATACAACAGTGATGATGATAATGATGATATAGTTACAACAGTGACATGCACAGGTACTTAAGTTTCGTTGGGTTATTCACCCCAACTCATTCAGCCTATCATATAAATAAAAATGGCTTCCCACCATGGAGATTTTAGAAAGTACAGGAGAGTTCTAAGGGTAGGTAATTCCTAATTGATCTATAAATAGATGAATCCCTTGAATAATGTAAGTGAAAAGAGAGAGAACTACAAAAAAGACCAAGGTAGGCAACTTGTGTCACGGGGGAGCCGAAGAGTTAAGTTCAAAAGTCAAAGAAAATAATATCAGTTAAACCAGTCTGGACCATTTTTCAGAGCAAATTTTGCTTCATAAGGATAAACTTGTAACCCACATAGTCAGTCAGGATGGTGTCTACCAATGACTGGTGCAGCAGTTCAATCATAAATTGCTACAAGGACAAAGGTGATTGCCCTAGAAAGGAGAAACTATAGCGGAATAAAACTAATGGACTAAGTTACAAAAGTGATAGAAAGTATAATAGTGAAACAAATTAGATATAGTCAAATTAGATGAGATGCAGTTTGGTTTCATGCATGGGAAAAAAACTATAGATGCCCTCTTCTTAGTGAGGCAACTACAAGAGAAGTTCTAAGCCAAAAATAAGCCACTATTCGTAGCTTTCGTTAATTTAGAAATAGCATTTGACAAAGTACCCTGATCCATTATCTGGTGGTCCTTAAGGACATTAGGTGTAGAATAATGGTTGTTGATGAGAACAGTGCAAGCTATGTACAGAGGAGCTGTCAGTAAAATGAGAGTAGGAAATGAGTTTAGTGAAGAATTCAAGGTACAAGTAGTTCATCAAAGTTTGGTTCTTAGCCCACTACTATTCATTATTGTTCTCCAGGCCATAACAGAGGAGTTTAAGACCAGCTGCCCATGGGAACTTCTTTATGCAAAGATCTAGAAAATGAGTTCCGACTATGGAAATAGAATTTAGAATCAATAGGTCTGAGAGTAAACTTAACCAAAACTAAAGTGCCACTGATTCCTTCAGGGAAGTCCCTGCTCAATATGTAGAAAAGGAGTAGGCATAAACTCTATATGATGTACACAATGTAAATCTTGGTGGGTACACAAGAGATATAGTTGGATAATGGGTAGATTAACAGGAATGGAAGAATTTTTTTGTAGAAGATGTACAAGGGTAACTGAGGGGAAGAGAGCCAGTGATGTAAACCTATTCCAGTCATAGGAAGGACCCATAGTAGTGATTGATAGTTTCTGCTACCTAGGCAATGTAATTATCAATGGAAGCAGGTGTTCTGAGAGCATAATAGCTAGAATAAGGATAGGATGGAAAAAGTGCAGAGAGCTACTCCCACTGTTGACCAAAAACGGTTTCTCCCTACATACAAAAGGATGACTGTATGATACCTGTGTGTGAAGTGTGATGCTGCATAGTAGTGAAACATGGGCTGTGACTGAGGAAGACATGTGTAGAGTGGAGAGAAATGAAGTAGTCATGCTTCATTGGATGTGCAATGTAAGTGTGAGAGAAAGGCAGAGCTTGGACAAGTTGATGGAAAAGCTGGGTTTAAGAAGAATCTGAGGTGGGGTGTAGGAGAGAAAACTGCATTGGTATGGACATGTGATGCGCATTGGGTGAAGAAGTGTCAGGAAATGCCTGTGGAAGGAAGCTATGGTAGAGGTAGACCAAGAAAGACCTAGACCGAGGTTGTGAGAGCTGAGCTTAAATCACTGAGACACACAGAGGCAATGACAAAGATTGCAATGAGTGGAGAAATGCTGTGCTGAGAAGGACCCATCCAAACCTTGCAAATATGGAAAAACTAACGTAAAAATGATGATGATGATGATAATATATGTTTATAATAACCTCATTGATAAAACTATTATTGATAAAGGCTGTCTGAATGACAAAGAAATGTTATCTTAATTTTTTAATAATCAGAAACACTGACTGTCAATTTGTCGTTTATTTTAATTAAATTAATTATAGCACCTGTTGCAATGTCAGTAGTTTTGTTGAATATTTTGAAAAATTTGTTTGTTTTTGGTTGTTTGTTTTTTTAAAAAAGTCTGTGTTATTGTTGTTGTTGTTGTTGTTGTTGCTTGGTTGTGTGCTTGCATTACTTTCTTCTCTCTTTCTTTCGCTGTATTAAATTTGTTTAAAGTCATCAATATAATTTATTTTTACTGATGTTCAATATATTATTTATTTATATATTCATTTATCTATTTATCATCATCATCATCATTCATCATCATCACCGTTTTACGTCCGTTCTTCCACGCTAGCATGGGTTAGACGGGAGCATTTATTTATATAGTTATTTATTCATTTATATATTTATTTATATATTTATTTATATATTCATTTATATATCTATTTATATATTTATTTACTTATTTATTTATCTATATATTTATTTATTTGTTTATTTATTTATTTATTTATAATTTCCATCAATAATTGCAAAAATATTGCTATTTTGTTGCCTTTTATTATTATTTTTGTATTTCCGTTATGTTACAACTTTTACTTGATCGGAATATTAATAGTCAGATCAGTAGTAATATTTATTGTCTATAGCTTTTAGCATGGAATATATTTTGGTACATCATTGATCTTGTGTTATTTTAGTATTCAGTTTTATGGCAGTGGATTGGCAGAATTGGTAGAGTGTCAGATATAACATGCTTTGAGGTATTTAGTTCTGGCTCTTTCTATTCTGAGTTCACATTCTGCTGAAGTCAACTTTGCCTTTCCTCCTTCCAAAATCGATAAAATAAAGTACCAGTTACATACTGGTGCTGATAAAATACAGTACTAGTAATGCACTGGGGTCGATTTAATCAACTTTTCCTCCCTCAAAATTGTTGACCCTGTGCTTAAGTCAGAAACCATTATCATTAACTTTACCTTTCATCCTTCAGGGGTCAATTAAATAAAGTACCAGTAACACACAAGGATCGATTAAACCGACTTCCCCCACCCCCAAATTGTTGGCTTTATGCCTAAATCTGAAACCATTGTTATTATTATTATATCTTGTGTTCATTTTATATCACTGGGTCCAAGCCATGGGAATGGGTGTATAAAAGGTATATGATATATATATTTATTTTGAATCTTGCTTTGCTTTATTTAGAAATATTTCTGTTACTAACTGATTGTGTTCATCATATCTGTATTTGTATTTTGTGGTCATCATAATTTGGCATTAATAATATACTATTTGGATACCCTTACTATCACCAGCACTACTTGACAGCATGGACTGGGTGCTTTTATTTGTGCCACCAACACTAGAGAGGTTGTTTTACTGGTATTCTCCACGCCGCACTAATTTATTCGGAGTGGTTGCTCTCCTAGACAGGTTGCCTACACTTCAGCTTATGGAGCCTCTGTCTGCTCCGTGCCTGTTCTGATCGGTCTGGAGCTGCTATTTATGCATATCAAGGTACTCTTAGTGAGTCAACATTTCTCATGTGGAGGGAGCGGGTAGCTGGAGAAGAGAAAGTGATGATGAGGTTTAGGGTGACTGGGATTATGGTGCCATATGCATGAGGAAGTGGATGGTATATGGCATCAGACCTGCATACCTGCAGGAGGGTGGGAAATGGTGACATATGTAGCAACAGGTGAGTCCTGTCACTGATGAACATATATACATAACTACATATGTATATATACACACACAATATACATGCATATTTACTCACACATACATACAAACATACAAATATATATATATATATTCACACATATAACATTTTTTAAATTTATCTGACACTGATTATATATATATATATAATATTTAATGTAGAAGCTATTTCTATATCAAATATTGTATATACTCTACAATGTATTGAGTACCTTTCTTACTGTGGTTACCCCCGATTCAACCTGGAATACACATCATCATCATTTTACGTCCGCTTTTCCCTGCTTGCAAGGGTGGGATGGGAACTGATTCTGGCTTGATTTCTACAGCCCTTCCTAACACCAACCTCATTTGCAGGGTGGTCTGGGTGCTTTTTTTCCATGGCACCTCCACGACCACTTTGCAGTGGAATGATAGGGACCCCAGTCCTATCATCTCATTTCTACAGCTGAGTAAACTGGAGCAATGTGAAATAAAGTGTCTTGCTCAAGGAAACAACACATCACCTGGTCTGAGAATTGAACTCACAACCTTTCGATTGCAAGGCCAATGTTCTAACCACTAAGCCATGTGCGTCCATATATATATATATACAATATATAAACACAATATATATATATCATCATCATCATCGTTTAACGTCTATCTTCCATGCTAGCATGGGTTGTATACATACATATATATATATACACACATACATATATGAATAAACATTGTTGTCTCTGATCAAAATGAAGCAAGAGTATATTTGAATTCATTGAATTAGTGGACAGCTTCCGTTACCTGGGCGATAAAATCAGCTGTGGGGGAGGGTGCTCTGAAAGTACAGTAGCTAGAGTCAGAACTGGTTGGAAAAAGTTCAGAGAGCTTATACCACTATTAGCTGCTAAAGGGTTCTCCCTAAAAATGAAAGGCAGGTTGTACGATGCCTGCATACGAACAGCAATGCTGCATGGCAGTGAGACCTGGGCATTGTGTGCAGAGGATATACGCAGACTAGAGAGGAACGAAGCTTGCATGCTCCGCTGGATGTGTAACAGTAATATACGTGAACGGCAAAGCATAAACGAACTAAGGAAAAAATTAGAGATAAGAGGGATCAGATGTTGTTTACTCGAGAGAAGGCTACGTTGGTATGGACACGTGATGCGCATGAAAGTCGATAGCTGTATAACAAAGTGCAGGGCAATAAAGATAGACGGTAGCCACGGAATAGGCAGACCTAGAAAAACCTGGGACGAGCTGATAAACTCCGACATCACACACTTACACCTCTCCAAGACAATGTCACTGGACCGAGACCTTTGGCGGTACTCAGTAACAGAGAAGACCCGCCTTACCTAAATATATAGTAAAACCTACTCCAGCCAGTAGGCATCTCTAACAAAATACACCCCGTCCCACCACCACCACCACCACCCCATCCACACCACCCCGTTCTATGTAAAGTTATGTTGGTGCCGCGCCATCCAGGCCGAAACAAATGAGATCGTGTAGGTGTCACGACAAAAAAACACACAGTCCACGCTGTAATGTGGCCGTGTAGGCAACACGGTAAAAACCTCCCAGACCCACACTGTAAATGTGGTTGGTGTTAGGAAGGGCATCCAACTGTAGAAAACCTGCCAGACAGTCCTATGCGAGCAAGACAATCACTCTTACTCCAAGTGGGACTACCCCCGTCCAAACCCATGCAAGCGTGGAACACGGACGTTAAACGTTGATGATGATGATGATGATGATTGAAAAATGAGAAAACCTGTCGCTAGAATAGCTGTTAAAACAATGATAGGCAAAATTGCCTCAGAGGACAAGAGCTTTCTATTTAGGACAGACACACATGGCTTGGGGTCCACTATCCCTTTGTTTTCTTTTCTTTGTCTTCTTTCATCCTTCCATCTGTTTGGTTTGTTTTATCACACACATATGGAGGCACATGGCTTAGTGGTTAGAGAATTGGCCTTGCAATTGAAAGGTTGTGAGTTCAATTCTCAGACCGGGTGATGTGTTGTTTCCTTGAGCAAGACACTTTATTTCACATTGCTCCAGTTTACTCAGCTGTAGAAATGAGATAATGGGGACTGGGGTCCCTATGATTCCACTGCAAAGTGGTCGTGGAGGTGCCACGGCAAAAAAGCAACCAGCACTCACTGTAAATGAGGTTGGTGTTAGGAAGGGCATCTAGCTGTAGAAATCAAGCCAGAATCAGTTCCCGTCCCACAGGGAAAAGCCGACGTAAAAATGATGATGATGATGATGATGACATCATACCAGCAGAAAGATTTATTTTTCTGTTGCACGATCAAGCATTTAAAAATGGTATTCTCCATTAAATTTTACAAAACTATTTTGCTGGTTTGAAAGCTGATGAGGATGAGCTGGTGTGTGTGTGGGCTTGTCTTGTATATCACCTTTCTTTGTTTTCACTTTTGGTGAATTCTGTGCATTAGCAGACTTCTTCTTGTCCTACTCCACTCCCAATCTTTTCTATCTTTCATCTGCCTGTCCCCACCTCGTGGATTGTCTCTCTGCTGGTCACTGATCGCTGCCCTCTTAGGCATTTTTGTCCATCGCTGTCATTGACAGCATTTGGTTATTTTAACAGCTGTTTTAATGATGAGTTTTCTCATTTTTCTCTCTATATATATATATATATAACAAAGGAATTGTGGTAAGGAATCAGATGGACCATAACGCACCAGAGTACTCAATACTTAGGGTAGTAGAGTGGAAAATAGGAAAAAGTATGGCCCCGACGGCAGGGATCAAGGCGTTTCGACGGCTATTTCTGGACTCCAGAAATAGCCGTCGAAACGGTTTGAGCTCATACTTTTTCCTATTTTCCTATATATATATATATGTGATTCTTGGTTGATTTCTACAGCTGGATGCCCTTCCTAACACCAACCTCATTTACAGTGAGTGCTGGGTGCTTTTTTTCCATGTGCCTACACGACCACTTTACAGTGTGGGCTGGGTGCTTTTTTGCTGTGGCACCTCCACAACCACTTTGCAGTGGATGATATGGACCCCAGTCCCTATCATCTCATTTCTACAGCTGAGTAAACTGGAGCAATGTGAAATAAAGTGTCTTGCTCAAGGAAACAACACATCACCCGGTCTGAGAATTGAACTCACAACCTTTCGATTGCAAGGCCAATGCTCTAACCACTAAGCCATGTGCCTCCATATATATATATATATATATATATATATATATATATATATATATATATATATATATATATATATGTATGTATGTATGTATGTATGTACATACATACATACCATAAGGTTTCTTGGTGAGGAGGGTGACTTTGGACATCCTGCAGTACTAAAAACAAAACCTGTCAAAGGGCAAAGGAGCTCTTAAGAGTCAATGGCCATCCTCCAAAATCACCAGGAGAGATGACCCCTTAGCCTTTGTCAAGGCAGAATTCTAGGAGAAGGAAAACTCTGATATAACACCTGCAACCCTGATGGTATCCAATGATGTTGACTTGTTCTTCTTTTTGGTAAATATCAAATTGGTTAAGAGAGTGGGACTGGCTTTGTGCAGTGCCTTTGCTCACTATAAAAGCTTCACGGCACAGGCATTGCTTTATATCTGGAGATCTCTCTGCACTTGTCGTCACATGGTACCATGGGCCCAGCACTATGTGTCAATAATTGTCACAAGTGTAGTGTTTGTACCAGAGTTTTCAAGTCGCTGGCTGGACTAAAAAGTCTCACTTGTTCAGTGCATCGGTAGGGGTTCTCCTACATGGATATAAAGTAGTGGCCGTACTCGAAAACGAGTTGGCAGCCACCATGTATGTATGTATGTATGTATGTATGTATGTATGTATGTATGTATGTATGTATGTATGTATGTATGTATGTATATATATATATATATATATATACACACACACACACACACATATATATATACATATATACAGAGAGATATATCATCATTTGTTCGCAACTACCATAAAAGCATAATAATATTGAGTTTCTCATATCTGAAATAATTTAGGGGAAGAAGAAATTCCATATATTTTTCTATTCACCATATTTCCATTTTCTTACAACAAAGGTGTTTGATAGTACCAAGAAACTCTTTCTTATTAACAATACTTTGTTTTGTCTCATTTACTCAAACTATTGGATTTACCAAAAAAAAAAAAAAAATGGCAGCAACATTGATCGAAGTGCTTAGCATTTGCTGCCATTTCTTAATCTCTATCAATTCCATGTGGTACATATAATATGATTTTGTTTTATACTGCAATCAATGTCCATTGATTTACAAGGTGTCAGATCGTTTAGTTACATTCTATTAAGCAGGAAATTCTAGTTTCACAAAGGCCGATATTGATTTACAATAAGCACCATAGACTCCCTAAATCACAATAGCAGAAAATACTTTTATAGTAAATAGTTTCCTTTAAGTATCAGTCAAACTCTCAACTGCTTTTTCTCACAACATTTTGCTGTTTTTATTGTTATTGCCATCATTGTTAACATCAATCTTTATACGAGGGAGGGCTGAAAAGTTCATAGGCTGACTATGAAGGAATGATACTAAAGCTGTGAAATCTTGCATGCATTAACCCTTTAGTATTTACATTACTCTCTATAAACTATTATATTTTCATGGTAAAAGCTTTACCCCACATAATTATCTCACATAATATCGTGTCTATGAGATTTTGATATTACTTATTTTGAGAACAATACCTTAACATCAATATGAGTGGCCAGTTATAGCTGGTTTGAACAGAAAGAGGTGAGAGAATTCTGGCCGGATATGGCTGGTTTAAATGCTAAAGGGTTAATTTCAACTCTTTATATTAATAACTGCATTGTTTCTTTCCATGGATTATGTTGAAAAATAAACTTCATTTGGTCATTATATGAGAGTATTTTGGTCAGCTTATGAACTTTTCAGCCAACCCTGATATAGTAAATAGTTTCCTTGAAGTATCATCTTAACTCTCAACTGCTTTTTCTTGCCACATTTTGCTGTTATTATTGTTGCCATAATTGCTAACATCAATCTATAAATTTTGTGTAAATTTCTGTGGTGAGGAATTGATTTATTCAGACCTGTGTCATCACCTTTGTTCTTATAATCATACGAAAATCTTATGACAAGGATTATTTGGTTAGTCTAAAATCAACACAACAGTGTTTAAGAGTGTGCAGATGGTTCATATGAGGGTTGGCTGAAGAGTTCATAGGCTGACCAAGATACTCTCACGGAATGAGGTTTACTTTTCAACATAGTCCCTGGAAAAAAACAATGCAGTTATTAATAAGAAGAGATTTCACAGCTCTAGCATCAATCTTTCATAGTCAGCCTATGAATTTTTCAGCCAACCCTTGTATTACAGTTTTTACTATTTACTGATTTAGCAGTTATCAGTAAAGTGTCAGACGACATGCTTTGTGGCATATGGTTACATCCCTTTATATTCTGAGTTCAAATTCCACAAAAATTAGCCTTGCTTTTCATCCTTATAGGTTTGATAAAATAAAATGCCAGTAATGCATTGGGGTCAATTTAATCAACTTTCCCTTCCTCCAAATTGTTCGCTTTGTGCTTAAATCAGAAACCATTATTCTAAACTGATGTGAAGGCGGGGTATTGGCAGAGTCAGAAAACATGCTTTGCAATATTTTGTATGGCTCTTTACATTCCGAGTTCAAATTTAGCCAAGGTTCTCAGGGAGATCCATCATGACATAGAATGAGCCAAGGCTGGCTCTTCGACTTACAGGTAAAATTGATTTTTGTTATATAAAATATTGTGATTCTTTTTATAGTGTATGTGTGTGCATGTATGTGTGTGTATGTGTGTGTATGTATGTCTTTATGTATGTATGCATGTATGTATCTATGTGTGTATGTATATGTGTTAGCGTGGAAAATGGGCGTTAAACTATGATGAGCATGATGATGTATCTAAGTATGTATGTATCTATGTATGTGTATATATATGTGCTAGCGTGGAAAATGGACGTTGAATGATGATGATGATGATGTATTTAAGTATGTATGTATATATCTAAGTATGTATGTATCTAAGTATGTATGTATGTATGTATGTTCTTCTAGGTTTATAATTTCACAAATTTTTCCCAATAGAGAGAGAGTCGGTTTCTAACATAGTTACAAGATTCTCTCATTCGAATTTACTCAACATCAACTAAGTAGATATGTATGCATGTCTGCATGCATGTGTAGTAGATATGGATGTGATGTTATTGTATGTGTGCATGTGTATATGCTTTGTGTACATGTGTATATGCAGTATTAGACGCAAACATTTTGGAATGTTTTACATATTTTTACTGTTCCATTAATGGATTGTACTTGTAATTTCCTAACTAGTTGTGTTCTTTCTGTTCCTGTGAAGCACAGCTTCTCAAGATTTGTATTGAGGCAGTTACTAACATATGTATGTATGTATGTATGTATGTATGTATGTATGTATGTATGTATGTATGTATTATGTATGCATGAATATATGTATGTATGTATATATTTATGCATGTATGTATTTATGCATGTATGTATTTATGCATGTATGAGTGTATGTATGTATTGATGTATGTATGTATGTATGTATTGATGTATGTATGTATGTAATTATGTATTATGAATGCAAGCATATACACACACATTCATAATGTAAGCATATACATTTTAATTATATATCATCATCATCATCATCATCATCATCAACGTTTAACGTCCGTGTTCCACGCTTGCATGGGTTTGGACGGGGGTATTCCCACTTGAGGCAAGAGTGATTGTCTTGCTCGCATAGGACTGTCTGGCAGGTTTTCTACAGTTGGATGCCCTTCCTAACACCAACCACATTTACAGTGTGGGTCTGGGAGGTTTTTACCGTGTTGCCTACACGGCCACATTACAGCGTGGACTGTGTGTTTTTTTGTCGTGACACCTACACGATCTCATTTGTTTCGGCCTGGATGGTGTGGCACCAACATAACTTTACATAGAAGGGGGCGGTGTGGATGGGGTGGGGGTGGTGGGACGGGGGTGTATTTTGTTAGAGATGCCTACTGACTGTAGTAGGTTTGACTTTGTATTTAGGTAAGGCGGGTCTTCTCTATTACTGAGTACCGCCAAAGGTGACATTGTCTTGGTGAGGTGTAAGTGTGTGAGGTCGGAGTTTATCAGCTCGTCCCAGGTTTTTCTGGGTCTGCCTATTCCGTGGCTACCGTCTATCTTTATTGCCCTGCACTTTGTTATACAGCTATCGTCCTTCATGCGCACCACGTGACCATACCAACGTAGCCTTCTCTCTAGTAAACAACATCTGATCCCTCTTATTTCTAATTTTTTTCTTAGTTCGTTTATGCTTTGTCGTTCATGTATATTACTATTACACATCCAGCGGAGCATGCAAGCTTCGTTTCTCTCTAGTCTGCGTATATCCTCTGCACACAATGCCCAGGTCTCACTGCCATGCAACATTGCTGTTCGTATGCAGGCATCATACAGCCTGCCTTTCATTTTTAGGGAGAACCCTTTAGCGGCTAATAGTGGTATAAGCTCTCTGAACTTTTTCCACCCAGTTCTGACTCTAGCTACTGTACTTTCAGAGCACCCTCCCCCACTGCTGATTTTGTCACCCAGGTAACGGAAGCTGTCCACTATTTCTATAGAACCCTCTGCGCAATTGAAAGAGCTAGTATTTTGTGGGCACTTGCTGCTACTTATTTCCCCAGAACACCGGCCACATGTAAAATCTATGTATATATAATTATATATTCATAATGTAAGCATACACATTTTAATTATATATATATATAAATATATATTCGTGTGCAGATCTTTTTGTATACACACACACAATACATAGGAAAACAGAAACAGAAATACAAAAACAAAACATAAACAAACACAGCATATGTATTTGTTTACATGCGCAGACTCTTTTGTACACACACAATATTTAGGAAAACGGAAACAAAATACACAAAAAAAAAAACAAAAAAAACAACAGACATTTTATTTCTATCGTAATCAAGTGCGCTAAACCTATATTGTTTACATTCTGTGTTTTTCTACGGATGGGCAGAAATAACAAAATTGCCATGGTGATATCCGTCGGTGAAGTATGAGACAAAACTGGTCGATGTTCCAAAATAGAACATTGCCCAGAAAACCACACCTGCCATATCTGTACGGAACCCGAAAACTCGTTCCGTAATCGCTGGGTCGAATGTGGAACCTGTCGCGTCTCTGTCTGCCTTCAATGCGCCATAGGCTTCCGGAGGATCCCAGGCCCAAAAAAGAGACATCATATTGCTATGATGGATGGACTGTGGGAGATGGTCCAGCTAAAATCCTGGTCCTTTCAGTGCCTGGCCTGTGTGTTTGCCTCCACCAATGTTATTGAAAAACAACAACAACAAAAAAAAACGATGACTGTATCTTCCTCTACCGTTGTTACTGAACACCGGCAAAAACCTATGACACTGGCTTCTGATGCTATTCCTGTGGAAGGACATCAGAAACAACAACCACCCATGTCTTCCGCTCCCAGTACATCTCGACACCAACAACCGGCGACTGTGTCCTCCCCTACCATTCCTGTGGAGGAACATCATCAACAACAACAGCAGCAGCAGCAGCAGCAGCAGCAGCAGCAGCAGCAACAACAACAACAACAACAACAGCAGCAGCAGCAACAACAACCGACCAGTACAGATTTTGCAGAATTGCAACTAATGATTTCTGCTTTAAGAAGTGAAGTAACAGGAATAAAAGCAAGCATTCGGGTAGGACCACACAATGAGGGGTCTTATCGGAATGCTTTGCTAAAGAATCTCCCTGTACCTCTTGCCGTATCTGGGCACACTGTGAAGACTGCGGAATCTGCTACCCATGAAGTAATTGCTATTGGGGTCCCAGATGACAAGGCTGATCTTCAGGCATTTGCTGCCAGCTCAGCCAAAGACCTAGGCTGTGTTCCCCCAAAGGGTGATCTCCGCCTTGGTCAACCTGGTCCAAAACCCAGACTCATCAGGCTGTCTTTTTTGGACCCCGCTGAGGTAATTTCATACCATCTGGCCTCTGTTAAAGCTGGGCGGGAAAATCGGATTATCTTCCGAACACGCCCAGGCCTACCACCTCATGTACGTCCAAAGCTATGTGCTGCAGCTTCCTTGAATCGGAACTCAGCACAACATGAAAGTTTTAGTCTGCGTGATGATGGGCAGATCTGGAGGTTTGTTAAGGCTGGTGAAACGTGGAAGAGAGATACCAGCTGGTCTGAGTGTGCTCTACACACAATAACTGGCAATGAAAAAACTGCAACAACCCTGGGAAACTAAACCAGAACAACCTGCCATCCTCTACACACCATCATAAACTCTAAGCAGGGTACAAATTGTTGTCCTTAAATGCTCGCAGTTTATGCAACAAGATACATCTGTTTAACTCCTACGTCAGAAGCATCGACCCTGACTTCATCACAGTCACGGAAACATGGGCACATTCCTTACTCTGTGATGGAGTTTTCAGCATTACTGGGTACAACCTTTTTCCGCAAAAACCGCATTAATCGCCGTGGTGGTGTGATAGTCTACGTTCGTTCAAACTTTTCGGTAATTCCTTGCGTTGATTTGAACGAATCACAAGAAGAAGTTTTTTTTTGTGACATACGTATGACCATGTCAACACTTCTGCTTGGTGTTGTTTATTGCCCCCCAAACTACCATCAGGACACACAGCTTTGCGATATCCTCAGCTGCTGCTGCCAGGAAAACAGCCACTTATGTGTTTATTGCAGGTGACTTCAATCATCCTTAGATCGATTGGGAAACCTTTCGTTGGCTACAAAGTGCAAACGATTTCCTTGAGCTAGTGCTGGACTCAAACTGGTCACAAGTAGTCACCTCTCCAACAAGAGGTGACAACACTTTGGACCTGATCTTCACCACTACTCCTGAAGTGGTTATCAGTTGTACTACTGAGGAACCTCTAGGCGACTCTGATCACGCTATGATCATTGCCAATCTGGCTCTTGCGGGCAGCAACAAAAACCAGAGCCATCTCCAATCTGCTTGCTTTGATTGGAAGAGGGCGGATTGGAACTTGTACTGCACTGAGCTACAGCGCCCAAACTGGCATGAGATGTATAACTCTGGAGATGTGAACACTATACTCCAGAGCATCCTGGACTCAATATGGATAGCATGTACAGCATCCGTGCCACGTAAGCAGAAAAAAAAACACCCCAAAAGTGCAATTTGGGAAACTTCAGCAGTCCGAATTACCAGGAAAGAACGTCGGAACGCTGAATGAGAATATAAACTGCATAAATCAGATGCCAACAGAAAAAAGCGGAATAAATCTTCCAACCATCTCAAGCAAGTGACAAAGAAGGCAGTGCTTGAATTTGAACAGTGCATAGCAACCAATCCTGACAGTAAGGTGTTCTGGAAATATGTTCATTCAAAGCAGAGACCTCACTCTCCAGTTGATCCTCTTCGCAATCCCCACACAAGCCATATCACTGACGATCCCAAAGAATGTGCAGAACTCATTGCTGAGTGCTATGCAAGCATTTTTACTGTTGAAAACCAGAATGTACCATTTCCATCATCTCTAACATCAAATTCCATAACAACTATGGAATTTACACCTGCAATGTTGCGACGTCACCTTAAGAATAAGCGCAACTATGCCTCCCCTGATCTTGATGGTATGCCATACCTGCTTCTCAAACGTGGCGGGTACTTCCTTTTGCACCAGCTTTCTTTCTTTCTTTCAATACTGTCTCAACAATGGTGCTACTCCGGAGCAGTGGAAAACTGCCAGTGTCATTCCCCTGTTCAAAAAGGGTGACGGCACGTCACCTGTCAATTATCGTCCAGTCAGTCTTACTAGCTGTATTGCCAAACTGATGGAATCCGGTGTCAGAGAAACACTTTGGAACTTCTGGAGCTCTCACAGCCTCATCCAGCCCTCACAGTTGGGATTTATCCCTAACTCCAGCTGCTGTGATCAGCTTATCGAGTTCCTTGAAGACATTACCCGGATCACTGACAGCGACTCATGGGTGGATGTTGTTTACCTTGACTTCGCTAAGGCTTTTAATTTTGTCCCACACAAAAGACTTATGGCAAAACTATCTGCAATGGGTGTGAGAGATGATCTTTTTAACTGGTTGAAATCCTTCATTCTCAGCCGAAAAGAGGTAGTCACGGTTCTAGGACAGCATTCTTCACCATATGAGATGTCATCTGGTGTACCACAGGGATCTCTTCTTGGTCTCCTTTTGTTTGTGGCATATATTAATGACATAGATGCCAACTTAAAGAATGCCACGGTACTGAAATATGCAGATGACATCAAGCTGTACCTTGAAATCAAAAGGACTGATCCTGAAATCTACAACTCTTTCCTACAATCAGAGCTGGACACAATGCAGCAATGGATCACAGACTGGCAACTGAAGTTGGCTGTGGACAAGTGTACCACCATGCATTTTGGGAGGAAAAATCCAGCGTCCACATACTCCCTCCACAACACTGATATCAAGAAGTCCTCTTGTGAATGTGACCTGAGCATTACTGTCAGCAGCGATTTGCGTTGGACAAAGCATGTCTCTAAGATTGTCAAGAAGGCCGAGGGTGTCTTGGCATCACTCAGCAAAACTTTTGTTAGCCGCTCTCCAGCCATCTATTTAAAGATGTATACAGCTATGGTACGACCACACTTGGAATTCGCATATCAGTCTGGAACCCCTATCTTGCTCAGAACATTGACCTCCTGGAAACTGTTCATAGATGTGCAACCAAGTGCATACCCTCCATCAGACACCTACCATACTCTGAACGTCTTGCTTCCCTGGGCATGGATTCATTGAAGCTCTGACGTCTGGCAATACACTTGGTAAACACCCACAAAGTTATTAACCATCTCGCCAACAACAACCCTGAGCACCTTTTTGATCTCCATGTGTCTAACACACGTGGACATGCCTACAAAATCAGAAAACAGCACAGCTCCCATGACTTTCGGAAACATTTGTTCACGCTCAGAGTTGTTGAAGCATGGAACAAACTGCCTGCGTCAGTTGTTAGCTGCCGAGACACTGGATCCTTTAAAACCCTCATGCTTCCCAAAATTTGCCAAAACTACACCTGATGTACTCCTTCCATACACATGCACACATGTGTATATCATGACTCATGCACTGTTCATTTTCCTGACGTTTGATGAGTTGTAGTGCACCTGAGCACTAAACACAATATTTCATTATTATAAATCCCGCCGAGGTTGACTTTGCCTTTCATCCTTACGGGGTCGTTAAATAAAGTACCAGTAATTCACTGGATAATTGCTGGCCTTGTGCCTAAAGTAGAAACAATTATTATTATTATTATTTATATGTTGGTATTTATTTATGTTCTTCTGGTTTTATAATTTCACAAATTTTTACCAATGTATGTATGTAACTAAGTATGTATGTATGTATGTATGTATGTATATATGTATGAGCTCTTAAGAGTCAATGGCCATCCAAAATCACCGGGAGAGATGACCCCTTAGCCTTTGTCAAGGTAGAATTCTAGGAGAAGAAAATCTCTGATATAACACCTGCAACCCTGATGGTATCCAATGATGTTGACTTGTTCTTCTTTTTGGTAAATATCATCTTGGTTAAGAGAGTGGGACTGGCTTTGTGCAGTGCCTTTGCTCACTATAAAAGCTTCACAGCACAGGCATTGCTTTATATCTGGAGATCTCTCTGCACTTGTCATCACATGGTACCATGGGCCCAGAACTATATGTCAATAATTGTCACAAGTGCAGTGTTTGTACCAGAGTTTTCAAGTCGCTGGCTGGACTAAAAAGTCACACTCGTTCAGTGCATCGGTAAGGGTTCTCCTACATGGATATAAAGTAGTGGCCATACTCGAAAACGAGTTGGCAGCCACCATGAATGTATGTATATATCTAAGTTATATCAGAGTTTTCCTTCTCCTAGAATTCGGCCTTGACAAAGGCTAGGGGTCATCTCTCCCGGTGATTTTGGATGGCCATTGACTCTTAAGAGCTCCTTTGCCCTTTGACAGGTTTTGTTTTCAGTCCTGCAGGATGTCCAAAGCCACCCTCCTCACCAAGAAACCTTGGTAGGGTTGCCAGTTTAGTCGCCAACGACCCGACCATGGGACAGGTTCTACTGGGATACAGGTTACCAGTAGCACCAACTGGTGACCTGACATACCCTGATGGTATCCAATGATGTTGACTTGTTCTCCTTTTTGGTAAATATCATCTTGGTTAAGAGAGTGGGACTGGCTTTGTGCAGTGCCTTTGCTCACTATAAAAGCTTCACAGCACAGGCATTGCTTTATATCTAGAGATCTCTCTGCAGTTGTCATCACATGGTACCATGGGCCCAGCACTATGTGTCAATAATTGTCGCAAGTGTAGTGTTTGTACCAGAGTTTTCAAGTCGCTGACTGGACTAAAAAGTCACACTCGTTCAGCGCATCGGTAGGGGATCTCCTACTTTTTGAGTGGCCGTACTCGAAAACTAGTTGGCAGCTACCATATATCTAAGTATGTATGTATGTAGATAAGATAGTGGATTCAGTGAGAGAACGAAGAGTAGCACTGACAAGCTATCACCCTGAAAGATGCCCTTCTGGTAATGTATCTTATCAGTCTTAACTTGCTCCTTCTCACCTCTGAGGATCAGATTGGTGTACCAGTTCTTGGTCAGGCGTTCAACAGCAGCTACCAATGGTTGTGGGACTTTGGCTAACTGTAAAGCCTTAATAATCCACCCATGAGGTACACTATCAAATGCTTTTTGATAGTCCAGCCACACCACAGTCATGTTTCTGCGATTCTTTGTTGTTTTTTCCTGAATCATTTTGTTAGTCAGTAGGTGATCTATGTAACCCCACACATCCCTCTTTGCACCAGCTTGCTCAGGTGTTATGATGTTGTTGGTAGCACAGTGATCCTGTAAGAACAGGTTAAGGCACCCAGTATATAATTTATACATGATGTTTTGGCAGGCTATTGGGCGGTAATTTTTAGCAAGGGTGGTTTGGCTATTTTGGGGAATGAGGAGAGTAGTGGCAGCTGATAACCATCTGGGCAGTTCTTGTGTGCCCTTAATGGTTTCTGTAAACAGCCGTATGAGATCTTGCCGATAGAAAGTGAAATTCTTCAACCAGTATCCTGTAATGAGGTCTGGGCCTGGCGATTTCCTATTCGACATTTTCTGTAGAGCTGTTTCCAGTATTGACCCATCTATGTCATATTGTTTTGTCTGGACATGTTGGCAGTAGTCCTGTTCCAGTTCTTTTAGCCAATTAGCTTGTCTGTTGAATCCGTCATCCGTTTCCCATACAGATCTCCAGTAGCTCTCAACCATATGTATGTATGTATGTATGTATGTATGTATGTATGTATGTATGTATGTATGTATGTATGTATGTATGTATGTATGTATGTATGTATGTATGTATGTATGTATGTATGTATGTATGTATCTAAGTATCTATGTGTGTATGTATGTATCTAAGTATGTATGTATGTATCTGAGTATCTATGTGTGTATGTATATATCTAAGTATATATGTATGTATCTATGTCTGTATGTATATATCTAAGTATGTATGTATGTATCTAAGTATCTATGTGTGTATGTATATATCTAAGTATGTATGTATCTAAGTATGTATGTGTGTATGTATATATCTAAGTATGTATGTATGTATGTATCTAAGTATCTATGTGTGTATGTATATATCTAAGTATATGTGTATGTATCTAAGTATCTATGTGTGTATGTATATATCTAAGTATGTATGTATCTAAGTATCTATGTGTGTATGTATGTATCTAAGTATGTATGTATGTATCTAAGTATCTATGTGTGTATGTATATATGTATGTATATATGTATGTATGTATGTATGTATGTATGTATGTATGTATGTATGTATGTATGTATGTATGTATGTATGTATGTATGTATGTATGTATGTGTGTATGTGTGTATCTAAGTATGTATGTATGTATCTAAGTATCTATGTGTGTATGTATATATCTACGTATATATGTATGTATCTAAGTATCTATGTGTGTATGTATATATCTAAGTATGTATGTATCTAAGTATCTATGTGTGTATGTATATATCTAAGTATATGTGTATGTATCTAAGTATCTCTGTGTGTATGTATATATCTAAGTATGTATGTATCTAAGTATCTATGTGTGTATGTATATATCTAAGTATGTATGTATGTATCTAAGTATCTATGTGTGTATGTATGTATCTAAGTATGTATGTATGTATGTATCTAAGTATTTATGTGTGTATGTATATATCTAAGTATGTATGTATGTATCTAAGTATCTATGTCTGTATGTATATATCTAAGTATGTATGTATGTATCTCAGTATCTATGTGTGTATGTATATATCTAAGTATGTATGTATCTAAGTATATATGTGTGTATGTATATATCTAAGTATGTATGTATGTATGTATGTATGTATGTATGTATGTATGTATGTATGTATGTATGTATGTATGTATGTATGTATGTATGTATGTATGTATCTAAGTATGTATGTATCTATGTATCTATGTGTGTATGTATATATCTAAGTATATGTGTATGTATCTAAGTATCTATGTGTGTATGTATATATCTAAGTATATGTGTATGTATCTAAGTATCTCTGTGTGTATGTATATATCTAAGTATGTATGTATGTATCTAAGTATCTATGTGTGTATGTATATATCTAAGTATGTATGTATGTATCTATGTATCTATGTGTGTATGTATATATCTAAGTATGTATGTATGTATCTAAGTATCTATGTGTGTATGTATATATCTAAGTATGTATGTATGTATGTATGTATGTATGTATGTATGTATGTATGTATGTATGTATGTATGTATGTATGTATGTATGTATGTATCTATGTGTGTATGTATATATCTAAGTATGTGTGTATGTATCTATGTATCTATGTGTGTATGTATATATCTAAGTATGTATGTATGTATCTAAGTATCTATGTGTGTATGTATGTATCTAAGTATGTATGTATGTATCTAAGTATCTATGTGTGTATGTATGTATCTAAGTATGTATGTATGTATCTAAGGAATTGCGAGCATGGTGTTTACATCCGATATCGAACCTCAGGCAGCATATTTAACATCAGGCGCTTTGCTGCGAAGACAAAAGTATTTACATCAGTCATAAGAGACCTCTTGTATGCAGATGATTGCGATCTTGTAGCGCACACAGAGAGTGATATGCAGCACATTTTGAATGTATTTTCTGACGCTTGCACTGCCCTGGGTTTGCCTGTCAGTCTCAAGAAAACCGTCGTCATGTACCAACCTGCCCCTGGTAAGCAGTACACTGAACCAAACATCTATGTGTATGGCAAACGACTTGGAGTGGTTGATCAGTTTGTCTACCTGGGAAGCACTGTCAATCGATACACCAACCTTGACGGTGAAATCTCACTTAGGATTAGGAAAGCAAGTGATGCTTTCGGAAAGCTAGAAAGGCGACTCTGGGGTCGGCGAGACATATGCAGGAGGACAAAGGTAAAGGTGTACAGGGCATGTGTACTCTCTTGTCTTCTTTATGCCTGCGAGACCTGGGTCACATATCGACGCCACCTTAAGCAATTGGAGCGTTTCCATCAGATGTGTCTCAGACGGATCCATGGCGTTCACTGGAGGGACCACATCAGTGATGTCGAGATTTTGGAAAGCTCTATGTGTGACAGTATAGAAGCTCTTGTGCTTAAGCAGCGACTCCGTTGGAGTGGTCACCTTGCCAGGATGAAGGATTCTAGAATACCAAAACAACTCTTCTATGGAGAGTTGGTTAAAGGAAAACGACCGCCACATAAACCAAAAAAGAGGTATAAGGATTCCTTGAAAGCCTCTCTGAAAGACGCTAACATCTCTGCTGATACATGGGAAAATGTTGCTGCTGATCGTAACAAATGGAGAAAGACTGTATATGAGGGAAAAGTTGCCTTTGAGGCATCTCGAATCGCACACGAGAAAGTAAAGCGGGACGTGAGGAAGGGCATTGCTGTTGCACTTCCAGACGGCGAGGGTCCTCCTATGGTTCTGACATGCAGCGTCTGTGCGAGACTCTGCCTAAGCAAAGCTGGACTCGAAAGTCATCTTCGCAGTCATAAAGTAAGACCAGTGGTTGACTACCAGGCTGCTGTTGGAGATGCTACTCATCATGCTTGCCAAACATGTGGTAGAGAATGTAAATCAGCAGGAGGACTCAAGCGACATGCAAAAGTACACGAACTCCAACCACAGCCGACTATTCCCAGTAAATGTTTTGGTTGCCGACTCTGTGCAAGACATTTTAGATCATTGGCTGGGCTAAAAAGCCACATTCGATCGCAGCACTGTTAGTTGCTATCGTGTGTGTGTGTGTGTGTGTGTGTGTGTGTGTGTGTGTGTGTGTGTGTGTAGATATGCTTATGTGCGTGCGTGTGTGTATATATATATGAATATGTATATTATTATTGTTGTTGTCGTTATTATTATTGCTATTATTATTATTATTATTATTATTATTATTATTATTATTATTGTTATTAATGTATGTGTGTATATATGTGTGAGTGTATGTGTATGTATGTGTGTGTGTATATATGTATGTATGTATATGTGTGTATGTGTGTGTGTATATATATATGTATATATATATATATATATATATATATATATATATATATATATATATATATATATGTATATATATATATATATATATCTTTTCCCTTTTTTTTTTTTAAATTTATTTATTATTATTATTATTATTATTATTATTATTATTATTATTATTATTATTATTTTTTTTATTTTTTTTTATTTTTTATTTTATTTTATTTTTATGTTTTTCTTGTGCAATGGCCATACTCGATAACGAGGGGACAGCCATCATGTATCTAAGTATCTATGTGTGTATGTATATATCTAAGTATGTATGTATGTATGTATGTATGTATGTATGTATGTATGTATGTATGTATGTATCTAAGTATGATGACCCCTTAGCCTTTGTCAAGGCAGAATTCTAGAAGGAAAACTCTGATATAACACCTGCAACCCTGATGGTATCCAATGATGTTGACTTGTTCTTCTTTTTGGTAAATATCATCTTGGTTAAGAGAGTGGGACTGGCTTTGTGCAGTGCCTTTGCTCACTATAAAAGCTTCACGGCACAGGCATTGCTTTATATCTGGAGATCTCTCCGCACTTGTCGTCACATGGTACCATGGGCCCAGCACTATGTGTCAATAATTGTCACAAGTGTAGTGTTTGTACCAGAGTTTTCAAGTCGCTGGCTGGACTAAAAAGTCACACTCGTTCAGCGCATTGGTAGGGGTTCTCCTACATGGATATAAAGTAATGGCCGTACTCGAAAACGAGTTGGCAGCCACCATGTATGTATGTATGTATATATCTAAGTATGTATGTATGTATCTATGTATCTATGTGTGTATGTATATATCTAAGTATGTATGTATGTATCTAAGTATCTATGTGTGTATGTATATATCTAAGTATGTATGTATGTATGTATGTATGTATGTATCTCAGTATCTATGTGTGTATGTATATATCTAAGTATGTATGTATGTATCTAAGTATCTAAGTATCTATGTGTGTATGTATATATCTAAGTAAGTATGTATGTATCTATGTATCTATGTGTGTATGTATATATCTAAGTATGTATGTATGTATCTCAGTATCTATGTGTGTATGTATATATCTAAGTATGTATGTATGTATCTAAGTATCTATGTGTGTATGTATATATCTAAGTATGTATGTATGTATGTATGTATGTATGTATGTATGTATGTATGTATGTATGTATGTCAGGTCACCAGTTGGTGCTACTAGTAACATGTATCCCAGTACAACCTGTCCCATGGTCGGGTCGTTGGCGACTAAACTGGCAACCCCACCAAGGTTTCTTGGTGAGGAGGGTGACTTTGGACATCCTGCAGGACTAAAAACAAAACCTGTCAAAGGGCAAAGGAGCTCTTTAGAGTCAATGGCCATCCAAAATCACTGGGAGAGATGACCCCTTAGCCTTTGTCAAGGCAGAATTCTAGGAGAAGGAAAACTCTGATATAACACCTGCAACTCTGATGGTATCCAATGATGTTGACTTGTTCTTCTTTTTGGTAAATATTATCTTGGTTAAGAGAGTGGGACTGGCTTTGTGCAGTGCCTTTGCTCACTATAAAAGCTTCACGGCACAGGCATTGCTTTATATCTGGAGATCTCTGATCTCTCTGCACTTGTCGTCACATGGTACCATGGGCCCAGCACTATGTGTCAATAATTGTCACAGGTGTAGTGTTTGTACCAGAGTTTTCAAGTCGCTGGCTGGACTAAAAAGTCACACTCGTTCAGCGCATTGGTAGGGGTTCTCCTACATGGATATAAAGTAGTGGCCGTACTCGAAAACGAGTTGGCAGCCACCATGTATGTATGTATGTATGTATGTATGTATGTATGTATGTATGTATGTATGTATGTATGTATGTATCTAAGTATCTAAGTATCTATGTGTGTATGTATATATCTAAGTATGTATGTATGTATGTATCTAAGTATCTATGTGTGTATGTATGTATCTAAGTATCTATGTATGTATGTATATATCTAAGTATCTATGTGTGTATGTATATATCTAAGTATGTATGTAAGTATCTAAGTATCTATGTGTGTATGTATCTATGTGTGTATGTATATATCTATGTATCTAAGTATCTAAGTATCTATGTGTGTATGTATATATCTAAGTATGTATATATCTAAGTAAGTACTATCTAAGTTGTGGCCAATGGTAATGGCACAAACCAAACAATGAAAAGTTTGTTATGTTCTTTAATTCAGTCATTCTGCCTCGCTGATATGCAGAACCTCAGGTGTATATTGCTATATGGTCCCTAGTGGACTTATCAGCAAAGGGCTTCTTTTGTGCATGAAAAATGCAAAATGTTGCACAATGTTGTAAATGAGAATTTTGTTGCAAATATGTAAAACTTGGTCAATGGTGAAACAAACAAAAAGACTTGCTACATTTAGTAGAAAATGAAAGAAAATAAAGAACGGTACAAGAGATGAATATAAAGGCTGGGAGAAGATAAAGCTATTAATATTTTACTGTGGTATTGACAGCAAAACAGGAAACAGATATGTGTGTGTGTGTGTGTGTGTGTGTGGTGGTGTAAAAACTGTCTGAGAAGAATACGGAAGGTAGATGTAGAACTTAAAAGATGAGAATGACAAGGGAATTGAAAATAATATAAAATTAATAAGGTACTCCTATGATACAATCACTTGTGTGTATGTATGTGTATATAAATATATGTGTGTGTATGTATATATATATACACACACATATATTTATATATATATATATACGTATATATATATGTATGCATGTGTATATATATATATATATATATATATATATATACACATATATATATATATGTATGCATGTATATATATATATATATATATATATATATATATATATATATATATATAATATATATATATATATACATACATATGAATGTATATATGTATATATATATATATATGTATAGCAGTATATGTGTGGCAGTAAAAGTATCGTACACTTTGCTAGCAGCCAAAGTGTACGATAACTTTTTATATATATATAAATGGGTAACTGAAAATGTACCAATGTGTATATAAATATATACATATATCTAATATGTAGGCATGCAAACATGCCAGAAAATACAAATTTCCCTGTAAACTGAAAAAATTATATACATACACACACATATACACCTTTGAAAGGGCTTGCCGAATACAAGCCTAACATGTCTTTAATTTCTTTACACACACACATATATATAGATGGATTCTCGATGTATATCAGGAGGTGACTACATTTACAAAAGGTATTCAATACGTTAGTAAAGTATAGGCATATTTATCTTATTATAGAAATGACCTCAACATGACTAGAACTGTTTAATTTATAAGAATTCATCAGTTCTAGTCCTGCAGAAGTCATTTCCATAATCTGTATATATATATATATACAGTATATATATATATATAATAATTGTTTCTAAATTTGGCACAAGGCCAGCAGTTACCCAGTACATTACTGGTACTTTATTTTATCGACCCCGTAAGGATGAAAGGCAAAGTTAACCTCAGCGGGATTTGAACTTAGACCATAAAGGGCCGTAGCTCTTTGCTGCAAAGCATGGCGTCCGACCCTCTACCGATACTGCCAATTCACCGCCCTTCATATATATATATATAATAATGATAATGTTTCTACTCTTGGCACAAGGCTAGCAATTACCCCAGTGCATTACTGGTGCCTAACCCTAACCCTAAGGATGAAAGGCAAATAATAATAATAATAATGGTTTCTTATATAGGCATAAGGCCAGTGATTTGGGGGGAGGGGAAGTCGATTAAATTGACTCCAGTGCGTGACTGGTACTTTATTTTATTGACCCCATGAGGATAAAAGGCAAAGTTAACCTCGGCGGGATTTGAACTCAGATCATAAAGGGCCGTAACTCTTTGCTGCAAAGCGTGGTGTCTGACCCTCTACCGATATTTCCAAGGACTAGGTGTTAGATCTTCATTACATTTATTGAGGTGTAATGACAGAATTCTGACCAGCTTTTGATTCCATAGCCGGACCAGATGATATAGATTGAGCTGATCAATTGTGAAATGTGCGTAGCACCTCAATAAATGTAATGAAGATCTAAAACCGGGTCTTTTTTTAATTATTTTTATGCTCTGCATAGCACAACACCACCATTATACCTACAGGAAACTACACATCATGTGCTCACTTTGGTTCACTTTTTTATTATTATTTTTTATTATTATTGTAAACTGGACGTTACAATCACTAAACTATATACAGGTAAAATTCCATTATAACGAACACAATTATAACAAATTTTTCAGTATAACAACATTTTTTTAAATCCCTGGCCACCAGCTTATTAATAATAATAAAATTATTGTGTACAGTGCTCAGGTGCACTACAACTCATCAAAGGTGCATGTATAGTACATAGAATAATATACAAATGTCAGGGAAGTGAATAGTGTATGAGTCATGATATACATGTGTGCGTGTGTATGGAGGGGGAATATTAAGTGTAGTGTTGGCGAATCTCAGGAAGCATGGAGGTTTTAAAGGATGCAGTGTTTCGACAGCTAATAACTGACGCAGGTAGTTTGTTCCATGCTTCAGCAACTCTGAGCGTGAAAAAATGTTTCCGAAAGTCATGGGAACTGTGCTGTTTTCTAACTTTGTGGGCATGCCCACGTGTGTTAAACACATGGAAATCAAAAAAGTACTCAGGGTTGTTGTTGGCAAGATGGTTAATAATTTTGTGGGTGTTTACCAAGTCAGTTGCCAGACGTCGGAGCGTCAATGTATCCATGCCCAGGGAAGCAAGGCGTTCAGAGTATGGTAGATGTCTGATGGAGGGTATTCGCTTGGTTGCACATCCCTGAACAGTTACCAGGAGGTCAATGTTCTGAGCAAGATAGGGGTTCCAGACTGGTGATGTAAATTCTAAGTGTGGCCGCACCATAACTATATACAGCTTTAAATAGATAGCTGGAGAGTGGCTGACAAAGATCTTGCTGAGTGATGCTAAGACACCATTGGCCTTCTTGACAATTTTAGAGATGTGCTTCGTCCAATGCAAATCGCTGCTGACCATAATGCCCAGGTCACGTTCACAAGAAGACTTCTTGATATTAGTGCTGTGGAGGGAGTATGTAGACGGTGGGTTTTTATTCCCAAAATGCATGGGGGTACATTTGTCCACAGCCAGCTTGAGTTGCCAGTCTGTGATCCATTGTTGCATTGTGTCCAGGTCAGATTGCAGGCAAGATCTATAGTGTCCCTTTTATCTCAAGGTACAGCTTGCTGTCATCTGCATATTTCATAAAACAATGATAAAAGAACCTCGTTATAACGAAATTCATTACAACGAATATTTCAGTACAATGAACGGAAATCGAATCCCAAGCAGCCAAAATTTCTCGCTACAATGAAAAACAATTTTTTCGACACACTCCTTCTCGCAGGGGTCCCGGCTGGAGTTGGGTTTACTAACTATGAAGCCTATTTGAAAATTATTCAAAAGAACATATCTGAAACACACACACACTCACATACATTAATAGATACATATACATACATATATATATTATCATCATCATCAGCATCGTTTAATGTCAGCATGGGTTAGACAGGAATTGTCCCACTTGAGGCAAGATTGATCAGGTGACCGTGTCTCGCTCGTATAGGACTATTTGCCAGGTTTTCTATGGCTGGATGCCCTTCCTAACACCAACCACATTTACAGTGTGGACTGGGAGGCTTTTTACTGTTTCTCCTAAAGCGTGGACTGAGTGCTTTTTTGTTGTGACACCTACACGACCTCTGTAGTTTGGACTGGATGTTGTGGTACTAACATAACTTTACAGAGAAAGGGTGGTGTTGGTGGGAGTGGGAGGATGGAGTAGGGGTAGTGGGTTGTGGTGTATATTTGGTTAAGAGGTGCCTACTGACTGTAGTTTAACTTTGTATGTAGAGAAGGCAGGTCTTCTGTATTACCTCGGAGCGCCAAAGATCTCGATCCAGTGACAGTCTTAGAGATATGATTATTATAACATAAAATACATAGCTAAAAAATAATTGTAATGCAAATTTATATGACAGAAAACAAATGAAGGAGACATATTTGAACATATTTAAACTGCAGTTGCCTCCAGTATTCACAGGGGTTACCTGCCTAGAGCACCAGCGAATATTGGACATGGTCCATAAAAATTCCTATAAACATCAATACATAATGTAAAATATAGGCTGACAAATACGGTTTATTGTTATTAATAATCTAGCATTAAAAAGCGTGAAAAAATATATATTCCCATAAAAACCGCCATTAAAATATCACAGGAGATATTTACAATTCCGCGAATATGCGGTGGTTTCCATGAACAATTATTAGTTAGGTTCTAAGGATCTAAGGAAAATCTGCGAATAACCGGGACCGCAAATGCTGGGGTTACACTGTATATATTTATATTTTATTGCATGATACAGTCATATTGCAGGTATTTTTAAATACGAGGTAATAACAAACAAATGCTCGATTTGTTTCGGTCGATCTCGTTACAACAAATTTTTTTTTGTACCCTGTGAATTTCGTTATAACGGAATTTTACTGTACACACATATATATATATATATAGAGAGAAAGTGAGATACACACACACACAAATATATATAAATGTATACATAATCATCATCACTGGATCTATTTTCGATGCTTGCATGTGAACTGATTGCTGCTGAGATATGGCATCCAATATGTTCACTAGTAAAGATACTATAAACATTTCAATGAACACATCCATTTTTAGATATTTTCTACAAAATCATTATAGGATGTTAAGAGTTAAAGCAGATAATTATATATTGTAAAACGAGAGGTAGTTGTGTGTAGTTTGGTATCAAAAGGGTTAAATTCCAGATTTATGCAGCCATACAGGGCTACATAACTATATTCCTTAACCAAACCTTTTAGCTTTCAGACCAATTATTAGAATGATTATATTGCATATTAATAAAATAAATCTTTCTCTCATTTTCCTTTCTTATTTTCCTTTTCACAGCAACGTTGGTCGTTGTTAATCATATAAATTCTTCATTTAATTATCTAAAGATATAGAGTTTTCCAGAACCATAGAGTTTTATCGTTTATTGAATGAATATTAAAGTTTGGTCTTATAATTCTATACAAAGCCACGCTATTATATTCCTTCCCAGACCTTTCACCTTTCACACCAATTATTATCATAATTACATTATATATATATATATTAATATTAATAAAATAAATCTTCTTCATTGCATTTTCATCTTTGCACACACTTTAGTCATTGCTGATGTTGTTGTCGTCATCATTGTTGTTGTTGTTAATGATATAATTGTTCGTTAAATTCAAAGATATAGATTTTTCCCCGGAATGGTAAGAGTCTTATCTTATCATTTATTGAATGAATTTTAAAGGAAGGAAGGAATATCAAATTTATCTCTCTGGTCATACTTAAAAGAGCCAACGTTTTATTGAATTTATTAATACATTAATTAGAAACAGTATTAGCTGAACTAGATTCTAAAGCTGCCATTTGTCAGGGGAGATTTAACCTTAGCAACATGCAATGCAACTAGAGAGAAATTTCCAATTAAGTACAAACAATTACCGTATTTGGGAATTATTGAAGACTTGTATGTTTAGGGCCAAGAAGTGGAGGACACTTTTAGGCATAGCAATAAGTTCTTCATAAAGTTATTGGAACTGAAGCAAAAATTAATTAATCATTAAGGCATGGGGAGGCACGTGTCCTAATGGTTAGGGTGTTGGACTTACATTCATAACATTGTTGTGGGTTCGATTCCTGGACTGGGTTGTGTGTTGTTTTCTTGAAAAAAACACTTCTTTTAGCATTGCTCCAGTTTACTCAGCTTAAAATGAGTACCAGCAATAGCTGGGATGGGTGGGATAGGGTGGGGTGGGGGGGTGGGGGGTGGGGGGTTAACCTTGCAATGCATTGGCATCCTGTCCCAGGGGGAATCTTGTGCTCTCAGTTGCTTCATGCCATGGAAACTGGGATAAGCACTGGCTCAAGACAGACTTTAGGCATTTTTTAGACTTAGACATATAGCCTAGTGGTTAAAGTCATAGTTTGGACTGGGTTGTGTGTTATGTTCTTGAACAAAATACTTTATCATATGCTGCTCCTTCTGCCATGAATTGTAACCAGTAGACAGTATCAGCAATGGAAAGTCTGCATGCTTAAAAGTAGTAGTTCTAGATATAGAAATGGTTGGGACAGGAACAGAAATACACATTAGTTAATGTGGTCTTAAATATAAAGGAAGGGATTGGTAGTCATATCATTGCTGGAACAACTTTGATAATAAGTTAGCATCTGGGCAGACCTTGGGCTAAACAGCATCAGCAACAACAATAACAATACCAACAACAGAAGCATCAAAAACAAAAAAAAACATCAAGACCAACAGTAACAACATCAACAACAATGTCAACAACAACAACAAAAATAACAATGTAACTACAATGTTAAGAACATTAACAACAAAAGATGTCAACATCAACATCAACAACAATAATGTTAACATGAACAACAACAACAGCAACAACAACAACAACAACAACAACATCAACATCAACATCAACAACAACATCAACAACAACATCAACAACAACAACAACAGCAGCAACAACAACATCAACAATAGTGTCAACAACAACAACATTATTAGCAACAACAAAAATGTCAACATCAACATCAATAACAAGAATGTCAACAACAACAACAACAACAACAACAACAACAATAACAATAACAACAACAACAATAATGTACAATATAGAAACAAAACAGAACAGCTAATACAGCTTACTTTCCCAAGAAAGATTAACAACAGATTTACTAAATATATATTTTATAACAAAATATAGATTACATATTCTTATCTAGTTTTCTTGAAATCCTTTTTCAGCTGGAATATCTATCTTGGGAGATTTCCAAAACATTATTCTTCACATAGAATTCAATTCTGAAATCCTTTGAGGCATGAATTAAAATGACTCACTAGAAAATAATTCATACCAAAATAAACCCCTGTTCTTTTTATTTTAAAATTATTTTATTGTATTTCGTTTATATACATGTATGTATGTATATATATATATATATATATATGTATATATATATATATACCCTTGCAAGCAGGGATAAAGCGGACGTAAAATGAAAATGAAATGAATATACTTATATATATATATATATATACGTTATTCCGGGTTGAATCGGAGGTAACCACAGTAAGTAAGGTACTCAATACATAGCAGAGTATAATAGTTTTAATATAGATGAGATTCTACAGGACTAGAACTGTTTCATTCATTAGGATTCCTGATGATTTCTAATGAATGAAACAGTTCTAGTCCTGTAGAATCTCATCTATATTAAAACTATATATATATATATATATATATATATATATATATATACTTATATATATATATATACTTATATATATATATATATATACTTATATATATATATATATATATATATACTTATATATATATATATATATATATATATATATATATACTTATATATATATATATATATATATATATACTTATATACTTATATATATATATATATACAATATTAAATAAATGGAAAACTATATTTATAAAACCATATCTATTTCATTATATATATTTCGGGGATATCATATTAACAATATGCTATGCCTTCATCAGACAAAATACAATATAAACCTCTTCAAATGAAGTTGATGTTTATTACGGTATGTCGAATATATTTATCTATAAAACTGTTTATATTGTATTTTGTCTGATGAAGGCATAGCATATTGTTAATATGATATCCCCGAAATATATATAATGAAATAGATATGGTTTTATAAATATAGTTTTCCATTTATTTAATATTGTAAATATACTCCAAATATTTGTCGAGTGCTTTTATATCAGTTATAAATATTTACTAGTTGTAACCCAACAATTTTAAATATAACTTTACATGTATATATATATATATATATATATATATATATATATATATATATATATATATATATATATATATATATAAGTATGTATGTATACGTACATACATATATGTATACAGACGTACAGTAGCATGGATATATATATATATATATATATATATATATATATATATATATATATATATATATATATATATACATACAGGTACACATACATATATGTATATATGTACGTATCAGTTTAGCAGACGTTTATTATAACGCCCGCTTTGTCTGTTTGTAAACAAACGAACAGCCTGAATTTATGCCGTACGGTGTTAAGGCAACCACGTCACCTTTTTGTTCAACACTGACACAGGAACGATGTACTAGTTTCAAGCTTCTTAGCTATCATCAGCACCGTATACCCTTCTGCCAGATGGTTGAACGTTCGAAAGTATATACTTTCCTTATGAAAATTAACGGCTGAGCAGCCTAATTTGCATATCGAGTGAGTTCAGTCGACCAGGCGCACCGAAAACGATAAGTTGTAATAGAATGAAAACGAAATTTCATTTCTCACTCTTAGTACGGCACTTACTTAAATGTAAGTATGTATGTATACGTACATACATATATGTATACAGACGTACAGTAGCATGCATATATATATATATATATATATATATATATATATATATATATATATATATATATATATATATATATATATATATATATATATATATATATATATATATATATATATATATATATATATATATATATATATATATACATACAGGTACACATACATATATGTACGTATCAGTTTAGCTGACGTTTATTATAACGCCCGCTTTGTCCGTTTGTAAACAAACGAACAGCCTGAATTTATGCCGTACGGTATTAAGGCAATCACGTCACCTCTTTGTTCAACACTGACACAGGAACGATGTACTAGTTTCAAGCTTCTTAGCTATCATCAGCACCATATACCCTTCTGCCATTTAAGTAAGTGCCGTACTAAGAGTGAGAAATGAAATTTCGTTTTCATTCTATTTCAACTTATATATATATATATATATATATATATATATATTATGAAGAGAGAAGAAACATTTAGATATAATTAGTAATAAAATGTATCATACCTAAACTGTTCCTAAATTCCTCGACTACGTAGTTTCGTGGCATAAACAAAAACAATATATCAAAGATATAGAGTCCCTGCGAGGTCTGCCGACTTATCAAGAGGATACCTCATTTTACTAGTCTCAAGAACGCGTCTACACGACGTGAGAAAGAATCCCAAAAGGCGGAGGGGGAGATAGTCACGCGATATAACGGTCGAGAGACAGAGCTAAGCCTCTTATAACCACGAAGAAATTACCACGGAGGCGGAGGGGGTATTCATATCGAGGCCGTAGAAGAGGTAGTGAAGAAGGCGAGAAGTATGAGTAATGGAAGCTTTCCAGTTGTCCCCACACTTCAAAGATTGCTCGACCAGAG
>OZ024741.1:331819276-331829276 GCA_964016885.1 Eledone cirrhosa
GACATGAAAAATGCGCAAGCTCAAAAGTGCCACAGAATGTTATAATAAACCTTCAAAAGTGTGGGACTAGAGTTGTTGCTAAAAAATATTGTAATCATTATATATCGTACATTCTGTGGCATCCTTTATAAAAATAGCTTAAACCAACGAAGCCTTTATTTTTACGCTATTTCACTTAGTTAATTCTTAGAGTGTAACATATAAAAATATGATTTACAACTATAAAATAAATTAATTAATATAATAACAGAGCTGCGGAGCTGAAATTTAGGAAATAATGGAGTATCGGATCCTGAGTTGGAGCCAGTCAATTTTTGGCCGACTCCGCAGCCCTGTATAATACATTTCATATTAAAGTTATTAATAAACCTATTTTACACTGTATGCAAATTACCATGAGATATTGATATTAGATATAAGATACAGCGCAATATCTACAGCTGTAAAAGTACGAAAGCGAAGTAATAATAAGTGGCTTAAGGTAATTCCAATATGAAAGTTTGTAGTGATAAAAATTTGATAATGCAATACGATTGTTAATATTATAGTTCTATGAAAATGTAACAATAGATAACTAAATTATTTTACTATTAGTATATTTAAGAAATTATCATTATAGATTTGATCGTTCATATAAGCATCATATTAATTTTCAACACAATTATTTTGTTACTATGAGTATATGATAATAATATTACGTAATTATTTATAGCTGTTATTACATTAAACATAGATGTATTTATTTTTATATGTTACACTCTAAGAATTAACTAAGTGAAATAGCGTAAAAATAAAGGCTTCGTTGGTTTAAGCTATTTTTATAAAGGATGCCACAGAATGTACGATATATAATGATTACAATATTTTTTAGCAACAACTCTAGTCCCACACTTTTGAAGATTTATTATAACATTCTGTGGCACTTTTGAGCTTGCGCATTTTTCATGTCTAGTTTAATATTTTTTTAAGGCAACGCTTGTAATAACTCTAGTTAAACAGGATATATATTAATAATAAATTATCGTTGTAATGTAATTAGATTATGTAATTGTTATTATAAATTATCTTATAAATATTAGTGTAAGATGTATAAAAATATTTTCAGACTTTTAATATAAACAACTACAAAAAACAATCAATATTAAATCAATATATTATACATAATAGAAAACATAAAATAAACAATACAAAAACAAAATATTTACATACAATTGCAATTATCAGTGTATATACATTTTCTTTATATTCCCTGAGCAAATTAATAAGATTTGTTTTTATTGTACATAATTTGATGACTTGTTGGAGTGTATTAAAAGATAGCAACAATTTGTGATTAAATTGTTATCTTAAGCAACTCACTTTTTAATAGTTGTTGGCTGAGCGAAATTGTAAAAGCCTATGAGCAAATATAAAAAAAAATACACAAACAACATTTCCTTGTGTTATTACAACATTAGATAAAATAATTGAGCAATGTCGTTATATTTTGCTCTTATTGCACATTAATAGTGTTTCTATTTTTCGGCACAAATCCATTACGGCAGTCCATTACTGGTACTTTATTTTATCGAATTAGTAAGTATGAAAGTCGAAGTTAACCTCGGCAGGATTTGAACTTAGAATGCAAAGGACCATAACAATACTGCAAAGCATGGTGTCTGACGCTCTACCAATACTTGTGTTGAGCTGGTCATTAATTTATGGTGGTCGTGCGTGGAGTAGAGCAATCGCTAGTTGAAATATTATGAACAAAACATTTTTATTTGCCGAAGAACATATTTTCAATACTGTTTGTGAATGTGACGAAGGAAATACATTCTGATATGGAACAGTGTACAAAGTGTGTCTGTGAATAACATAATGTTACCTCATGTTGTTGTCAAGACATAATGGATTTCGTATATCCAGTTAGAAGATGAAACCTAGCCATCTCGGATTAGTTATATTTCATGCCATGTGTAAACGTGTTTGAGGATAGCAAAATATGCGTGTTTCTTGTCTGGAAACTTTCTGCTAAACTGATTGGTTTCGTTTTTGGCACTATACAATACTCATCCAACAGATAGCTGTATTGGATCCTTGATTGGTTAATATTTAGGTGAGGGTGCTTGATGCAGAGTTAGTGCAAAATGGATCAATGAGTGTAATAATAATAATGATAATAATAATGAAAATATTGTGTACAATGCTGAGGTGCACTACAACTCATCAAAAGTGCATATATAATACATAGGGTAATATAAAAACGTCATGAAAAAAGAACAGTGCATGAGTCATGATATACACATATGTGCATGTGTATGGAAGGGGGACATCAGGTGTAGTTTTGGTGTATTTCGGAATGTATGATGGTTTTAAAGGATGCAGTGTGTCATCAGCTAACAACTGATGCAGGAAGTTTGTTCCATCCTTCAGCAACTCTGAGCATGAAGAAATATTTCCTAAAGTCATGGGAGCTGTGTTGTTTTCTGACTTTGTAGGCATGTCCACGTGTTAGACACATGGAGATCAAAAAGTGTTCGGGGTTGTTGTTGGTCGGATGGTTAATAACTTTGTGGGTGTTTACCAAGTCCATTGCCAGAGGGAAGCAAAATATTCAGGGTATGGTAGGTGTCTGATGGAGGGTATGCGCTTGGTTGCATGTCTCTGAACAGTTTCCAGGAGGTCAATGTTCTGAGCAAGATAGGGGTTCCAGACTGATGATGCGAACTCCAAGTGTATTCGTACCATAGATGTATACAGCTTTAAATAGATGGCTGGAGAGCAGCTAATGAAGGTCTTGCTGATTGATGCCAAGTCAATCTTAATAAATTGACTGATTTATCTGTTCACTACTGCTAATCCACCGCTGTTTGTACAATTTTTTAGATAATGTCAATTTGAGCTTGAATCATTGGCGTAATGAAATTTGAAAAGATTATAAGCAAATCTTTTTTAAAATACACAGACAACATTTAACTGTATCGTTGCAACATTAGATCTAATAATGGAGCAACATTTGTGCAGAATTATTGTTTGTGCAATAAGATATTTGCAGATCTGTACTTGGTCTGCTCTTTAGCCAACTCGGTACGTTTAGAAGCTCTACGCTCGGCTTGCTTTTGAGATATAATAGCTGAATTTGCAGATCTACACTTGGCCTGCTTGTTTGCCAACTCATACCGTTTTGAACATCTATACTTGGCCTGTTTTTGTGTTAATTTAGCAAAATTCACAGCTCTATAATCGGCCTGTTTTTGTCTCAACTTCTCCCGATTCCGCATCCGGTAAGCTGCTTTCACATCCAATTTAATACGCCCATCTAGATTATTAGCACAGGAATGTGAACAACATCTGATCCGTCTTATTCATAATTTCTCCCTTAGTTCGTTTATGCTTTGCTGTTCACGTATATTACTATTACACATCCAGCGGAGCATGCAAGCTTTGTTCCTCTTCAGTCTGCGTATATCCTCTGCACACAATGCCCAAGTCTCACTGTCATGTAACATTGCTGTTCGTATGCAGGCATCATACAGTCTGCCTTTCATTTTTAGAGAGAACCCTTTAGCGGCCAATAGTGGTATAAGCTCTCTGAACTTTTTCCATCCCGTTCTGACTCTAGCTACTGTGCTTTCAGAGCACCCTCCACCACTGCTGATTTTGTCACCTAGGTAACGGAAGGTGTCCACTATTTCTATAGAACCATCTGTGCAATGGAATGAGCTAGTATCCTGTGGGCACTTGCTGCTACTTAGTGCACCTGAGCACCGGCCACATATAAAATCTATATTCTTAGTTAGCTTACCTGTAATTTGGGACATAAAATGGAGTTTCTGCCTACTCCTTTCCTACACACTGAGCATGGCCATTTCCCAGATGGGACCAGTGCCCTATTTTCCTTCCTACATACTAGAACTTTAGTCTTAGACAGGTTAATTTTAAGGCCTTTTGAGTCTAGGCGATGCTTCCATGTTTGGAATTTCTTCTCTAGTTCAGCCATTGATTCAGCTATGAGCATTAGGTATATATAGATATATATATATACACACACACTCATATATATATATACCACCATGCATTTTGGGAGGAAAAATCCAGCGTCCACATACTCCCTCCACAACACTGATATCAAGAAGTCTTCTTGTGAACGTGACCTGGGCATTACTGTCAGCAGCGATTTGCGTTGGACAAAGCATGTCTCAAAGATTGTCAAGAAGGCCGAGGGTGTCTTGGCATCACTCAGCAAGACCTTTGTTAGCTGCTCTCCAGCCATCTATTTAAAACTGTATACAGCTATGGTACGACCACACTTAAAATTCGCATCATCAGTCTGGAACCCCTATCTTGCTCAGAACATTGACCTCCTGGAAACTGTTCAGAGTTGTGCAACCAAGCGCATACCCTCCATCAGACACCTACCATACTCTGAATGCCTTGCTTCCCTGGGCATGGATTCATTGAAGCTCCGACGTCTGGCAATGGACTTGGTAAATACCCACAAAGTTATTAACCATCTCGCCAACAACAACCCTGAGAACCTTTTTGATCTCCATGTGTCTAACACATGTGGACATGCCTACAAAATCAGAAAACAGCAACTCCCATGACTTTTGTAAACATTTTTTCACGCTCAGAGTTGTTGAAGCATGGAACAAACTGCCTGCGTCAGTTGTTAGCTGCCGAGGCACTGCATCCTTTAAGACACTCATGCTTCCCGAAATACGCCAAAACTACACCTGATGTACCCCTTCTATTCACATACACACATGTGTATATCATGCACTGTTCATTTTCCTGACGTTTGTACATTACTCTATGTACTATACATACACTTTTTGATGAGTTGTAGTGCACCTGAGCACTGTACACAATATTTCATTATTATTATTATATATATAAGCATATATACATCAGCTTTTATGGATTACTTCTGGATCCTTCTACTTTATATTTATGTCATACAAAATAAAAACAATGAAGGCATCTCTAAAAATCTTTAATATTTATTTTATTACAATTTATTTCATCCTTATAAAAAAAAACAAAAACAAAAGCAAAAACAACAACAACATAAGAACAACAACTACCACAGCAATAAAAACATTAAGAAATAACAACAACAAACAAACTAATAATGAAATGACTAGAAATAATAAAAAAACAAAAAGAAAACACTTTAATCCCACAAGATTTAACATTTGTGCCTGGGTAGGGGAGATACTGAATATGAAATCATCAGGAGTGTATCTTTTTTTCATCATCATCATCATCAGCATCATCATCATGATCTTCACCATCATCACAATCATCATCATCATCACCATCATAATATAATAATAATAATGAAAATATTGTGTACAGTGCTCAGGTGCACTGCAACTCATCAAAAGTGTATGTATAGTACATAGGGTAATGTACAAACGTCAGGAAAATGAACAGTGCATGATATACACATGTGTGCATGTGTATGGAAGCAGGACATCAGGTGTAGTTTTGGCAAATTTCGGGAAGCATGAGGGTCTTATAGGATGCAGTGTCTCGGCAGCTAACAACTGACGCAGGCAGTTTGTTCCATGCTTCAGCAACTCTGAGCGTGAAAAAATGTTTCCGAAAGTCATGGGAGCTGTGCTGTTTTCTGACTTTGTAGGCATGTCCACATGTGTTAGACACATGGAGATGAAAAAGGTGCTCAGGGTTGTTGTTGGCGAGATGGTTAATAACTTTGTGGGTGTTTACCAAGTGTATTGCCAGACGTCAGAGCTTCAATGAATCCATGCCCAGGGAAGCAAGGCGTTCAGAGTATGGTAGGTGTCTGATGGACGGTATCTGCTATCACCATCATCACCATCGTCACCATCATCATCAACATCATCTTCACCATAATCATCATCACCATCATCCTCATTACCATCATCATCTTCAACATCATCATCAACATCATCATCTTCACCATCATTATCATTACCATCATCATCGTCACCATCATTATCATTACCATCTTCATCATCATCATCATCATCATCAACATCATCATCAGTATAATCATCATCATTACCATTATCATCTTCAACATCATCATCATCACCATCTTCATCATTACCATCATCATCATCTTCAACATCATCACCATCACCATCATCATCTTCACCATCATCGCCATTACCATCATCATCATCATTATCACCATCATCATTTTCAACATCATCATTATCACCCTCATCATCATTACCATCATCGCCATCATCATCATCTACACCATCATCACCATCATCATCAACATCATGTTCACCATAATCATCATCACCGTCATCATCGTTACTATCATCATCTTCATCACCATCATCGCTATTACTGTCATCATGATCATCATCATCATTGTAATTACTATTATCATTATCATTATTATTACCCTTATTATTATTATTATTATTATTATTACCATCATCATCATCATCATCATTATTACCAATATCCTCATCATCGTCATTATTATTATTATTTTACCATTATTATTAAAATTCTTTCTTGCTGCCATTGCTGTAATCTAGTCTTGTAACTTGAAGGAATATGTGCCCTCCACTAACTCACTTGCATTCTTCCCCCTCCTCACCTCTCTACATCCACCTCAATCCCTGTGTCACTGCCCTATCATTGCCAATAGCATGGAAAGCAAAACATGAAAGACAAAGAAATATATATATATATATATATATGTGTGTGTATTATATATATATATATATATATATATATATATATATATATATATATATATATATATATATATATATATGTGTGTATTTATATATATATATATATATATATATATATATATATATATATATATATATATATATATATATATATATATGATATGTTGATTCAAAACTGCACTATTCACAAGTGTTTTTTAACCTTCATATCATGTCTTCCTATTTTATCTGATGAAAACACAAATATTATTGCATGATGATATTTGTTTTTGAAATGCGCATAATAAAATACATGGAACTCTTTTAACCATCTTTTGATCTTATATATTATATATATATATATATATATATATATATATATATATATATAACGAAGGAAATGTGGTAAGGAACCAGGTGGACCATAACGCACCAAAGTACTCAATACTTAGGGTAGTAGAGTGGGTAATAGGAACAAGTAAGATCCCAAGTCTTTTACTTTTAATGCGTAACTTATAAATTCTTTAATTTTTAACCTTCAATCCCTAACTCTTAGGCCCTTTTCAAATTCTCTTAACTCCCTATAACCCATCCCTTTTACAACTCCTACAACTAATATAAAAGAGCTCCCTTAGAATATAGACCCCAAATATACAAGCGAAGCTGTTGATGTATACCACAATTTCAAACTGCTAATCTTGAGTGAAACGTTGATGTAAATAATGAACTTACAATCACCTGTTATATGCCTTGAAAAGTCCCACCATATGGTCGGATGAAACGGCTGTCGGCAATAAACTTGTTATAATGTCATAATAGTTCCTTTGTTCTTTTTCATTTATATATATATATATATATATATACATGTATATATACTATATATATATATATACACATGTATATATATATGTATATATATATGTATATATATACATATATATACATATATATATATATACATATTTATATATACATACTTTGATAACTTTGATAGGTTTCGGCCAGTATTGGCCCAGGCCATGTCTAACTTAATAGCACCACCTGGCGAAGTCTTACAAATCAGTGTTTGGGCACCATGGCCCACTCGAGCAGAGAGTTATTGTTTACGGAGGCATATCTGGGTGTAGGAGGCTTATCTGGGATTTCTTGCAGGAATTTATCCAAAGACTTCTTGAACTTGATGGGGTCTGTCTCTGCTTTGATGTGTTTTGGTGTAATGTTAAAGAGTGCAGGGCCAATTGAGGTGAAATAATTGTGCTGTATTGTTGTTATGTGATGTGAGTGGGATTTTTGTCGTGGGCGGATATCACGGGGCCCAAGCCTTGCGTGTACACTAAAGATGATGCCAACATCATTTGGGCTAAGCTGATGGAATATTTTCCACATCATACAGATAATGTAGCGCTCACGGCGACGTTGACGAGAATAAAGTTTTAGCTTTTCTAATCGACCCCAATAGTCAAGGCCTGTCATGCCAACTATCTTTTTTGTAATTGACCTTTGGGGTGCTTCAACTTTCATGATACTTTGTTTCGTGTGGGGTGACCACAGTGGACAACAGTATTCAAGGTGGGGTCGGGCAAAAGTGGAGAAGAGAAGGCCAACAGTGTGGATATCTCTCGACTGGAAAGTTCTGAGAATCCAGGAACACATTATGCGGGCCATATCAACTTTGCTGTTTATATGAGTGGCCCAGCTTATATTGTTGTCCACAATTACTCCCAGGTCTCTGATGTTATTGGAAGCCACCAGAGTTTCACCCGAAGGAAGAGAGTATGGTAGTTTCAGAGCATCCTTTTTTCCAAAGTGGATTAGTTCAAATTTATCCTCATTCAACAGCATATTATTCATCTCTGCCTGTTGGATAACAGCCAGTAGGTCTGACTGAAGGCAAGTCCGGTCACCCACCTCACTGATGACCCTTTGGAGCTTGGAATCATCTGCGAAGATTCTGATGTTACTGTGTTTGATGATGTCAGTAATGTCATTAATGTAGATGATGAAAAGGAGTGGGCCCAACACAGTGCCTTGTGGGACGCCACTGCGGACTTTGACAGGGCTTGATTCTACTTCTTCGACTACAACATGCTGGGTTCTGCCTGTCAGGAAACATTTGATCCACTGTAGTAACCTTCCAGAGACACCAACATAGGATAGTTTTTTCAGTAGAATCTTATGAACAACCCTGTCGAAGGCCTTGCTGAAATCAAGGTAGATGACATCAGTGTTGGAGCCCTCTCCCAAGGCTCTCAAAACATCGTCAAAGTGATGCAGGAGCTGCGTTAGGCAGTCCCTTCCATTACGGAACCCATGTTGGTTGGAGTTCAGCAGGCCTTTGCTTTCAAGAAAGTGGGTTATTTGTGATCTCACCACCCTCTCAAATACCTTGATAATATGAGAGGTGAGTGAGATCGGACGGTAGTTCACTGCAAGGGACTTATTTCCCTTTTTGAAGACTGGGACAACGGACTGGGTCAGAAAGTTTTCAGGAATATAGCCAGTGTCCAGTGAGTTCCTCCACAGATTAGCAAGAGGAGTTGCAAGTTGGTGTTGACACACCTTCAGGACACAAGCAGGGAACCTGTCGGGGCCTACTGCTGAATTGTGTTTAATTTCGTTTATTGCCGCTAAGACATCAGGGGCGCCAAATGTTATGTCTGATATAGTGTGTTGGAGATTAACATCACTGATACGGCCCAGATCGGCCATATCAGGGTTGCTGAAAACAGAGCAGTATTGTTTCTGCAGTATCTCGCCCATGGTTTTGGCATTGTCCTGGAGTGTGCCATTTTCATCAACTAGGGGGCCAACAGTGGAGACGGTGACCTTGTGTTTTTTAGCAAATGAAAACAACACTTTGGAGTTGAGTTTTATTTTCTCAATGGCCCACCTCTCTTCAGCTATTCTCTGGTTATTGATGATGGTCATTATGCATGGCTGGAGGTTATATTTTTTTTACTCAAGCAGGGTGATAGCCATTGAATGTGTGTGTTGCTGTTGGCAGTATTTTAGTGTGTTAATTTTTTTGTTTGCTCTTTTTATTTTTCTGATAATTGTTTTTCTGTTTTGGGGGATACTGCACTTGGTTTTTTTCACAGGTTTTGGTGGGGTGTGTTTTGTACATATATTTGTGACAGTGTCTACAAAGATCTGCCAAGACGTTTTGATGTTGGTGGAAGTGTGTAAAAGACCAGTCGACATGTGATAGTTCGTTCATAATTGCATCCCAGTTTATATTGTAGAGATTCATGTTATCAAATGGGTGGGCTGGGGAGAGGACCCTGGGATTAGCTTTCGGCTGGTGGAATCTCAGGTTACAAAGAACCATG
>OZ024741.1:331831776-331834276 GCA_964016885.1 Eledone cirrhosa
TATATATAAAATATATATATATATTTTCTTTACCACCATTATTATGTTCACCACCATAATATAAACATGTGTATATATATATATATATATATATATGATATATATATTATATTTAATATATATATAATATATATATATATATAATATATATATTATATATTTATGTATATACTCGTATATATTTACAAATATGTATATATATATATTTACATTAATATGATATATATGTATACACAAGCACACATATAGATGTGTGTGTGTGTGTGTGTGTGTGTATGCATATAATATATCCAAATAAGCTATGATTCAGTTCAGTGGTCTGATAAAGATGTTCATCATTTGTAGCATGAAATTTTATGTGCTGTTATAATCTTTCTGAGACAGAGAGCTGAGAAACTAACCTAAAAAACTAAAAACCTAAACCAGATTAAATTGAAATGAATGTTGATTCTCATTTCTACATTTTCCTGCAGAGAATTTTCTATCTTCTGCTTTTTCTCAAACTGTTTTATTGTGTTAGGAAATTTCATTTGTGTCAAGTTTAAGATAATCTCTTTTCTGATAATCATTAACTTGGATTCTTAGTCTAAGGAAGTTTATGGGAGGAGGAGGAGGAGGACAATAACAACAAAAGTGTCTTCCTTTCACTGAATAAAGCTGTATCTTTGATAACAAAAAAATATATTTATGCCTTAGACTTTGCTGCTGATGAAAAAAAACTTCAACAGGGCTGTTCAATGTAATATCTACATCTCTGCATTAATATTATTTTTGTTAGAAAACTTGCCAAACACAAAGTCGAGAGAACTTTTCAGTACACTCTGAAAACACCTAGTACACTCTGTAAAGTGGTTGGTGATAGGAAGAGTGACCAGCTATAGAAAACCTGCTAAACAATGAGTCAAGAGAACTATTCAGTTGTGTCAAATACATGATGTGACAACCTCCCTGGTGTTAGAAGTGATCTACACAAAAATACACCCAGCACAGTCTGTAAAGTGGTTGGTAATAGAAGTGTATCCAGCAGTAGAAAACGTGCCAAACACAGAATCAGGAGAACTCTTCAGTACACTCTGTACACATCCAGTAAACTCTGTAAAGTAGCTGGTGATAAGTGTGACACCCAACCATAGAAAACTTGCCAAACAAAGAGTTGGGAGGATTCTTCAGTGGTGTCAAAGGCATGACAATGTCCCTAGTGTTGGTGATCTACACTATAAACACACCCAGTACACTCTGTAAAGAGGTTGGTGATAGGAAAGGCATCTAGCTGTAGAAAACTTGCCAAAAAAAGGGTTGAGAGGACCCTTCAGTCATGTCAAGATCATTGAAACCTCCCTAGTGTTAGTGATCTACAAAAACACACGCAGTACACTCGAAGCAATGTAAGCTGAGGTATACCTGTACTGCGAAGTAGTTTGTTGAATGCTCTACCAATACTTGTTTCTATTTTTGGCACAAGGCCAGCAATCACCCAGTACATTACTGGTACTTTATTTTATCGACCCCGTAAGGATAAAAGGCAAAGTTAACCTCGGCGGGATTTGAACTCAGATCGTAAAGGGACGTAACTATGCTGCAAAGCATGGCGTCCGACTCTCTACCGATACTGCCAAACTAATACTGCCATTCCATCACCCCTAAACACAAAGGTTTATATAATAATCAAAATTAGCAAAGTAAATGTGAAATGGTGTAAAATGCACCTCATAATATGCAGAATCAGAGTAAAGATGCAGCTGACAATGTGCAGCAAAGTACAGAAATATGAGCAATTTTAAGCTTTAATGATGAAGTTGCGTAAAATTGAAATGAAATTGAAAAACAGAGAAATTAAATGAAAAGTATGTAATATTTTTTATATGAATAATTCTGATGGAGAAGGAAAATATCAAGTAGTTGTGATGGCTACTTAGGAATTTACATATAAAGTAGTTTATATTTTATATTTTAATATCCTCTATTAGCTTAAATATGTGGCAACATAAATATGCACATCTTTGTTGTGTACACACATACATGTACCATGCAAGCATGGAAAAATGCTAAATGATTATATATACTGGAGTCCCCCAAAAATGAATACACACATTGATTACCTTTACAGGAAATATTTATTAGAATACTATTCAAGTGTGTATACAATTTTTGGGGACACCCTGTATATATATGTGTGTGTATATATATATATACACACACACACACACACATATATATATATATATATATATATATATATATATATATATATTTATATAAACAATCACACACACATATGTTATACAGCGGTGTATTTGAAATCATATATAAACATATACGTTTATATACAATAAACATATGGGTAGCTTCGCTGCCAAAGAAAAATGATGAAATGAAATGCCAATTAAATGTTATATATACATATTTTATATACCTATGTGTGTGTGTATGTGTGAGTGTATGTGTGTATGTTAAACCTCTATTGGGTCTGACAATGAGTGTTCCAGTTATTTAATCAAAG
>OZ024741.1:331839276-331869276 GCA_964016885.1 Eledone cirrhosa
AATGGATTTAGTAATATAATTTTCTAATTATTTGGAGCATAATTTACATAAAATTATGATGGAAGGTTTTTTTTTTTGGTAAATACCATTATCATCATTGTGACCACATTTGAACAAAGTCTCTCCACAATTTACAATTTTCTGCTGCTGCTGGCAACTGCTCCCTAATGAGATTTATATCATCTGAGAGTTGATCAATTAAAATGTTTGAGAAAACTTCCTCTACAGCATTTCCCATGAGTTGGTTCCCACAATAGTAGCTTGTGTATAACTTCCAGTTTACTTCTCCAGTAATGTCCTGCAAATCGTAAGCAACTTGGAACAATTGTAATTGTTATCTTGGGCAAGTTTCCACTTAAACTTTCATTTGTAATACATTGATGCTAGTTTAGTTAGATATAAACATCTTAAAACACATTTTTGTATTTTAGAACTATGAGCGGTTTTAAGACAGTTTGGTATCAAAATGGTTCAATCATGTTTTTACATCAAAAATTGTTTATTATGCTTATACATACATGTATGTGTGTGTTTGTGTGTGTGTGTGTGTGTAGTACTTTTCTTTGAGAAAATTCTTCTATTGAAGATGCATTTTTTAGAAATTTAGTTTTATCTTCAATATCCAGTAAAATATTTAGACTTTCAATCTCTTCAAGCTATGGAAATTTTTTTTATTATTTAAAAGGAATTAACATATGCAGGGTTGGTCAACTCAGTAAAAATGAAGCCATGTTAAGATGTGAATATGATAGACTATTAGTAAAGTCGTTAAAGACTACACACAGGTTTACCTAATGCAAGGGGACACGTTGGGTGCGAATTTGAAGGCTTAGAAAAATAATGTCAATTTGGATCGAAGTTATATGTTCATATGATCAATTGTCTGAGAAGTTATTCGGGTTTAGGCAGCAGGTTCATAAGATTACCCAAAACCCGGTCTGGCCAAGAGGAAGAATATAGCGGGGTAGGCCTGACTGAATATACACTGTGCAGCTTCTTGGTGGGAAGACAGTGGGTGGATGATGGTGTTATTACACGTTGTTTAATGGTAAGTCTACCGCTGTTAAGTCAGGCCGGGGTGCGGTGCTGAGAGCCTCAGGTATTATAGTGGTTATTCACTGGCGTCCATCTGCAGAATGACAGTTTCGGCCCAACTATTTATGAGTTCCTGGGGTGCTTGCACTACATAATACAGTTCCACTAGGCAGAGTTGGCAGCTCTTTTTGAAATTATATGGTGTTGCTTGGTTCACAATTTCCCATTGAGTGGTGCAGCTAATGTTAGAGTCAATTAATTGGGTAATATAATTAGTGAGGGAAGTATAGTGTCTAAGTTTCCTATTCCTAAAAGAGTGGCGATGCGCTCGAAATCTAGTCATGAACACCCCAAAAGTAGTTCCTATGTAAGACTTAACACTATTAAAACTTGTAACTCTGCATCTATAGATAACGTTTCTAGTCAAGCAGTAGCCTCGGAGTGGACAGTTGACAGGGTTACGACAGTTGCAATGTTTTTTGTTGTCACCTCTAAGGTGGTGAGGGCTGGTGTTAATCCTATTACTATTATTATCACCATCACCATAGCTGCCATTATTGTGGTTGGTGTTATTAAATATATTTATATTTATATATATATTATATATTATATATATATATATTATATATATATATATATATATATATATATATATATATATATATATATATATAAACATATATATACATATATATATATATACATACATACATATATATATACATATATATGTATATCATCATCATCACCATTTTATGTCCGTTCTTCCATGCTAGCATGGTTTAGACGGGTTGTCCTGTTGTGGGCAGTGTCCAGTTGGCTGACCTTGTCTTGCTCATACAGAAACTGATTCTGGCCTGATTTCTACAGCTGGATGCCCTTCCTAACACCAACATCATTTACAGTGAGTGCTGGGTGCTTTTTTTCCGTGGAGCCTACATGTCCACTTTACAGTGTGGGCTGGGTGCTTTTTTGCTGTGGCACATATATATACATATATATATATATATATATATATATATATATATATATATAGGAACGAAGCTTGCATGCTCCGCTGGATGTGTAACAGTAATATACGTGAACGGCAAAGCATAAACGAACTAAGGAAAAAATTAGAGATAAGAGGGATCAGATGTTGTTTACTCGAGAGAAGGCTACGTTGGTATGGACACGTGATGCGCATGAAAGTCGATAGCTGTATAACAAAGTGCAGGGCAATAAAGATAGACGGTAGTCACGGAATAGGCAGACCTAGAAAAACCTGGGACGAGCTGATAAACTCCGACATCACACACTTACACCTCTCCAAGACAATGTCACTGGACCGAGACCTTTGGCGGTACTCAGTAACAGAAAAGACCCGCCTTACCTAAATATATAGTAAAACCTACTCCAGCCAGTAGGCATCTCTAACAAAATACACCCCGTCCCACCACCCCCACCCCCACCCCATCCACACCACCCCGTTCTATGTAAAGTTATGTTGGTGCCGCGCCATCGAGGCCGAAACAAATGAGATCGTGTAGGTGTCACAACAAAAAAACACACAGTCCACGCTGTAATGTGGCCGTGTAGGCAACACGGTAAAAACCTCCCAGACCCACACTGTAAATGTGGTTGGTGCTAGGAAGGGCATCCAACTGTAGAAAACCTGCCAGACAGTCCTATGCGAGCAAGACAATCACTCTTGCCTCAAGTGGGACTACCCCCGTCCAAACCCATGCAAGCGTGGAACACGGACGTTAAACGTTGATGATGATGATGATGATGATGATATACATATATATATACATATATATACACATATATATATATACATACATATATATATATATATATATATATATATATATATATATATATATATATATATATACATATATACATATAAATATATACATACATATATATATATATATATATATATATATATATATATATATATACATACATATATATACATGTATATATATACATATATATATATATACATATACATATACATACATATATATGTATATATTTTTTTTCTTTTTGTTTTTTAGCTCTGCAACTTCCTGCCCAACAAGACGCATACTTTTGAAATGAAAAACATAGAACCCTATTCAAGACATTCTGACAAGTACTTGGCTGTTGCAACCATAAACTCAAGTTTATCTGGTTTATCTACAGATTATAATTTGGATAAAAATCTCTCTGTGAATGACTGATATTCAGAAAGGTCACAGAGACACTCACACAGATACAAACACAATATTACAATGTTTGACTGAATAGTTCATAAGCTGACCAAGATACTCTCATGGAATGACCAAATGAGGTTTATTTTTCAACAAAGTCCCTGGAAAGAAACAATGCAGTTATTAATAAAAAGAGTTTAAATTAACGCATGCAACATTTAACAGCTCTAACATCACTCCTTCATAGTCAACCTATAAGTTTTTAGTCTACCCTTGTATATTTCCAAACATACATATTTTCCATATATTCCAAGAAGACAAAAATCACCACAATTCATAAATGATATGAAATAAATATAATTTTGTTTAAAATGTGAAATATTGATTATTTGTGGACTATAGCTGGAAGCAAGGATGGTTGGGAAACAACACAATGAAATTCTTACAAAGTACTTGAAAAATAACTTGTTTAATTCTTAACATCCTGTACCAGATACCAGATGAAACCACATTAGTAAGACCTTCTTGAAAAGTATAAAACAGCATACATTTAAACTACAAATCTTCATGATGATTTGTCTGCTAATATAAATACTGAAAACATTTATTTGAATTAATAAACCACATGAAACCACATCAGCAAATCATTTTTGAAAAGTACAAAACAGCACTATGACCATTAAAAATTTAAATCTTTAATACTGCAACTTTTCACAATGATCTGTCCAGTAGTAAATATACTACAAATACTTGAATTCCCAAACTACATGAAATCATAGCAAAATATTCTTGAAATATACAAAGCAGCACTATAGCAGCATCACAATGATCTGCCCAACAGTAAATATACAATCAATACTTGAATTTCCAAACTACATGAAACCACAGCAAGACATTCTTGAAACATACAAAGCAGCACTATAGCAGCATCACATTTATAAATTGGAGCCTTTAATACTGTAAATCTTTACAATGATCTGTCCAGTAGTAAATATACTATAAACATTTGAATTAACAAACTGTTTTTTTTTTTTAATATTTTCTACTAAATCATTTCAGGATGGTAAGAGTTAAAGAAAAGACAATATTGTATTATAGGTGGTTGAAAGTGTATTTACACTTTTGAGGAGATTTGTCACATGCTCCAAAAATATAAACTTCTTTTGAAGAAACACAAAGCCAGTAACTTTTTTTTTTTACAGAAGAAGACAAAAGTTATAACTAATTCTATTGAACACAACAAATACTTTCAGGCCATCTTCCTTGCTAAAGCTAGAGTTAGCCTTGTGGAACCCATGATGATGTTTATAACCCATCATAATGAACTTTTTTTGAAGTAATATTTTATGGTTAGATGCCTCTCCTGGCCCCTTCCTTTTGAGTCAATACACACAGAGAGATATTATGTACATATTCTAAACAGGATCCACACAACATAACTGATTTAACTATACAGTATATTACTGGTACCTAAATCATATTAAATAAGGAGAGATGGAAGATAAAATCTATTCAGTGAAAACTGATCACATTTGGATGGAAACTAAATATTTTCAAGATTAAATCTGCCTTTTTATCTCTTTTTTTTTCTCTATCGCTATCTATCTATTTCACTATCTTTCTCTCTCTCCATCTATCTATTTATCTATCTATCTATCCCTCTCTCACTCTAAATTTCTTTCTCGCTCTTCCCCCCCCCTCTCTCTCTCTCTCTCTCTCTCTCTCTCTCTCTCTCTATATATATATATATATATATATATATATATATATATATATATATTTATCTATCTATCTAATCTATCTTTATATTTATTTATCTCTCTCTCTATCTTGATTTATCTCTATCTCTCTATCTGTCTAAATATCTAACTAGCTCTCTATCTATATATATATCTACTTCTCTCTCTCTCTCTATCTATCTATCTATGTCATGATTCATCCACCATCATTATTTTCATGGAATTAAACATTTTTGTGATATATTTAAATCATGTATGTCCACATTCAAACCAGAAACGTTTCGTTTCCTTAAACTGACCATTTAAAAATAACTATAAACTTTACATGGAATTGGAAGAAAATAGCAAACAAGGGGATTTTTCCTGGATTATTTAAAAGGAAATTACTGATTTTATTAATTTGAAAAACAAACACACACTCACTAACTCACTAATATCATCATCATCAACTTCAACTCTTTATTGAATCCATGCTGGCATGGATTCAATAAATCATTGCAGTCTGAGACAATATTGGCTGGAGAACCATGTCTATATAATACACATATATATATAGATATATAGATATATTCACACAAACACACACATGTATATATATACATACATACACACACTATATTATATATATATAGAGAGAGAGAGGCGGGGGAAAGAAAGAGAGAGAGATAAAATAAAATATTTTATGTGTTTCCTCCTTATGAATAATTATTTGCCAACAAAGATCATATGTCAGCTTCTCAACTTCAATTTCCAACTTCCTAAACTTTATTGTGTGTATTTCTACTACGACAGTAAGTAGACCAATCGTTCTAAGGTCTTCTTTACCTACAAAAGGGGATTATTTATCATTCAACATATGAGTGTCAGCTGAAGCATTGATTGGCTGACCAAGATACTCTCATGAAATGACGAAATGAGGTTTATTTTTCAACATAGTCCCTGGAAAGAAACAATGCATTTATAAATAAGAAGAGCTGAAATTAATGCATGCAAGATTTCACAGCTCTAGCATCACTCTTTCATAGTCAGCCTATGAAATTTTCAGCTGACCCTTGTATATTACTATCAATACATTTCTGTGATCCTTATGGATCTAACATGGTGTAATAGATTTGCCAATAAAAGATCTGAAAGTTACTCCGAAAAATCTGAAGAACAGAAAGAATGTGACCTCTTGGAAGATGCAGTCAAGAGTTCAACTATGTACAAGTGGTGTTATTATCTCTATGACAACAAACTTTGTCTTGATGAACAACAACAGTAATAACAACAACAAGTGGGGGGAGGGGAAGCATCAACAATTCTTCTGTACAAATTTTCTTGAGAACCTTCTAAAGTAAAAACGTGTGTGTATGTGTGTCTATACACACACATTCATATGTATGTATGTCTGTATGTATGTTTGTATGTATGTGTATGTATATATTAATGTATTTATGTATTTATGTATGTGTGTGCGTATGTATGTAGTTGCATATATGTATGTATGTATCCATGTATGTATATAGGTATGTGTGTATGTATATATATATGTGTGTATGTGTGTATGTGTGTATTATTGTATTTTTCAATAAATTCTGTAACAGAACATTAAAACATTGATAAACAAATGAAATGACTTCACCTAAAATCATTGTGAGTTGTCATCTATCTATCTATCTATCTATCTATCTTCCCCCTTTGTATTTGTCCCCTTCTTTTGTGCCCCTGTGGCTAATAAAGAAACATATCTATCTATCTATCTATCTATCTATCTATCTATCTATCTATCTATCTATCTATCTATCTATCTATCTCTCTCTCTCTCTCTATATATATATATATATGAATCAAATGCTGCGTGCAGGAGAGGCGGTTACGCTGGTATGGACATGTGATGCGTATGAAGGATGACAGCTGCATAAAAAGGTGCAGAGCACTAGAAGTTGATGGAAACCGCGGAGTGGGGAGACCCAAGATGACTTGGGATGAGGTGATAAAAGCCGACCTTACCCAACTACACCTCTCAAAGTCAATGACACACGACCGTGACTTCTGGCGTCACGCAGTAATACAGGGTACCCGACCTCCCATGGGTACATGCTGAAGCATATAAACAATATGCCCCCCCCCCCCTCCACCGCAAGGTGGCCGTGGAGGTGCCACGGCAAAAAAGCACCCAGCCCACACTGTAAAGTGGACGTGTAGGCGCCACGAAAAAGCACCCAGCACTCACTGTAAATGAGGTTGGTGTTAGGAAGGGCATCCAGCTGTAGAAATCAAGCCAGATCAGTTCCTGTATGAGCAAGGCATGGTCAGCCGACCAGACACTGCCCACAACAGGACAACCCGTCTAACCCATGCTAGCGTGGAAGAACGGACGTAAAACGGTGATGATGATTAATTCAAAATATTAATAAATATAGACATTCATGTGATCAAATATATTTTATTATATATATTTCAGAGGTACTGTGCTGTTTCCTCAGTACGTCCTCATCAGATAAAATAAATTGATGTCTGACATACCTCAACCGTGCTGATGGTTCAATTCCAGCACTGCCAAGACTGGAATTGAACCATCAGCACGGTTGAGGTATGTCAGACATCAATTTATTTTATCTGATGAGGACGTACTGAGGAAACAGCACAGTACCTCTGAAATATATATAATAAAATATATTTGATCACATGAATGTCTGTATTTATTAATATTTTGAATTAATATTAATAACTCCAGAAAACTTTACTGTTGAGTGCTTCTAATCTATTGTAAACTATATTAATTGATTAATCAATGAACCCTGTTTAAATTTTGGTTATATATATATATATATATATATATATAATATATATATATATATATATATATATATATATATATATATATATATATATATATATATATATATATGTATATATACACGTATATATGTATAAAATATACATAATAAACAACACAAGATAATTATTTCATTACTGAAGGTTTCAAGAAACTAGATGATTTTTGCAAGGAACATCCAGTTCATTAGTCAGACAACATATGGAATAATTATATGAAATAAAATAATTATATTGGGTTGTTTATTATGCAATTAAATAGCTCTGTACAATACATAGAGCACTCTTTTTTCCTTTACCTATTTCAATGGAAATACTTACACACACACACACACACACACATACATATATATATATATATATAAGTGCATGTGTATTTGATCTATGTGTGTTTATTTCTCTCTCTCTCTTTCTCTGTATATTTATATATATATATATATATATATATATATATATATATATATATATATACATATATATATACATATATATACACATATGCATATATATATATATATATCAAGTAAAATAACGGAGTAAAGGACTCACGTATAATCTTGTAATTCAATGAGCTGTGTTTTTCCTCTCTATATATATAAACTACGAAAGGTTTGGGAAAGACATTATAATTAAAAGGATAAATTAAAATGAAATAACCCACCTTTAAGGTGCTCTCAATAAGGAAACATCAAAGACGGTACAGGACGATTCAGTGTGGGGGATTTTGTGTAAAATAAAATTTATAACAAAGACTAAGAAAAATAAACATTTAAAAAACAAACATAAAACAAATTCTCCAAAGGTAAGGAGAATCTAATTCCCAGACTGGGTGATGCATTGTGTCCTTGAGCAAGACTATTTTTCACATTGCTCCAGTTTATTCAGCTGTAGAAATGAGTTGTGATGTCACTGGTACCAAGTAGTTTCAGCCTTTTCCTTAGACATCATATATATGTGTGTGTGTGTATGTGTGTGTATATGTATGTGTATGTATATATATATATATATATATATATATATATATATATATATATATATAGTGTGTATATAAGTTGTGATGTCACTGGTGCCAAGCTGTATCGGCCTTTATCTTGGACAACAATGTATATATATATGTGTGTGTGTGTGTGTGTATGTGTGTATACATATAGTGTGTATATAAGTTGTGATGTCACTGGTGCCAAGTAGTATCAACCTTCACCTTGGACAACAATATACATATGTGTGTGTATGTATATATAGTGTGTATTTAAGTTGTGATGTCACTGGTGCCAAGCTGTATCGGTCTTTACCTTTCCCTTAGACAACATTTTTAACATGGAGAGGGGTAAATGGTATGCATGAGTGACTGCTGGTCCTCCACAAACAACCTTGCCTAGACTTGTGCCTCTAGGTGCAAATCCCATGGTCATGAGTGACCAAAGGAAGTCTTTACCATTTTACCTTTTTTACAACAAACACAAATGGAAAGTATTCAGTAATTGATGAAAGCATTAATAAATGGAACTATACATTAACCCTTTAGCATTTACATTACTCTATATCTACTATGGTATTTTTGTGGTAAAGGTTTTATCTTACATAATTATCTCACATAATTTCGAATCTATGAGATTTTGATGTTATTTATTTTGAGAACAATACCTTAACATCAGTATGAGTGGCCAATTATAGCCGATTTGAACAGAAAAAGGTGAAAGAATTCTGGCCAGATATGGCTGATTTTAATGCTAGGGGGTTAATGAAAGTACTGAAATATATATTTATTACATTTTTTTTATTTCATCAACACTTCATGGAAAATGTATCTCTGCAAAATCTAATTCAAAAATATCCACTATAAAGGTATGATGAAATAAAATCATGTGTGTGTGTGTAGTGGTGGTGGTGGTGGTGTTAGTTGCTAACTTGTAATTATACTTCATTACCTTACATTTTCATTTGTTAATATTTTTATGAAATAAACTTGAGAATAAAATTAGATTGTTTAATACAGTAACATAAGGGAATAAATAACGACTGTTACCAAGAAATTGACAAAGGTAAGTGTACTTATAACGATGGGAACTTCAATATCAACAATATGTGCTGGGGATACTGAAAAAAAATAACAAGGATAATGATATTAACAACGATAATACTGAGAATAATGTTATAGTTAAAATGAAGAAGCAAGATGGAGAACTCACGCCCATGTTAAGGTGCTAAAGATAGTGATGGTAATTTTTGGGAACAAGATACTACTGTTACTAAAAATAATTGTTTCTACATTTGGCACAAGGCCAGCAATTATCCTAGTGCATTACTGGTACTTTATTTTATCGACCATGTAAGGATGAAAGGCAAAGTTAACCTTGGCGGGATTTGAACTCAGAACGTAAAGGGCCATGACTCTATGTTGCAAAGAATCGTGTCTAACACTGATATAGGCACAAGGCTATCAATTTTTTGGGGGGAGGGGAACGTCGATTAAATCGACCCCAGTGCATGACTGGTACTTTATTTTATCGACCCCTTAAGGATGAAAGGTAAAGTGTGGATTATAAAAATTGTTTCTACTTTTGGCACAAGGCCAGCAATTATCCCAGTGTATTACTGGTGCTTTATTTTATCGACCCCGTAAGGATGAAAAGCAAAGTTAACCTTAGCGGCATTTGAACTCAGACCGTAAAGGCCTGTAACTCTTTGCTGCAAAGTATGGTGTCAGACCCTCTACCAATACTGCCAATCCCAGCATGGCGGGATTTGAACTCAGATAATAATAATAATAATAATAATAATCATCATTCATCATTTCATTTTAGTCCACTTTTCCCTGCTTGCAAGGGTGGGACGGGAACGGATTCTGGCTTGATTTCTACAGCTGGATGCCCTTCCTAACACCAACCTCATTTACAGTGAGTGCTGGGTGCTTTTTTGCCATGGCACCTCCACGACCACTTTACAGTGGAATGATAAGGACCCCAGTCCCTATCATCTCATTTCTACAGCTGAGTAAACTGGAACAATGTGAAATAAAGTGTCTTGCTCAAGGAAACAACACATTACCCGGTCTGAGAATTGAACTCATAACCTTTCGATTGCAAGGCCAATGCTCTAACCACTAAGCCATGTGCCTCCAATAATAATAATAATAATAATAATAATAATAATAATAATAATAATAATGATTTCTTTATTAACCACAAGGGTTTACATAAAGTAGACATTAAGGACAGTGCAGGACAATGCAGGACGGTACAAATGGGCATTTCTGCGTGTAAAAAAACAAAAACAGAGGATGTAACAAAAATAACAATGAAAATAACAATGAAAAATTCCCCAATAGGGGGGAGACTTCGGAGGGACATTTGTGGAGAAAGCCCAGTAAAAAGCCACAATGACCCTGACCACCAAGGCAAGTGCCCTCTCCCAGTTTTCCACCTTTAGTTTACAGATATATACTCAGAGTCGGCCCATTCACTCGGGCCATTCTTGCTTCTCTCACCCATCTTTCAACAAAATGCTGGGAAGAGAGCACTTCCCTCTCTACTCTGATTTTCCTTTTCAAATGAAATTTGAAAAAGTCAATCAGAGCATCACCGAAGAGGTAAGTGCTCGTCTTCAGCCCTTTCAAACGTGTCCACCATACTATCTCTTTCGCCATGGCCACCAGACAGATAAAAACTGCCTGCCCTTCCCGGCTAAAGGAGGAGGGCGGGGCAATCCTCACGATGGACTCAGATGATAGCTGGATCCGTCCTAAACGCGACAGCAGGTGTTCGACATAAACCCACAAGTCAGCAATTTTCGGACACTGGACGAGTGCGTGCAGGACGGTTTCGTCGCCCTGCGCGCATCTCGGACATGCCCGGCTGACGGCACCTCCATGCCTGTAGAGTTTATCCCGAACTGGCAAGGCTCCTCGGTAGCACTGCCAGGCCAGAGATTTCTGGAAGTTGTCCATAGGCCCTGGCCCGAAAGTTCTTCCGAAGAGATTGGCTAGTTGATTTTCGTCGACGCCTAGAGTTTCCCCAAGTACGTCGTCGCTCTTCCCCTCCACTAATCCTCTATAGAACGCCGAGGTGGAGTTTCCACCGATCACATTGCCCGATTGGTCGAGGGCTGTGAGCGCCTGAAGACATTCCAGTCTCCAGGCGCTCCCTCTCGGTCTTCGCTTGACCCAGGACTGCAGCTCCGTCAAGGAAACGAGCTGGGGAAAAACGCGTCTAGCAAACGGCGACCACACCTGATCACCGTCGAGGAAGAGGTGGAGATGTCGTAGCCTGAGCGCGTGCCTGCGCATCATCAGCCACGGCATGCCCAGCCCTCCACGTAGCGGGTGTTGACAACAGATGGACCGCCTGACCATCGGAGCACGTCCCTTCCACAAAAAGCGAAAGAGCAAACGCTCCAGCGCAGTCAGGCGAGGCTTAGGACAAGGTACGACGGTTAGGCGGTAGCAGATGACAGACGCGATGTACGCGTTAGCCACCTCCGCTCGACCTTTCAGGGATAGCTTCCTCTCCGCCCATTTCTGGGTGAGAGAAGCCACCCTGCTCGTCACCTCGTCCCAGTTTTTGTCCGTCTGGAGGTCCGGACCGAACCAGACCCCTAGCAATTTAACCGGTCCGTCCGTCCAGCGCCCGACGACGCTGTTGGACGGCATGGACCTGCCTCTCCAGGTGCCGAGCTGCAGGCCCACTGACTTTTCCTGGTTGATCATTGCTCCTGTCACCGCTTCGTATTCTCTTAGTGTAGTGCCGATCGCCTCGATGTGTTTGGCGTTCGACACCACTACGGTGACATCGTCCGCATATGCTGACACGGATCTTCCGCATCCTAGTTCGCGCGGGACTCCCCTCAACGTCTCCAGTTTGTGCAGTAATGGCTCGAGAGTCAATACGTACAAGAGGGACGAGAGGGGACATCCTTGGCGGACCGAGCGCATGATGTTGAACGGTTCCGACAGGTGACCGTTCACTCTCACCACAGAGCAGATGTCGCTGTGCATGGCAGCGATCCAGCCTCTGAAGACGGGCCCAAAGCCAGCCGCCCTCAGGACTGCCGCTAGGTAACGATGGTCGACCCTATCGAAAGCTTTCGACTGATCTAAATTGATCAAGGACCCACCCGTGCCAGGTTCCCTAGCTACCCTCTCTACGATGTATCGCATGAGGTGGAGGTTGTCGTGGATGGATCTGTCGGGAATGGCGCATGTCTGCGCCTCTCCCACCAGACCACCAACGACAAGCGCCAACCTCTTTGCTAGCACCTTGGCCAAAATCTTAAACTCTGTGTTTAGCAGAGTTATGGGCCGGAAATTGTCTATGTTATCCCCCTTGTTCGGATCCTTTCTCAGCAGTGCCACCGCTCCTCGGCTCACAGAACTGGGAATTCTCCCGTTCTGTTGCCAGTTGCAGTAGACGTCCGCCAAGAGGCCTCCGAACAAGTCTGGCATCTGTACGTAAAGTTCATAGGGCAGACCATCCAAACCAGGCGATTTACCCCTTGTGCAGCCAGTCATTGCCTCCCGTACTTCAGCGGCTGTTATCGGCTTTTCGCAACACCTCGCCTCAGTGGCCGAGAGCCGCGGCAGCCCGTCGAGGTAGACACTAAAGTCCATCCCTCTACCCGGCCCCCCGCTGCCCCCGAACAGCTGAGCGAAGTGTCGCTGAAAAGCTTCACACATTTGCCCGGGATCGAGTAGCATGCGCCCGTCGTGGTCCACCAAAGACCGGATCGTGGCTTTGTTGCCACGACGCGCCTCCGCCACTCGGGCCCATTGAACGGCTTTCGTCCCCTCGTGTCTGAGAGCACGCACCCTAGCTCTGACAACGCAGCCTTCGTGCTTTGCATTGAAGAATTGGTCAAGGGCCAATTTCGCCGCAAGCACGTCGGTCGCAATGCCTTTGCTAAGCGCCTCGTCTAATTTTCTAACTAGTTCTCCCTCTGCTCTATTTTTCTCTATTGCTAAAGCCTTACTAAACCTAATCGATTCTATTCTAATCGCTCTTTTCAGAGCAAACCACCACTTGTTGTTGACGATGGCCCCCGTCAACGCCCGCTTAACTAGTTCGCTAATCCGGTCTCTGTAGGCCTTGCGCGCTGGTAAGGACGCGTTTAGCTTCCAGTAGCCGGGTCCTCGTCTATGAAGCCTATCTAAGTCAAGCACACAGATCACGAATTTGTGGTCCGTGTAGCTGACTATCTTGAATTGTGGACAGCCTATGCTAGACCTATCTATTTCCCTACAAAATACTCTATCTAGATATGATCTGGATGACCCTATGCGGTTTGTCCAAGTCCACATTGGCACATTCGGGAAATCCAATCGGTACCTGTCAGACAGTTCAAAACGCCTGAGCAGGTTGGTGAGGCTCTTGCACCCTCCACCCCTATCCGCTAATCCCACACAGTCCCAGCGTGCATCTAAGATCCCGTTCCAGTCGCCCACTAACACTAAAGAGCGGGACGTTCCAAGAAAGGTCTCCAGACGCCGGAAGAAATCAGGCCGCCCTGCTCCTGTCGGGGCATAGACGGCCACTAGCCTGAAAGCTTGCCCGTCTCCGCTGGTCACGTCCAGCACCACCAGCTTACCCTCTGGGTCCAGGAAGATGGCCCGTATGGCGAGATCCAAACCTCTCCGAAAAAGTACAGCAACTCCTCCACCGGATCCAGGACGGCTGGGAGATGCGTACACATCGTAGCCGCCGAAGATCGGTGCGAAGGCCCGTGCTTCGGAGATTCTGGTCTCGCTGATGGCCACTACATCTATGTTTAGTGACCTGAGGTCGTTGAGCAGGTGACCCTGCTTCCATGACGACCCCAAGCCACGCGCATTTATGCTGCCTATTCTGAGTGAGGTCATGTTTAAAATAGAGTGGAAAAGATGGGAAAGACCACTTACCGTATTTTTGGTAGAGGAGGGATGGTTTTTACATCCCTTTTCACTTGATCGTCTGGTGAAGGGACCGTTGAATCGTCCCTTCGGCTGGTCGTCGGCTCTTCTAAGAGAATGTCTGAATATACTCTTCGATTAATGGTTCCTCCTAGGTCCCTGAAATCACCAACTGCGTTGGGAAATTTCGTTTTAATGTTTGTGTATTGTTTCTGTGCTATTTTTAGCAGTCTTATGTTAGTTGGCGTTTTGATTGGTGCTGGTATTATGTAGTCCTGTTGTGAAATGTCTGTGTGTTCAATTATGTAAGTCATTAGTTTCTTGTTGTGTGTGTTTATTGCCGTGCATTTGTTTTTCTGGGGGTGGGGTGTGGTTCTGCTATTTTCTTGTCGTTGTTGCTGGGTGTGTGTGTTTTGTTGTTGTGTTTGCGATGTTGGTGCTTGTGGTGGTGGTGTTGAAGGTGTTGTTGGCGGTGGGGTTGTCGCCGGTGGTGATGGTGGTGCTGGTGTGGGTGGTGATGGTGTTGGTGGTGTTGCTGCTGTGGGTCTCTTTGCAGTAGACTTTACCCTTTTCTCATTTCTTTCCTCCCTTTTCAAAGGCGACGATGCGCTGCTTCTGCGTTTGTGCCTTCTTGAGACCTTTTGCCATCCCTCTCCCACCTCACACTCCATGTCTGATTCTGTAAGGTCGGGGAGGGGTACCAGCTCCACTCTTTCACTTGTTGTTGTTGGTGATGTTTGCACTGGAGTCTCTGTTGCAGCTGCATTTGGTATTGCTGTTGTTGTTGTTAATATTTCCACTGCTGCTGCTGTCTTTGATTTCCGTGGAGTGGGTATGGGTGCCACGGACCTATCGTTCCTGGTTGCCGCTTGTCCTGTTGCTGGTAGCCGTGGAACCGGATTCGGGAGGAGGGGGGTTTTCTCCTTTCTCAGGGTCTTCTCGTTGCAGAAGGCCCTGAGGTGAGTCTTCGATCCACAGCGAAAGCATTTCGGGCGTTTGCCCTCAACACTTATGGGCAGTTGAGTGCCGTTATCGAAGTCTATCACATCCGGGATAGCTTCGATGCACTCCTGGTTGGTTTGGATTAGCATCTCAATGGAGGAGCCGACCCAATCTTCTCTTACTTTTTTCTGTACTTGCAGTACAGTTGTTTTGTCCTCGATTCCGACGAGGACAGACGCGGCCAGCCAAGAAGGGGTCATTCCGGGGGGGACGTGGGTCAGTTTGACCCTCACAATTTTTTGCCCGCAGTAGGAGGGCACCAACACCATTTCCTCGCTCCTTAGGGTCACTACTGATTGGGCCTTTGCCTCCTGGGGTGTGGCAAAAAGTACGTCTACGGTGGCGTATTTTTTGCCTCGGGTGATGTGCGTTTTCCTCTGCCACACAGACCCCAAGGCTTTTTGTATTTGGGCCTCTGTGGCTCTTTCCACCCTACGGGATTTTGTACTTACTGTACGGTACGTGACCGTACAGTGCTCTTGGGTTTCGAAAAAATTTTTCGCTGCCTTGCAGATTGCTCGGTGTCCGTTCTTTGTCACCATCTTCTTCGCTTCCTCTAATTCCTCATTTGTTATGAGGATTGTTTCCAGGTTTTTCGCAATACCTGCAAATGAGATTGGTTTTTCTCTGCTGTTGTTGTTGTCGTCAGAGCTGCTGGTACTTTTGTTGTTGCTGCAGGTACTACGACTACTGCCTCCGCCGCTGTTGCTGTGGTTGTTGTTGGTGTTGCTGCTGCTAATGCTGTTGTTGTTTATGCTGCTGGTGATGCTGTTGCGGCTGCTACTGTTGTTTTCATTGTCACTGTTGCTGTTGTTATTACGGCTGCTACTGCTATTATTCCTGACGTCAGACGAATGAACTGGGTTTTCGTATTTCCCGCACACCTGTTTCGTCGCTGTCGTCGTCGTCGTGGAGAAACCTTGCACGCTTTGCACGAGACTTTTCTTTTCTTTCGTCGCTTGCGAAAGAGAAGGTAGGGAGAGAGACACATTTAAAGAAGGGAGGGAGAGAGACAATCTTCTCTCTCCTGTAGTGATGATTGAGGAAGAAGAAGACGGAATGAGTGGGAGTGACGTATGAAATTTTTTTTTTTTGGTAGCCATGTTTTTTTGCTTAAAATGAAATTTTGGGTACAAAACCCCAATAACTGATTATTTAACCCCGAAGGGCCAAATAACGGACAGAAAGACCCCTCTCACGAGGAGGAGGGTGTCTTTATCAACAATTTGGTTCAAGTTTTAAACAATTTACAATTGTTTTAACGGTTAAAAATTACTATACCTTACAGAGCCGAGCCTCCGTCAACCATGGCATTCAATAATAATAATAATAATAATAATAATTACTGGTACTTTATTTTATCAACCCTGTAAGGATGAAAGGCAAAGTTAACCTCGGTGGGATTTGAACTCAGTTCGTAAAGGGACGTAACTGTGCTACAAAGCATGGTGTCCGACCCTCCACCGATACTGCCAATCCACCGACCTAAATAATAATAATAATAATAATAATAATAATAATAGGAAGAAGAGGAAGAAAAAGAATTGCAGCAACATTAACAATAGTAATAATTGTTCCTTCTTTTTGACACAAGGCCGGCAATTACCCACTGCATTACTGGTACTTTATTTTATCGACCTCGTAAGGATGAAAGGCAAAGTTAACCTCGGTGGGATTTGAACTCAGAATGGCAAGGGCTGCAACTCTATGTGTCAAAGCATGGTGTCCGACCCTCTACCGATACTACTAATCCACCGCTCCTTACTGTAATTATTACAATAGTAATAATTACAGTAAGACATAAAACTATAGCAATAATATTAACAACAACAACAGCAGTAGGAACAATGGCAACGACCCAAATATTAATAAAATAATATAACAACTAAAGTAATAAAAAGGTGAAAACAGCAAAGAGAACTAAAACTATCAATCATAAGGATAAATAAAGAACTAGGTAACGATAGTAGTTTAGATAAAATACAAGCGCAATGGCATTACAAAAAGCACCCAGTCCACCCTGTAAAGTGGTTGTGTTGGTGACATGACAAAAAGCACCCAGCCCACCCTGTAAAGTCGTTGTGTTAGTGTCATGAGAAGAAGTACTCAGCCCACCCTGTAAAGTAGTCGTGTTTGTGACATGACAAAAAGTATCCAGCCCACCCCGTAAATTGGTTGTGTTGATGACATGACAAAAAGCAACCACCTCACCCTGTAAAGAGGTTGTGTTGGTGACTTTACAAAAAGCACCCAGTCTACACTGTAAATTGGTCATGTTGATGTCATGATGAAAAGCACTCAGTCCACACTGTGAATGTGGTTGGCATTAGGAAGGGCATTCAGCCATAGAAACCAAACCAGATATGGTTCTGCATGAACATGACATGGTTATCTGCTCTGACATGCTTCACAACTAGACAACTAGTCTAACTTATGCTAATGTGGAAAAATGAATGTTAAATAGTGATGATGATGATGATGATGATAAATGGCAGTGATTGAAGCTAGAGAAGTAGCAGAGGTAAGCAATAGCTGCAGCAGAATTAAAACAACAGTGATGATGATGATGTAGCGAACGAGACAATGACATTATACAACCAACGTAAGGTCAAGTGGGGCTGCAATTGTAGGTAAGTGCTGGATTAAACAACAACAAAAAAGTGGGCTGCCTTAACTTTTGGCAGGTAACAAAATCCAGGTGTAAGCTGCCAATCTGTCTCTTGTGTTGGATAGTCTACCTTACCAGATGTAAGTAGCAGTGGCGAAGGGTAACCTGGAAAGTAGGGCATGCAGTCCAATCACCATGGTGGAAAGTGGGGCTGTGCAGCCTCCCCCCCACAATTCCCTCTAAATGACCCTCCCAGTCAAAGCCGCATGTAGTGTTATCTAGTGTGTGTGTGTGTATTATCTTTTTATGCGTCTACGATTTAGTAAGCAGCCAAAATTCTGCTTGCTTCAACCGACGCTGTCGTGTATTTGTGTGTGTAGTGTGTGTGTGTGTGTGTGTTATCTTTTTATGTGTCTACGATTTAGCAAGCAGCCAAAATTCTGCTTGCTTCAACCGACGCTGTCGTGTGTGTGTGTGTGTGTGTGTGTGTGTGTGTGTGTGTGTGTATGTGTGTGTGTGTGTTATCTTTTTATGTGTCTACGATTTAGTAAGCAGCCAAAATTCTGCTTGCTTCAACCGACGCAATTGATCAACTCAAGATTCTATAATGCATGCACTGCATGTGTTGCATGCACGGACCCTTCGCCTCTGGTAAGTAGGTGCATTCTGTTATCCTTCAGGGCTATGAATTGATCTGAAATAGAGGAGAATCTGGTGCATATATTTAGTTACCACCTCAGATGTTTTAGTAATCAGATCAGAAGGCCATTCATCAAACAATATGTGGAGTGCTTCATCCAAGCACAAGATGTAAGGTCTTCCACATCTGGTGTATAGTTAAGCCATAGTAATTAAACTCCAACTTAGAAATTTGATATCCTTTAATTACACATGCTCCATTAGTGCCTGGAGAGGCTAGTTGCATGCTTCCATTTTTATTGGATAGTTATTGTAGTGTCAGCAGTTACAGTTTGTTAATGTGGAAATGCTGGTGCTTCTGATGATTCAGACTTATTTACTTTGGCTCAGTTGGATGCTGCAAAGTTTTAGGTAGTGTTTAGTGTAACTAAATAAGACAACTTCTCCAGGTTGCTGTTGACGATTTTGTAGTTGTAGTAGTGTTGTGGTGGGAAGTACTTGTGGAATTAACTTTCAAGAGGACTCAATACAAATAACTGCACAGTGTATATATATATATATACATATATGGAGACATGCCGAAAAGAACCTGTCCCACCCTTGCAAGCAAGGAAAAGTGAATGTAAAATGATGATGGATGATGATGATGATGATATATATATATATATATAGGAAAGTGGCACATGTAAAAAACAGAACACATGGGACAAACAAACAAAAGCAACTATATTTCTTATGGACCCCCCCCCCTCCTCAATGGACAACACAATTTTGTTTATAAAGGTGGTCTATCTCCCTTGTTTGACACCTTATATATATATATTAAAAAAGGCAAACACAGAGAAACAAAAGAATTAAGGTTATTAGGCTCATACTTAGATGAAAGAGAGCAAATGGAGTTCAAGGTATTAGACTTTGGCTCTTTGTCAGGAGAGTACTAGAAGAAAGATAGAAAAAATATCAGAATTAGAAAAGAAAGGCATGTGAGTGTGTGTGTATGTGTATGTTGGTATACATGTTTTGTGTGTATCATCGCATATATCGGTGAGAAGGTCCAAACATATATATATATATATCATCATCATCATCCACTTTTCCCTGCTAGGCAATTTTACGTTCACTTTTCCCTGCTAGGCAATTCAGTGAATGGTGGTGGTACCAATATGAGCATTCAATGCCCAGGCAGAGTGGATTTAATAAGAAAAAATGATGAAGATTTGTTTTATATTTTTATTGATTATCAACCTGTTACATGTGTTTCACAGATGATTGACTCAAGGTCACCTACAGAAGCTATGGATCTGACTCCAGCATTGATCTGCTCATCAGTCCTGGTGATTTAAGTATATACACTTATATATATATATATAATCATCATCATCATCATCATCTGCATTTAACGCCCATTTTTTTTCCATAATAGCATGGGTTAGACGAGTTGTTCCATTGTGAGATGACAACATTTGGCAAAAAAAAAATGATTTGGGCTTGGTTTTTACGGCTGAATGGCCTTCTTAACACCAACCACATTTACTGTGTGGGCTGGGCGCTTCTTGCTGGGATCTTCATGATAATTTTGTGGTGTGGGTTGTGTGTTGTTTGTCATGTCACCATTATGACCACTTTACAGTGTGGCTTGGGTACTTTGGTGGGGGAGGTGTATGGGAATTGGGGAGGTGGGTTTAGGGGCATGTGTGAGGATTGGAGTGTTAGGACTGGGCGGCATGTTAGGACATGGGAGGTGTATGGAAGGGAGATGGAGGTGAATATGGTGCATACTTGATGTATGCTTCTGCCTGTGCGCATGAGAAGGTAGGTCTTCTGTATTACTGCACAATGTCAGAGGTCTCGGTTCTTTGAGAGGTGCAATTGTGCAAGGTCAGCCTTTATCACCTCATTGCAAGTCTTCCTAGGGTCTTCTTACTGCAATGCTTTCATCAACTTTGAGTGCTCTGCACCTTTTTATACAGCTGTCATCCTTCATACGCATCACATGTCCATACCAATGCAATCTTTTCTCCTCTCCTGCACACTGCATCTGCTCCCTCTTATGCCTACTTTCTCTCTCAGTTCATTCATACTTTGTCATTCACGTATATTGCTATTACATATCCATATATATATTTACACACACACACACACACACACACACACACACACACACACACACACACACACACATATATATATATATATATACATATATATATATATATATATATATATATATATATATATATATATATATACACACACACAGTTCAAGAGTAACCAATCTTAAAGAGAGAGATGGAGAGAGGAGAGGAGAGATTGGTGAATTAGTTAGAAGCCAAAGCGTAAAGGCATGTGCTCAATGTGCAATATGCAGTGGAAAGGAGCTAGGTGGCTGGGTTCATGCAGAGGTTAGGTGCACAGAGCTGGAAATATTCATTAGTTAAGTAAAATAAGACCACAAATTTCACAAGGAAGACATTATTAAAAGATTGTCAACATATTTTAGTTTGTCGAGGAGTTACTTCCCCTGAAACCACCCTCTAATTAGTAAGGTAAATATGTCCATTGGCGGCCATTTTGTTACCCATAGGCAGATGTCACACAATGCAGCCTCGACAGAAGAATACTGCTCGACTATGGCAGACAATAGATATACCCAGGACACCATAGTGAAATACCAATATATGGAACATTACATTATGTAACATTATTTCCTTATTTTAATTTATATTCCTTTGAAGTTCCGATGAGCCGCTCTATCTTTAACTATGTTAATTATTTTCAACTGAACCAGATCAATAATGATATATAGTCATTTGATCCAGAAATATTATATGGAGTAGCGAAACAATTGTAAACGGACATTATTTAGGGCGGTGGATTGGCAGTATCAGTAGAGAGTCGGACGCCATGCTTTCCAGCATAGTTACGTCCCTTTACGGTCTGAGTTCAAATCCCGCCGAGGTTAACTTTGCTTTTTATCCTTACGGGGTCGATAAAATAAAGTACCAGTAATGTACTGGGTAATTACTGGCCTTGTGCCAAAAATAGAAACAATTATTATTAATATTATTATTATTATTCTCTACATTCCTTACATCAAACTAAAATATGTTGACAATCTTTTAATAATGTCTTCCTTGTGAAATTTGTGGTCTTGTTTTGCTTAACTAATGAATATATATATATATATATATATATATATATATATATATATATATATATAAAGGAAGTATGTTTAGAAATGGTGAGCAAAGTTTGAAATTGAAATAGAAATAGGATTCGCTGTAACATTTGACTAAATGATATACTCTAATAATGGGGTGTATAAACCCACAGATGGATATCAGCAAACATACCCAACTTTTTCTGTTCAATGGGTTTATATGCTCATTATTAGACTATATCATTTAGTCAAATGTTATAGCAAACCTTCTCTCTCTCTATATATATATAGGAAAAGAGTCAGGAACCCAACAGCTGAGCTCTGGCCATTTTGACAGCTAGATCCGAACTAAGCCAGGACCGTGACCTCGGGTGTCACACAGTAAAACAGAAGATCCGACTTCTCATGGGTACAAGCCAAAGCTGAAGCATATAGACAATATGCCCCCTCCCCCTCCCACTGCAAAGTTGTCGTGGAGGTGCCACGGCAAAAAAGCAACCAGCCCACATTGTAAAGTGGTTGTGTAGGCGCCACGGAAAAAAGCACCCAGCACTCACTGTAAATGAGGTTGGTGTAAGGAAGGGCATCCAGCTGTAGAAATCAAGCCAGAATCAGTTCCTGTATGAGCAAGACAAGGTCAGCCAACCGGGCACTGCCCACGACAGGACAACCCGTTTAACCCATGCTAGCGTGGAAAAATGGACGTAAAACGGTGATGATGATGATGATATATATATATATGTATATATATATATATATATATATATATATATATATATATATATATATATATATATATATATATATATATATATAAATTTAATGAAAACTTGTTCAGGTGACAGCCATAATTTCACTTATAACCAACCCAAAAAAGCCTTCGTGAGCCCCTTTTTTCAAGTAAAAAGAAATTCAAATACTCATATATGAAAAAACAACCTGTGACAACCCCCCTCCCCTCTTAGTTGAAGAACTATTGTAACGCGAACTGGCGCGAAATTTATTATAATTATTGACAAACCAATCAAATTACTTCTCGAAAAACCTGGTATTTCGAGCCACTTTTTCCATATAAAACAAGTAACATTCAGAGACCAACCAGATGTGAGAAAAACCACAGACCCTCCATCTCCACTCACCTTTTGAAAAGCAGAAGAACTGCGAAACCGGTAAAGAAACCAAATAAATATATATATTTAAAAAAAAAAATAAGACTCCAGTTGCATTTTCGATTTCATCTCTTTTTCTTTATACTTTCACTCGTGTAGGACACCTCGGTTATTTTTCAATTTGTAAAAAAAACCTCACTTTCTAATATATATATATATATATTTTTTTTTTAATCGATCGACTTTCGTCAAATCGGACCGAGGAAACAATGTTTCCATTGGCCTTTCCAATTGCTAATACTATCTATCGTTCGCAACTCCATGTAGAAGGAGCAACGTGAAATAAAGTGTCTTGCTCAAGGACATAACGCATCGCCTGGTCCAGGAATCGAACTCACAACCTTACGATTGCGAGTCCAATTCTCTAACCACTCAGCCACACGCCTCCACTCTAATATATATATATATATATATATATATATATATATATATATATATATATATATATATATATATATATATATATATATATATATATATATATATATATATATATATATATATATATATATATATATATATATATATATATATATATATATATATATATATATATATATATATATATATATATATATATATATATATATATATATATATATATATATATATATATATATATATATATATATATATATATATATATATATATATATATATTAGAGTGGAGGCGTTTTTTAAAATAACAGATTAAAGTTTAAGCAAAGAATCGCTGCCTTCACCCTTAACGGGATCTTCTGAAACTAAAAAAGTCAATCTGTGAACGCAGAAGTAAATATTTCAAAAAACGTTGCAACCGGAGGAAGACAGGAAGACAATACTTTGGTTCGTGGAAACGTTCCCTGGCAAAGAACGGGGAAAAACGAAGATAATACGTCATTATTTGGAACGGTGAAAAATAATTACACGCAAAGACAAAACCACGTTTATGGTATAAAAGAGGTCGTAGACTAATATTCTATTAGGTGGTTCATGGAGACGTTCTCTGGCAATGAAAGGAAAAAACGAAGATAATACGTCATTATGTGGTGCGGGAGAACAATTGCACGCAAGGCAAAACCACGTAAATGGTATAGCTGAAGTCGTAGACTAAAATTCTAACTAGGAAACTGAATGATTCTCGGCTTCAGAGTTAAGAATAAAGTAAATAAAATACAGAGGTAATGAAATTAAATAAATACATACACACATCCACATAATGACGTATTATCTTCGTTTTTTCCGTTCATTGCCAGAGAACGTCTCCATGAACCACCTAATAGAATATTAGTCTACGACCTCTTTTATACCATAAACGTGGTTTTGTCTTTGCGTGTAATTATTTTTCACCGCTCCAAATAATGACGTCTTATATTCGTTTTTTCACGTTCTTTGCCAGGGAACATTTCCACGAACCAAAGTATCGTCTTCCTGTCTTCCTCCGGTTGCAATGTTTTTTGAAATATTTACTTCTGCGTTCACAGATTGACTTTTTTTTAGTTTCAGAAGATCCCGTTAAGGGTGAAAGCAGCGATTCTTTGCTTAAACTTTAATCTGTTATTTTAATAAATATTTGCTCTACGGTTCTTATATATTTGATATATATTTATCCTTATCGAGCCCTCTTTGGATTTTAGTCTTCAAATTTATTATTATTACTATATATATATATATATATATATATATATATATATATATATATATATATATATATATATATATATATATATATGTATATCAAGGGCGGTGCCCCAGCATGACCTAAGCCGGATGGCTGGAACAGGTAAAAGAGTAAAAGAGTATATATACACGTGTGTGGATTATTGCATCACTCTATATTGGAATTAAAGTAGATTGCCACTGATGTGGGTGGATGGGTGGGTGGGTGGGGGGGGGGGGGGGGTCATATTATGATAAATGAATCATGTGAGAAAGTAAGAGTATAAAATTATATAATCATACACAACATTCCCAGGGAATACATTACTAGTTGTGTAATTAAATATTTGTAATTCCTAGCTCTGCTAGCATATGTGGTTGCTCTGTTTAAATGTTCCATAGGGAGACTTTCAATTCTTCTATCTAAATATTTCCAAATGTATTATGACAAAGATATCAAATTATTTCTGCTTCTGCTTGTTGTTTATAACATTTCATAAGTGGTAGCTATAAGTAACTGTATCTGCCTGTAGAGGAGATTGAACACCATTGCCACAATTTAACCCATAGATTGGGTGGATGGCTATTAACTCCGAGGAGTTCATTGCACTTTTAACAGCTTTTGTCATTTATGCTGCTGGTGTTCCACATACCTTCCTGATCTGACTAGAGTCTGGTAGGGGAGTCAGTTTAGTTGATGTCCATTTGACCATGAAGAAGGTTGAACTGGGTTCCATGGTACCAGTAGAAGGTAGATGTCTGACCTGCCCAGTCAAAGGTCTGGTGGAGGGTGGGGGGCTAATTTAGTTGATGTCCATTCAACCATGAAGAAGGTTGAACTGGGTTCCATGGTACCAGTAGCAGGTAGAAGCCTGACCTGACCACCATTATTTCAGTATTTTCCTCTAATTTTATTGTGAGCACCCATGTCTCACAGTCCTTTAAAAAGATAGAGGGTACTTAGTGAGGCAACAAGAGAAGTTTCTAGCCCAAAATAAAACACTATATTTTTATTTTGTTGATCTAGAGGAAGCCATTGACAGAGTACCTTGATCTATTATCTGGTGGTCCTTAAGGAAATTAGGTGTACAAGAATGGTTTGTGAGAGCAGTGAAAGCTATGTACAGAGGAGCTGTCAGTAAAGTGAAAGTAGGAAATGAGTTTAGCAAGAAATTCAAAGTTCAGTTCTTAGCCCACAGCTGTTCATCATAGTTATTCAGGCCATAACAGAGGAGTTTAAAATGGGATGCCCATGGGAACTTCTCTATGCAGATGTTTTTGTCTTATAGCTGGAACCAAAAAAGAATTGATCATGGAAACTAAATTTGGAATCAAAAGGTCAGAGAGTAAAATTAGCCAAAACTAAAGAGCTAGTGAGGACCTAGATTCTTGCCAGGAAATGGCCATGCTCAATATGTAGAAAAGGAGTAGGCATAAACTCCATACAATGTACTCAATGTAAATCTTGGATAAACAAAAGATGTAGTGGAATAATGAGTAGACTAAAAGGAAGGGAGAACTTTGCATGAAGAAGATGCACAGGAGAAATCGAGAGGAAGAGTGCCAATGATATAAACCTTTTCTAATCACAGGAAAGACCCATAGATGTGGTTGATAGCTTCTACTATCTAGGTGACTTAATTAGCAGCAGAATAGGGTGTGCCGAGAGTGTAATAGCTAGAATAAGGATAAGATGGAAGACATTTAGTGAACTGGTATGGACATGTGGATGTACATTGGATGGACAATGACCAATGAGAGAAGGAATGCCAGGAAATCCCAGTGGAAGGAAATTGCAGTAGAGGACAACCAAGAAAGCCCTAGGCAGAGTTCATGAGAGCTGACCTGAAATTGCTAAGACTGGCAGAGGAGATGACAAAGGAGTACAGCCAGTGGGGTGATGCCATGCTGAGAAGGACCCGTCCAACCAATGCAAGCATGGAAAAGCAGGCGTAAAAACGATGATGATGATGATCATCATGAGGATGATGATGTGACTTTCTCCTTATCTAATTTAATGTGTTGGTGTTTAAGACATCAAGCTGGAAATACTGAAGCAAAGCTTGTAGAGTATTTAACTAGTGATTATTGAAATCAGAGTAATATGAAGAAGTAAGAAGTAAAAGATAAGGTAGAGTAGAAAACATACGTATATATATAGAAAGAGAGGAGAATGTGGTGTTCCTCCTAATCTAATTTAATGTGCTGGTGTTTGTTGAGACATCTAAATGGGAATACTGACTATTTGACTAGGAGTGTCATTGAAATCAGTTAAAACCATAATAAAATGAAGAAGACTTGATAAAGTAAAGTAGAAAACATAAACATATACACGAGTCTTTCTCTTTATCTATGCTTCACACAAAATGAATCTGTTCATTTAGAATATGGAGATAATGTGATTTCCTAAACACAATTGGATTCAAATTTGAGTGGAATATTATATATATATATATATGTATATATATATACATACATACATATATATATATATATATATATATATATATATATATATAAACTGTTTAGTGTATGTTAATATGGAACTTTAAGTCTGAAACCTAACATAATGAGAGATTTATGCTATGTGAAATAAAGAAATTAGAATTCAATTATTGAGGGATTATATAAAATGTTTAATGAAGGTATTTTTCCTTTAGATCTCATAAATTCTTAACATGAAAGTGTTATAACATTACAATATTATTATCAAATTGCATTTTAATTTGCGTTTGTAGTATTTTAGAAATTTCACTTCATAATTCGAAATACCTAATACATTCTTTTATATTTTTCTTAATGCCAAATGATGAACAATGGTGCATAATGAAGGCTGTGCTAAATCTAAACTAAGCTTTTGTGATCTGAGAAAAATATTAGTGTAGAATTACATTATTCAAGTCTAGTTCACAGATTCTATTATGTTATCTGAAATTCTAATGCATATTTTATGATTCCAAATATATGGTTGCTTTGCTATCTATTTAAGTGAACATCTAAGTGATATTACATATGTATGAATTGAATACTTACATATGTGTACATGCATACATGCATACATGTATGCACACACAAATGAACACATTTAAATAAGCAGATACACATACATTAATTTACATATATATATATGTATATATATATATATATGTATATATATATATATATATATATATATATAGGAAAAAGTATGACCCCGACGGCAGAGCTCAAGCCGTTTCGACAGCTATTTCTGGACAGAAATAACCGTCGAAACGGCTTGAGCTCTGTTGTCGGGGTCATACTTTTTCCTATTTCCCACTCTACTACCCTAAGTATTGAGTACTCTGGTGCGTTATGGTCCATCTGGTACCTTTCCACAATTCCTTTGTTATATATATATATATATATATATATGTATACATATGTATATATATATACATATATATGTATGCATATGATCATATATATATTATATATATATATATGAGCATATGCATACATATATTTAAATATATATGTATGTATATATGTATGCATGTATGTGTATATATATTATATACATAAACAATTCATAGCGATGGCATTAGGCAAATATATATGCTCTTTTACCTGTTCCAGCCATCCAGCTGAGGCCATGCTGGGGCACCACCTTTGATGCCTCACTTTCTATATCCTGCCTGCTTTGGCTGGCCATTGATGTAGAAGGGAGTTCGTTGCTGCTGCCCTTAGGTTACCTTCATTGTGTGCTGTGGGTTCATCTCAGACCCTGGATAGCAGAGAGTCAAGTTGTTTTTTTGAAAACATCCATGTCCACATCATGTAGATCTCTCAAGTTTCTTGGCAGCATATTAAAGAGTTGGGGGCCTTTAAACCCCAGGCTATTGCAATATCTGCTCCTCACTCTAGATGTGAAAGACAGGACTTTTGGCACTACACAGTGACGTCCTGTTTGAGGGTTGGTCCAGCTCTCAATGCCAAAGTTTGGTTCTAGTCCTTTCAGGATCTTCCATGTGTATATCACTGCATACTTCTCCCACTTTCTTTCAAGGAGTAGAGTTTTAGTTCTTTTAGCCTCTCCCAGTAGCTCATCTCCTTCATTGTGGCAATCCTCTTGGTGTAGCTTCATTGGATTGCTTCAAGCTCCATAGTTAGTTTGACACTATGGGGTGACCACAGCTGGGAGCAATAGCCCAGTCAGCTTAGGACAAATATTCTCCACAGTACCAGCATGGTTTCTCAGTCTTTTGTCTTGAAAGTCCTCAAGATCCAGCCAGTGAGTTGTCTACACATTGTCACCATTTTCATGATGTGTGAATAAAACGATGCATCATTGCTCATGTCTATGCCTAAGTCTCGTATCGATTTCAACATGGGGATTTTGATCCCTCCTGGTCTAGTGTTGTATTGTCCTTGTGTTTGCAGGTTGATATGATCGGACTTGAAATTTTCCAGCATTAAATTGCATGTTGTTGTCCTCAGCCCATTTGTATATGGCATCCAGATCTTGTTATAGAGTAGTATCAGCCAGGTTCTTGATTATCTGTGCTACTTTTGTGTCATCAGCATAGCTAACAAGGGATGGTGGTTGTACTACAGAGGGCAGTCTGAAAGAGCCACCAAAAACAGTAGTGGTCCCAAGACAGTGCCCTGGGGCACCCCACTTGTTATTGATGCTTCTTTTGAGAGGGCCTTATTGTCTGCAACAATCTGGCTTCTGTCTTTTAAGAAGTCATGCAGCCACTCACCTAATTTTCCAATTATGACAAATCTGTGTAGTTTGTGACATATCATTCCATAGTCGACCTTGTTGAAGGCCTTTGCAAAGTCAAGATACATCACATCCACAGAGCTGACCAGCAGTTGTTTCAATATTCAGTCGTAGTGTGGTAAAAGCTGTGTATGGCAGCTTCTTCCCAGGTGAAAGCCATGCTAAGTGTCAGCCAGGAGGTCATTTTTTTTGAGGAACCACTTTACAGAGTACACATATATATATATAATTTTTTTTTCTTTCTTGATAGAGCAAACAACCAAGATACATAAATTATACCTATAAAATAGCAACTAATCATGATTATCCTTTTGGAAAGGGAATATCCCCTATAACTTTGCATCTAAGCAATTCAGTGGTCCTAGATTAGATTTTGAAAA
>OZ024741.1:331874276-331881776 GCA_964016885.1 Eledone cirrhosa
TAGGTAGGAGAGAGGGGATAAGGGGAGAGAAGGAGAGAGAGGAGGGAGGGGGAGAGAGAGGGGAAAAAGAGGAGGGAGAGAGGAGGGAAGGAGAGAGAGGAGGGAGGGAGAGAGAGGTGAGAGAGAGAGAAAGAGGGAGGGAGAGTTTCTTCTTCATCGCTTTCATCACCCTCTCATCGTCCTCATCACAACTAACAACATTATAGGTAAGTAGAGAGGAGGGAGGGCGGGGATAAGGGGGAGAGGGTGGAGAGTTTCATCATCATTATCCTCATCATTGTCTCGTCACCCTCATTACAACTAACACCATTTATAGATAGAAGGAGATAGAAGGAAGTAGGGGAGAGTGCAGCGAGAGAGAGTTTCGCTTTCATCGACAATATTTTCAGAGCTAACTCATCATCCTCTCGTTGTCCTCGTCACAACTAACAACATTGTAGGTTGAGGGAGAGGGTGGTGATGGAATTTCTCTTTCATCGACAATATTTTCGGAGCTAATTTAATTTGTTGGTATAGCTTTCTGAGTGGTTTATGGCCTTACATCTAACATAAGATTTATATTTTATAGCAGATTTATCACACAAAATAAGATTTATCATTTTTCTCACTTTTCAAAGATTTTCTTTCGAAGAATTTACACTTAATTTACAATATTCTTTCACTGATTATTTCCCTACACACACACTATCTATATATCATTATATCTGTGTGTGTGTATGTGTTATTATTCTCTCTCTCTCTATATATATATATGAGATTATGTCTATGAGATAATTATATATATATATATAGCATCATCATCATCATCATTTTACGTTTGCTTTTCCCTGTGTGTATATATATATATATACACATACATACATACACACACTCACTTATTGTAATATGTATACATTATAATTATACATTATATATATATATATATATATATATATATATATAAACACACACACAAAATACAAGTAAATATCCATACTTTATTATAATTATGGTGTGTGGGCGTCTGTGTGTGTGTGTCTGTAGTCTAACATTTTATTTGTTAGAAAGGAACGAAATGAAGTTTTTATTTTAGCTAACTATATAATTCGCAAACTAATAGAATTTTTCATATATTAATATATACTACCATTTGGGCAAAATAAGTAGTAGTAATAGTAGTAGTCTGTTCTTCTTCACCCACTTATTTCTGGGAGAGTTGTGGCAGAGTTATCAAGCACACTTTCCAATAGGTCTTGTCAGAAGCAACTGTCTCCAATTGATCGGGCTGGATTCTCAATTGAGACCACCTAAGCTCATAGATGTTATCCAACCATCTTGCTTGGGGTCTACCCCTTAGGTCTCCTGATGGTTGGTTTTGCCTGTAAAATCTGTCCAGCAATTCTTTCCTGAGACATTCTAACAACATGTCTGTAATATTGGAGCTGTGATCTCTCAATTTGAAGTAGTGGTTCTACCTGTAGTGAGTCTCTGATTTCCGAGCTATGCACTCTATCAAGTAATGTTACTTTTGAGGAATCCCATTTCAGCCATATATATTCGCAATCATATTCTTTCAGTCATTACCCAAGATTTATGGCCATAAGTTCTTACAAAAAATTATGATAGAAGGTTTTCAGATAAAATAAACATTTCAAAATAAACAGTTTTGTATCATAAAACCAAAGTCAGTTTCAGGTGTTTTGTTATCAAAAGTTACTAACATACTGTGCAAGTAATTGTCAGAGTTGTTACAACATCAAATAGAATGCTTTATAGTATTTGTTCCTGCTTTCTGCACTTTCTGTGTCCAAATCCCAAATAGCTTAGATCTACACCAAGTCTAAATCTCTTTTCATTGCTTTCATACAACAATTGCTGTAAACAAAATCAAAACTTAATGCTAGTTCTAAAAGGCGGCATATTGGCAGAGTCATTAGAATTTTGCATAGAATGTTTTGGGGTATTTGTTCCAGCTCCCTCCCAACAGAGTTCAAATCTCACTGAGATCAACTTTGCCTTTCATCCTTTCGAGGTAGATACAAAAAAGTATCAGTCCATTGTGGTTGTTTCTTCCTCTATATCTCTTTCTCACTTTCTCTCTATCACTTTCATCTTCTCTAGAAGTAATCAGCTATGTTCCAGCACCCCCAGGTTTAAAATGCCCAAGACACACTGCGTGTCATTACAGCACCCCTACAACTCCACCATGAGTTATGGATCAAAAGAAGGAAGGAAAGAAATGAGAAATATATTTACTAACTCCAATCTAACCAACACACATACCTCAAGAAGTTAGCTACAGCCCCATCCTCAAATTCCCACACTCTGCTCAGATGAGTCAGGGGTTTCACCTATCATTTACATATATTTCAGTAATCTACCAACTGTATTTTATCATGGTATCAACACTAGGCAGGTTGTCGTGTTTTTGACACAGCTAAAGAGTCCTCCTGGTTTTCTACCTCTGTATGCCTTTCCTATTGGCAACCATTTTACAGGGTGTACTGGGTGCATTTATCATGTCAAACATTGCAAATTATTAATCTTTTGATAATTTATGTAAATAAAAGTTTAACTGATTCATTCATAGATACTTTCATACTCAAGTGAAGTAGGTAGTATCACAGCAGGTATTTTGTTAAATAATGAAATTCAGAGCTAAGAAAGGTAAGCCTGTAATTTAGTTTTGATTTCATCATTGTAACATAAAGTTCATACAATCGAAGTTAATACAAAAATGTACCAGTCCAGTACTGGGGTTGATTCTTCCTTAACATCACTTTCTCACTTTGTCTTCTCTCTCTTCTTCTGTGGAAGTAATCAGCTATGTTTCAGCTCCGCATAAACCTTATAATCTCATTTCACTTGTCATATATAATAAATATATATGAAATGAATATTTGTCTCTTTAAGCCTTTGGATACTAAACTGCCTGAAACTGCTTATGGTTCTATGATACAAGACTGCTTGTTTTAAAGTGCTTGTATTTATCGAAAGACAATTTACCGTTATGTTCCTAACCACAACTTAATAATGAGAAAGATATATTACTAAATCCCTTAAGATTCAGGAATATTTTCAAAATGATTTTAAAACCATAGACAGTCTCTTTCATTAGAAATATAATAATAGTTTCTATTTTTGGCACAAGGCCAGCAATTACCCCAATGCATTACCGGTACTTTATTTTATCGACCTCGTAAGGATGAAAGGCAAAGTTAACCTCGGCGGGATTTGAACTCAGATCATACAGGGAGGTTACTCTATGCTTCAAAGCATGGCGTCCGACCCTCTACCGATACTGCCAATTAGAAATATAATAATGGTTTCTGATTTATGTACAAGGCCAACATTTTTGTGTGGGTGTGTGTATGTGGGGAGGGGGGGTGGAATTAAATTGGCTTCAGTGCATTATTGGTACTTTATTTTATTGACACTACAAATATGAAAGGCAAAGTTAACATCAGCAGGATTTGAACTCAGAATGTAAAGGGCTGTAACTCAATGCCATAAACGTTGCCCAATACTCTGCCGATACTGCCAAACCACCTCCCTTATTAGAAACATTATAATGAAAGGATTAATATCACACTAATTACCAGATTATGGATACAACATACAAATATCTCTTGTCATGTAATACTGAATATGAAGTCTTTATGGTATGAGTCAAAAGATCACCATCATCGTTTTCAACGTCCACTTTCCCTGCTAGCAAGGGTTGGATGGGTCTACATAGACCAAGTCAGCACTGAAGCAGGGTTACCGATCTCCCAGACAGGCCAGAGATCAGCATCTCACTTATGTACAGTCCAGATACATATATACAACTATATTTCCTATCAGCATGTGTGTTTGTGTGGATTATCCTTATTTAGTTTTAAGAATCCTACTTATATAAAGATTCTCTTATTGAATTGCAGAAATAATTAAGAATTATAAATATGTTTAATAATCCTTTTAATTAACTATAGTATTTAATTACCCTCCCAGATGACATGTATCCCATGACACTGTTAATTAAGCTTCTATGTAAAACTACTTCCCATTAAACGTAACATCATATATGATCTTTAACACACATACACACACACACACACACACACACACACACACACACATATATATATATATATATATATATATATATATATATATATATATCATCATCATCATCATCATCGTTTAATGTCTATCTTCCACGCTAGCATGGGTTTAGATGGGAATTGTCCCATGTGAAGCAAGATTGGTTGTCTTACTTGTATAGGACTGTCTGGCGGGTTTTCTATGGCTGGATGCCCTTCCTAACACCAACCACATTTACAGTGTGGACTGGGTTATATATATATATATATATATATATATATATATATACATATATATATATATATATATACATATATATATTATAAAGAGTTTCAATTCCAGAATCTAGAACTAGCTGTTGAAATGGCAAGAGCTCAGCCGTCGAGCCCCAACTCTTTATAATATACTCATACTCTACTATCCCAAGTATCAAGTACTCTGTTGAGTAATTGTCTAACTAATTTTATCTGGTTCTATCCTTTTATATATATATATATATATTTACAGGGTGGGGCATAAAAACTGTTACAAAATAAAATGCAAATAGTTCTTGAAATAAACATTTATTTCAAGATCGGACTTCAACAAATAGTAAGTAATATACTATTAAACAACTTCACAAAAATGTATTCGAAATGCTTTCCTCTAGCTCTCACTACTGCTCGAAGACTTTTAGGAAAGTCTTTGATGGCTGCACAAACAGTTTCCATTGGTATTTTCTCCCATACTTTATTCAGTTTTGATTTTAGAGTTTCAATATTTTGGCTAGGAGTAGAGCAGGCTTCACTCTCAAGAATTGACCATAAAGAAAAATCGAGAGTGTTGAGATCTGGTGATGTGGGAGGCCACTCTTCCTTACTGATCCATGCAGGACAATGGTCTCTACACCACTGTTGTGTTACGCAAGCAGTGTAGCTCGTCGCTCCATCTTGTTGGAGAGTCCATATGTCATCGCCATAAACAGATATGCACCATGGCATCAGTGCTCCTTCCAAAATATCCTTTATGCAAAGTTCTTTGTTAGTTTTAACTCCTTGAGGTACAATAACCAGAGGAGACTTCCATCTTTCAGAAATGTCTGCCCAAACCATCACTGATGCTGGTTTCTGTGTTCTGAACACTTTTCCTACACTTGAAGGAATTGATTTGAGACTTTTTGCAAGTACTCGATCATTTTGATGATTGTGAGACTGCTGCACAGTGAATAATTTCTCATCTCTAAAGATGATGTTTTGCAGCGTGCCATTCTTGATACGGTTCAATAATAGTTTACTTCTGGAGAGCCTCTTTTCAATTGTGGCTGCAGAAAGAAGCTGCCTCTTTTGGAACTTATAGGGTGACAACCCCAGATCATCTCGACATATCCTCCACATAGTTCTCAGTGATGTTTCTGCTTCTTCTGCCATTTTTCTCATGGACCTTCTTGGATTATGCCTTATTTTTTCCTTTTTTAACGAGTTTTGGTGTTCTTGAGGTGCGAGGGCGTCCGGATTGAGATGTGTCTTTGGTTGAGGAAGTTTCCTTAAATCGATCGATTATCCTTTTGATCAACATTCTATTGATCTTAAGAATGTTCCCCAGTTTAAATATCTTGGGTGGAGTCAGGCCTTTTTCATGCTTCTCTATAATGAACTTTCTTTTCAATTCTATGGACATTGCAAATTGTTAATGGAGTAATGTTCTGAAAAATAGTTAATATGGTTATAGTGCATGGATTTGATACAAATATATTAGTTATATTAGCAACATAATGTATTTTTAAATTGATTTAAAACTTTGTAACAGGAATTATGCCCCACCCTGTATATATATATATATATATATATAAGGATAGAACCAAATAAAACGTTTGTCAAACGTCCCTTCACCCCTAGCCGTAAATCTCATACATGTATCCCCCAATTAATCTCTAATTTATTGTTTTTTCTTTTATCTGTCACTACATCAGACGCTCGCTCTACACGTATCTATGTACATCTCGAATCTGGTTTTTCATGTTAGCACTAAACCCGCCAAGGAATCCTTATAAGAACACTTACTCACAACTACTACAAACATACTCAGTACTTACATGCTCTCACTTATCCTTATTTATTTCTTTATATTTTCCATTTTCCATTTTCTTACTTTTTTAATGTATCCTATCTTATCTTTTTAAATATCTTTTTATATTATATTATTTTTATATCTACGTACTCTGATGTGTTGACCAGAGGTAAATAATGTATTGGAGATCGAGTGACGCAACTTCAAGCGATTAGCGACCTCTAGACTCACCTGATCAACGAAACAATTGTCAGTACTTTAAATAAAGTCCCTTATTGTACAGCCAACCATGTTACTCTTCATTCTTTCACTATTATTACTCCAAGTATAACCTGCATAGGAATTACCGCAAACTCGCTGCATAACTAGGGAACCATCTTGTTGAGTCAAACTATCCACGACACAGAGTACTCACAACCTCTAACTGGATTACCTATAACGATAACTTGTTATCCCATATATATATATAATATATAATTTAGAAATGGCTTCTACAGGACTAGAACTGTTTCATTCGGGAGATGATTTCTCTTGAATGAAACAGTTCTAGTCGTCTAGAAGCCATTTCTATATTATATATTAAATATTTATACTCTGCTATGTATTGAGTACCTTACTTACTGTGGTTAGCCTGATTGAACCCGGGATAAGCTTATCTATCTATCTATCTATCTATCTATCTATCTATCTATTTATCTATCTATCTATCTATCTATCTATCTATATATCTATCTATCAATCTCCCAGTTCTGTGACTAGGGGCGTAGTCACGTTAGTCAGGAAGGACGAGAATAAAGGGGATGACATAGGCAACTTCCGGCCCATAACTCTACTAAACACGGAGTTACAGATTTTGGCCAAGGTGTTGGCAAAGAGGCAGGTGCTTGTGTTCGAAAACCTGGTGGGAGAAGCGCAATCCCGACCAGGTCCATACACGACAACCTTCACCTCATGCGATACATCATATTGGATCAGTCTAAGGCTTTCGATAGGGTTGACCATCATTACCTGGATGCGGTGCTCAAGGTGTGTTCAGCGGCTGGATTGCTGCAATAAACAGCAGCAACATCTGCTCAAGAGTCAAGGTGAATGGCTACCTCTCGGAGCTGTTCCATATCACGCCATCCATCCAACAGGGATGCTGTCTCTCCTTCCTTCTGTATGTACTGACTCTCGAGCCACTACTGCGGAAGTTGGAGCTATTGCAGGGCATCCCTTTGGAACCGGGACTGCGTGACAGTAATGATGTCGAGCACCTCGCAAATCGGGGAGGTCAGCACCTTACTGGAGGAATATGAAAGGTTCACAGGAGCGAAGCTGAACCAGGACAAATACGTCGGTTTGCAACTCGGAACGTGGAGAGGCAAACCGATGCCTTCCGATGGCGTC
>OZ024741.1:331889276-331894276 GCA_964016885.1 Eledone cirrhosa
TATATATATATATATATATATATATATAATGGTCAGAGCAAACATCACCGACGCTCTATCTCAAAATTATTTTTGAAAAGCATTAGAAATGCGCAACCGGTAAAACTTAAAACCAGAACTGAATACTAACCAATACTATTACTAATTCTCACTTATTCCTAATTAAACTATTTTTCACTGTGAACAATTTGTCAGCATTTTCTTTTCCGTTTACCAATATATATATATATATATATATATATATATATAAATCAGGAAAGATATATATATATATATATATATATTGTTATACTTTGGGAGGGTCATGTTGCCAATAAGAAACACACGCACCAGTTGCTTTCACTTCAATTTATTATAATAAATTTATAAATTTAAGAATTTATAAATTTTCGGTTGGTTGGTTGGTTCCACAACCAGATGGTTGTTTATATATTGTCAAAGTTCTTTCGTCACACATTCTGTGACCTCTTCAGTGACTGGGGATTCTTTTCTTTGTTTTTGTGCCTCTCCTTTGTTCTGTCCTATGCCATCTTGTTTCTGTGTGTGTGTTGTGTGCTCAGTCTGCGCATGCACCACATCTGGGTGTCTGTGTGTGTTTATATTCATTTATTTACTTGTTTATTTACATGTTACTGGTTGGTTGTTTGTTCTATGTGCGTGTGTGTTTTCATTTTGTCCTTAATTGTAAGTTGTGATGTTGCTGTTCCACTCATGTTTTCTATTTAATTTTGGTTGTAATTCTTTTATGTTTATTGCCTCTGTGATTTGTCTAAACATTGCGTCTTTTCTGTGTGTAGATTCTATTTTTATTTCTATGTTCTCTAATTTACCCTTATGTTCTATTTTAGCATGTTGGTAGAGTACAGATGATTCTTTACTATCTTGAAGGTTTCGCCAGTGTTCATTTATCCGTTCCCCTACACTATGAGCTGTCTCACCTATGTACACTATATTTTTATCTCTACATTGTCCTTCAGTACATCTCATGCTATATGCTACATTTCTAGTTTTACAGTTAATATGGGGGCTTAATTTACAGGTTATACATTTTTTATCTATATAGGGGGTTCTTTGAAAAGCGTATGTCTTGCTAATAAGTGTTTTTATGGAGGTACCTGTTCTTTCTACTATCTTAATATTGAGTTTATGTTTATCTAGAGACCTTCTAAATTTGTAAGCTAATTCACCTCTAGGGGTTGTATCAATGAACATTACACTCTGGTATTTATTGCTATCATACCATGAGTTTATTCTATTAGTCTTATTCCTTGTTCTTTCTATTCTATTCAAAAATTTGCTCCTATACAAGGGGCAGGTCCCATTTGTGGCATTATTTACCATTTTTTCCCATTTGGTTCTGGCTCCTCTATACACTCTGATTTTATCTCTCTGATTGTAACCAGAGAACTGCATACGGTGGATGAAGTGTTGTATGTGTCTCTCTAGTTCTTCGGGGTTGCACATGCGGGACACGTTTCTCATCACCCGTACCAAATCCGCAATCAGTATGTTGATTTTGGTATGGTCCGAAACAGCTGAGTTTCGGTGGATCAGATATTTGGAAGTCATGGGTTTGGCATAATGGGAATGGAGGATTTGTTTTTTGTTATTAATGGTATCTAACCAGAGCTCTGTGTCTAGTACAGGTAGTCGATGGTTGGGGTGTTTGTAGTCTATAGTAACTCTAATACTCTGGTGGATGGAGTTAGCTATTTGCTGGATGCTTTCCATTGTTTTTTTCTCTAATTCCTAACTGTTCTCTAGTGAGGGTGTTTTAACTACGATGTTTATATCATCAACTTAGCGGGAGTACATTATCAGGGTTAAGGGGTCTTCTAATTGTTCTTTAAGTTTAAGTCTACTGTCCCACCATACCATGAATAAGTTAGCTATGTCGCCTGCAATGCTAACACCAATGGCTGCTCCCACCTCTTGGGCATATGTTTTTCCATTAAATTTGAACATATGTTCCTTAAGGGTTAATTTTATGCTGGCCCCCACCGCATGTGCAATCATTTTCTTTAGTTCATCGTGGTTTTTGGGGGTTCGTATGGCTCTGGTCCACCCGTTCCATCTATCTGTGTGGGTTTTCTTGGCCATTGAGGTAATGGTAGGTGGTCTGCCTCTTGCTGGTCTTGTAGGGCACAGGTTGCTAAGGTCATATGTGTCTAGATAATTATTACTATAGGTAAGTTTCAGTAGGAGTCCCAGCTCACTGGTATCAATCCCACGGAACTCAACATTGCTCTCACTGATCATTTCTATGCATTTCTCCACAGCAAAATCCACATCAATAGATGGATACAAGGACACAACATCCATACTACCTGTTAGGTCCCTAGATCGGTTACTCTCGCCGATTCTGCTGAGCAGGTCCTCCGTGCTGTCACATACATACATATATATATATATATATATAATAATGAAATGACAGGAGGCTGGATTTGTGTAAATCCTTGAAAGGTTTATTATACTATGATCATTTCAATGACCGGGTTCCGTATGAATCCGGTGATATCATCAGGTATTCGAAATATAATACGTGAATGTAATAGATAAAATCCATGGGGCTGAAAATCAAGGACCCGAGGGCGACCGCTATTCTGTTCCTTGAACCTCAGCCGGTCGCCCTCGAGTGACGTGGCTAAAGTTTATAGTATGCTACTACCGGTCAGATAAACAAAAACAGAAAGGGATGGGAACATAAGTTAGCGTCAATCTCATGACACAAGGTAAAAGAAAGAAAGAAAGGAAGGAGAGAGAAGAAGGGGGAAGAAAGAAGAAGAGAAGTCAGGGTTAATGTCAGCTAAAAGAAGAAAGGCAACTACTACCGGTCAGAAGAGGGGAAAGGAAGATAAGTCTGCGGGAAGAAGACAGGAAGAGGGGAGAAGAGAAGGAAGAGAAGAGAGAAGTAGAAAAGTAAGGGTTGATGGCTACAAGAAGGAAGATAGAAAGAAAGAGGAAGAAAGGTCGATATTAATGTCAGACCACAGTCAGGCCAGGAGTGGCGCGAGAAAATTTTCACAGGGACCCGCATCTTAGCAGAGGTGAATATATTGGGAGTCAGTGTGTTACAATGTTTAGACTTCTAGGATGAAGTTAAAAAATTAATAATCAATATCCAATATTAAAGAGGTTAGAAAATTTAAAGTTCAAGAGTTATATATATATATATATATATATATATATATATATATATATATAATAGAAAAAACGAAGAACGAAGAAGTTTCGTTTACATATGAAAAATATTTATTGCGTATCGACCTGTCACGCACATTTTGCAGAGGATCTGCTCAATGTGATCCATATTTAATAATATACTGTATGCTTATTTAAAACTTTTTGAAGGCCCTTTGCTATGAATTTAAGGTAGTGACTATAGTCACATACCTAGCTTCAGCAAAAACAAAGGGGAATAACTGACATATTTCTCATTGTTTAGCGGTTATCAAGGTTATATACCCCTCTGTTTATGCTGCGAGCTGTAGAAGCTGAATTCTTATAGAATACCAATTATATCTATGAGCTGTTTAAACTTATTAACATACAGAGCAGTTGCCAGCCCAGCAATATATATATGAATGTGCGTATTGTATATTTAATAATATATTGTATGTTTATTTAAAAACATTTTGAAGGTTGAAAACTTCATAGGCTGACTATGATGTAGTGATGTTAGAGCTATGAAATATTGCATGCATTAATTTCAGTTCTTCTTATTAATAACTGCATTGTTTCTTTCCAGGGACTATGCTGAAAAATAACCTCATTTGGCCTCCACCACTTTCCAATTTCTGTTTAGTTTAGGTCATGTCAGGAGTGTACTCCCATGGTTGTACTCCCATGGTTGTACTCCCATGGTTGTACTCCCATGGTTGACCAACTGAAGGTTGGGGAGGCTATTTAATCCATAGTTGGATGTGTTTATCTATGTATGTGTAAATCTATGTACATATATTTCTGGTTGGCTGGTTGGTTGGTTGGTTTGATGACCAGATGGTTGTTAATATATTGTCAAAGTTCTTTTGTCACACATTCTGTGACATTCTCAGTGACTGGGCTTTTATTTTGTGTCCCTACTTTGTTCTGTCCTACACCATCTTGTTTTTGTGTACATATATATATACTGTATCGATTGTTATTTCCATTTACCTTTTACATATATATATATATATATATATATATATATATATATATATGTATGTATGTATGTATGTATATATATATATATATATATGCCATCACTGACGCTGATAAGAAGGTAGCTTGGAAGTGTCACTACGAAAGGCTACTAAATGAGGAGAATAAATGGGAGAAAAACAGTCTCCCCCACATCGATCCAATAGAGGGACTAGCAGTGTTAGTCGAAGGTAGTATAATAAGTAAGGCAATCAAAGACATGAAGACAGGCAAGGTGGCTGGGCCTTCGGAAATAGTTGCTGAAATGCTGAAAGCTTCTGGAACGGTGGGACACACCATGGTCACCCGGATAGTAAACCAAGTCATACAGAATCGGGTTGTTCCAAAGGACTGGTGTAGCAGCATCATCATTAACTGTTACAAGGGTAAAGGAGATGTCCTAGATAGGAGTAACTATAGAGGCATTAAATTAATCGACCAGGTCATGAAGGTCATAGAAAAAGTAATAGCGCAACTAATCAGAGAGAGAGTTGATCTAGATGAAATGCAGTTCGGGTTTGTGTCAGGTAAAAGTACTACAGACGCTCTTTTCATTGTACGACAACTACAGGAAAAGTACCTAGCTAAAAGTAAACCCCTATACTTAGCTTTTGTCGACTTGGAGAAAGCCTTTAACAGAGTCCCCCGTTCCATTATTTGGTGGGCTCTTAGAAAACTAGGTGTTGATGAATGGCTTGTGAGAGCTATACAAGCCATGTATAAATAAACGGTCAGCAAGGTTAGAATTAACAACGAATATAGTGAAGAGTTTAGCGTAAAAGTTGGTGTTCATCAGGGCTCCGCTCTTAGCCCCCTAC
>OZ024741.1:331899276-331929276 GCA_964016885.1 Eledone cirrhosa
ACACACACCACACACACATACACACACATGCACACACAGACACACACACACACATTCATTGCTTTTAATTTACTTTGATGAACAACTATTCCATCTTTCAAACAGACCTTTGAAGTCATAGGTCTGTTATTTACCACAAAAGAAACCTTACAAACAAACTCTGTATTTATATCTCCTGATAATTTCCTGATGAAGCATTTTATTCAAGTTTTTAGCTCAACACTTCATATATAGAACCATAGAACCAATAACCAGAATATCCTGTGTTCAGCTGGCTATAATAATGAAGCTTACAAGAATTATTATTGAATCTCGTGTCATCGCCACGGTTTATTGTATCTATCTTTCTGTATATCTATCTATCTATCTATCTATCTACCTATCTATCTATCTATCTCTCTCTCTTTCTCTCTCTCTCTCTCTCTCTCTCTCTCTCTCTCTCTCTCTATATATATATATATATATATATATATATATATATATATATGTATCTAACTATCTATCTATCTGTGATTTTGGAAGAAGAATCAGGATAGAGAGAGAGGTGCTGTACCCCAGCAAATTTTATAAAAGGTGGGTGAATGTGGCAAAGATGGCCCGAGTGGTTGGGTCTTCTCTCTATATAAGCCTGTAGGTTGAGGAAAAAGAGGAAGAGAGGAAGGGAGTACTCACTCTGGGTGTTCCTGGAGATGAGGGTTGTACATTTATTCGGGGTGCGTACGTCCCCTGTGTAACGCCCCCCCCCCCCCTTATTGGCGATTTCAATTGTTATTTGTTATTTTATTAATAGTTTTATTTTCATATACCTGTATGAAAACTCCCCATTTGTATTTGTCCCCTTCTTTTGTGCCCTTGTGGCTAATAAAGAAATTTATCTGTGTATGTATCTGTCTACCTGTCTATCTATCTATAAAGGAAACCGTCGCACACGCATTTGTACACTGCCCGGGCATTACCGACCTGTGGGGCTATGTAGAACGACTATTGTCGCAGGTGGGACCAATCCAGTTGACCACCAAGTCCATTGTCATGATCAAACCGCCACCCTCCTTCAAAAACGAAGGAGAGGCAGTTTTCCTTTGTGTGATAGCTATGGCGAAAGAGGTTGTATGGTGGACGAGGTTAAAAGGGCTGAGGTCAGACACCTTTCTCTCCGGCGAGCAACTGATTCGTTTTTTCAAATATCATTTTGGAAGAAGAATCAGGATGGAGAGAGAGGTGCTGTACCCCAGCAAATTTTATGAAAGGTGGGTGAATGTGGCAAAGATGGCCCGAGTGGTTGGGCCTTCTCTCTATATAATCCTGTAGGTTGAGGAAAAAGAGGAAGGGAGTACTCACTCTTGGTGCTCCTGGAGATGAGGGTTGTACATTTTTTCGGGGTGTGTACAACCCCTGTGTAACACCTCCCACCTATTGGGGATTTCAATTATTATTTGTTATTTTATTAATAGTTTTATTTTAATATACCTGTATGTAAACTCCCCATTTGTATTTGTCCCCTTCTTTTGTGCCCTTGTGGCTAATAAAGAAATTTATCTATCTATAAAGGTATCTTTACTTATATATATATATATCTTTCTGCATCAAAATGTGTTTATATATATATATAAATAATTATATATATATATATATATATATATATATATATACATATATTTATACACCTCTCTCTTTCTCTCATAAACCATATCTTTTTATACTGTCACTTATTTAGTGTCGCCAAAATTAAATAAAACCTGTGTTGTTTCCTCTTCCTACTAATTTTTGAAGTTAGGTCTCTTAAATTTTAATGGAGTCTATACACACGCACACACACACATAAATACACAAGTGCATGCACAAACACACACATATAAAAGAGCACACAAACACACACATGAGTGCACACATACATGCATACAAAAATGCAAGCATACAGAGAAATACACACATGCGTGCACACACATGCACACACACACAACTACACACACATATTAAAAGAACAACTCTTCCTCCATTGGACTAGTTTTGTATTTATTCTCAATCCTTAAACAACAAAATTTAAAACATTTAAAACAACAAAACCAAACAAATAGATTCTCTTTGATATTAGATACCGTGATATAGAGTGACATATATATATATAATATATTTCTTTTTTTATGTATATATATATATACATAAAAAATATATATATAGAGAGAGAGACATATATATATATATATATATATACATAAAGGTAAGTGTAAATTTTATTGTAATGGACAGAAATAGTTAATTATGGTGAAGATAAAAGGACAAAAAATCTATGTTTGAAGTAAAGCTTTATTCTATTAACTGCTCTGCCATTTTTCTAATAGTCTGCATCAATTTCAGCTAATGAATCAATACACACCATTAGGTTTTATGCTGTTTATTACAGTTTGTTTATTACAGTTTGTTTATTTTGGTTAAGAAATAACAAAGGAAAGAAAGACATTATTATTCATCCAAATTTTACCCAGAATTTTAACCTTTTATCATGTGTGGATACTCATTATTTTTCGAGTACAAAAAAAAAAAAGAAAGAAAGAAAGAAAAAAACAGGATGGGGTATGCTGATCATCAAATTTAACCAAGGAAACAATGTTTTTATTGGTCTTTCCATTCCTAATACTATTTGCCATTTCCATCTCAGAATGTACAAAACTTGATCAGATACTTCTGCAAAGTATCCTGCCCAACCTTTTAACAATTCCACCAATCTACAGCCCCTGGACTTTTACTTTATTTCATCAATCCTCACAAGGAGGAAACATACAGTTGACCCCATCAGGATTTGAATTCAGAACTGGAATACATTTTAAGGCATATAATCCAATGACTCGGCTTGAATTAACCAAACAAGTGATAAAGTGAAGGTATGTGGCTTAGTGGTTAGAGAAATGGATTCACAATCATGAGATAGTGAGTTCAATTTCCAAACCAGGCAATGCATTATGTCCTTGAATAAGACACTTTCTTTCACATTGCTCTTTCTACCAGGAATTGTGATGGGTAGATAGTATCAGCAGTTTGTAAGACCAGAGGAAACATTGTTTCCTTGATCTGATTTGAAATTTGGGATCTTGTTGATTGATTCCACTGAGATATATTTACTTTGTGGTGCTAAAAATGTTTTATATATTAGAAGTTGAATAGAGTATGCAAGAGAAATGATTGCACTGGTCTGTGCTGGTGATGCGTTTGGAGAGCAAGAGTTATATAAATATGTGCTGAGTACTTAAAATGGATGGAACCTGTGGAAGAGGGAGACAAAGATAGACTTATGATAAAGATGTGAAGAATGACCTCAAGAAACTAAATCTCTTGAAGGAGATGACACAGTACTGTCAACATGTCATAAGAGAAAGAACCCATCCACCAATACAAGTACTGAAACACTAAAATTAAAGTGATCATTGAGAAGGGACTGTCTAGTGTTTTGTCCAATTTTCTGTTGTCTTTGCTCACCTTTCTTGATTGATTTCTTATGATTTTATCCACCTGAGACACTTTTTCAAATTTATATTTGATGGTCTTTATTCTCTCTAATCCACGATTTCACAGAACTTATGTTCATCGATTTCAGGGACTTGACACCTTCTTCCTCACTTTTCGTTGCATTACCATCTTTGTTTGTTTACTGTCTCACTCATTCCCCCTATTTACGTGTCCCGACGACTTTCTTTAGCCGTTGCTCGCACCAACCAGAGGTATATGGTCTTTAAAGCGATGAAATACCAATGAAGGCTGGAGGATCACTGATGAAGGACTAAATTTATTCATATGTAACCCATTTGCAACCACGCAGCACGCCATGTTTTCATATTTTTCATATATATTTTCCTCCGTTGTGACCCGTCTGTTTCTTTCTTACTGCTTCCTCTTTTCTCTGTATCTCTCACTTCCTTTTACCCCCTCTACCAGTCACTCTCTCTGTTAGCCTCTTCCTCACACTTTCACTCACTCACTTTCTGCTACTCCCTCTCCTACTTCCTCCTGTTTGACCTGTGCGAGATTCTTTCCTCACTCACACTTCGACCAGGTTGGATGGTCTTTATTCTCTCTCGTCCACGATTTCACAGAACTTATGTTCATCGGTTTCAGGGACTTGACTCCTTCTTTCTCACTTTTCGTTGCATTACCATCTTTTTACTGTCTCGCTCGTTCCCCCTATTTACGTGTCCCAACAACTTTCTTTAGCCGTTGCTTGCACCAACCAGAGGTATATGGTCTTTAAAGCGATGAAATACCAATGAAGGCTGGAAGATCACTGATAAAGGACTAAATTTATTCATATATATATATATATGGCGAAACAGAGAGAGAGGTAAACACCCAACTATGACACCAAGTGGTTTCAGCTTGTATTTAGCAAGACTTTTAGACTTTTGAGGGTGTATACCCTTGTAAAGGCTTGATGAATACAAACTGAAATCACTTGGTGTTATGATCGGGTTTTAATTTTCCTCTATACTCACTCTGCTTTTTCTCATGGATAGAGTACTCCCCGGTCTCTCTCTCCCCCTCTCTCTCTCTCTCTATTTATCTATCTATCTATCTATCTATCTATCTATCTATATATATATAAACATTACATATATATCTAAACATACATACATACATATATATACATGCATATGTATATGTGGTTGGTGTTAGGAAGGGCATCCAGCCGTAGAAAACCTGCCAGACAGTCCTATACGAGCAAGACAACCAAACTTGCCTCAAGTGGGAAAACTCCCGTCCAAACCCATACAAACGTGGAAGATGGACGTTAAACAACGATGATGATGATGATGATGATGATGATGATGATGATATATATATAGTATGTGTGTGTGTGTGTGTGTGTGTGATGCTTCATACAGTTTCAAACTACTAAATTCTACTCACATGAATTGGCAGTATCGGTAGGGTGTTCGACGACATGCTTTCCAGCATAGTTACGCCCCTTTACGAACTGAGTTCAAATCCAGCCGAGGTTAACTTTGCCTTTCATCCTTACGTGGTCGATAAAATAAAGTACCAGTAATGTATTGGGATAATTTCTGGCCTTGTGCCAAAAGTAGAAACAATTATTTGGTCTAAGGTTATAGTTGAAGTGAAAACATTGTCCAAGGTACCACACAATGGAATATAAGCCAAGACAATATGGCTGCGAAAGCAACCTCCTTAACCACACAGCCATGCCTGTAACTCCATACATAAACTGAAATTTTACACCACATACCATTAAAACAATGACAATTATGTTTCAGAAATGTTATGTTTGAGAAATGAATTTTAAAATTTATATCCAAACTACTCAAAATGGTAATTTTACATCAGCTATAAATAAATATTTAATGTCTTCTAAATTAGAAATTTTATATTTAACCTGTTTTAAGAAAATTAATATCCAGCATTGCATTCCAATATTCAATACAAATATGGAGAGTTTGGGGATGTTTACATTATTCAGAGAAGATATTTCTGAAAGATACATAATTACTTATTAACAACACAATATATACAATATTACGAGGGTTAGACTGAAAAGTTCATAGGTTCACTATGAAGGAGTGATGTTAGAGCTGTGAAATCTTGCATGCATTAATTTCAACTCTGCTTATTGATAACTGTATTGTTTCTTTTTAGGGACTAAGTTGAAAAATAAACCTCATTTGGTCATACCATGAGAGTATCTTCATCAGACGATTAACTTTTCAGCTGACTTTTGTATATAAATTTATATTATATATCATCATCATTATCATCATCATCATCATCATCATCATCATCATTATCATCATCATCATCACTGTTTTACGTCCGTTCTTCCACGCTAGCATGGGTTAGACGGGTTGTCCTGTTGTGGGCAGTGTCTGGTCGGCTGACCTTGTCTTGCTTATACGGGAATTGATTCTGGCTTGATTTCTACAGCTGGATGCTCTTCCTAACACCAACCTCATTTACAGTGAGTGCTGGGTGCTTTATTCCCGTGGCACCTCCACGTCCACTTTACAGTGTGGGCTGGGTGCTTTTTTGCCGTGGCACCTCCACGACTACTTTGCAGTGGGAGGGGGTGGGGGCATATTGTCTATATGCTTCAGCTTTGGCTTGTACCCGTGGGAAGTCAGTTCTTCTGTATTACTGCGTGATGCCAGAGGTCACAGTCATGTGTCATATATATATATATGTGTGGGAAAAGAGTCAGGACCCCGACGACTGAGCTCCGGCTGTTTCGATAGCTAGATCTAGCTGTCAAAACGGCTGGAGCTCAGCCCTTGGGGTCCTGACTCTTACCCACTCTACTACCCTAAGTATTGAGTCTCTGGTGCGTTATGGTCCACCTGGTATCTTACCACACCCTCTTTGTGTTTTGTATATATATATGTGTTTATATATATATATATATATAAGCAAAGAGATATTTAATTTGTTAGTTATTCAACAAATTTATTTATAAAAGATTTGAAGCACTCTACAGAACCTGAACCGATAAGGTCTGGTTTCTTGGGTATGTCAACATTTATAAAACAAATTTTGTATTTTATCTGATGAGTGCGTACCAAAATGTTGGTACCCTTGAAATATATATAATAAAATAAATATGGTTTTATAAATATAGTTTCCATTTATTAATATCATTGATATATATATATTAATAATAATAATAAAAACTTATTACCATAACAGAAGTCCAACGAGCTTTTGATTCCAGAATCAGGCCAGATCGATACAGATTAAGCCTTGAGCTGATCAATCACGAAACACGTATCACACCTCAATAAATGTAATGAATATCTAACACTTCGTCCTTTTTATTATTATTAGCATTGCACTTTGCTTAGTACAACACCAATATAACTACTAGAAACTACACATCATGTGCTCACTATGGAGAACCTACAGTAACTGGACATTACAATCCCTATATACATATATATATATAAGTTTATCCCGGGTTGAATCAGGGGTAACCACAGTAGCTACTCAATACATAGCAGAGTATAAATATTTAATATAGCTTCTACAGGACTAGAACTGTTTCATTTGGGGAAAACATATATATATATATATATCAAGGGTGAAGGGTGCATGCATGCAACGCATGCAGTGCATGCGTTATAGAACCTTGAGTTGATCAATTGCATCAGTTGAAGCAAGCAGAATTTTGGCTGCTTACTAAAACGTAGACACATAAAAAGATAACATACACATACACACAAACACATACACACAAACACATACACACAAACACATACACACAAACACATACACACAAACACATACACACAAACACATACACACAAACACATGACAGCTTTGGGGCAAGCAGAATTTTGACTGCTTACTACTAAATCGTAGACATATAAAAAGATAACACACACATACACACTAGATAACACTACATGCGGCTTTGATGGGGAGGGTCATTTAGAGGGAATTGGGGGGGGGGGGGTAAGGCTGCATAGCCCCACTTTCCGCCATGGCGATTGGACTGCATGCTCTGCTTTCCAGTTTACCCTTTGCCACTGATATATATATATGGAAACACAAAGCAAGCTTTGTTTAGAAATGGCTAGCAAATTTGAAAATTAGGTAGTAACATGTGCTTACACCGTATTTGACTAAATAGAATTAGTCTGTTAGTTGGGATTTTTAAAAAAACCTCTGAATGGAAAAAAGGATGAATATTGAGAGGGTTTTTTAAAATCCCAACTAACAGACAAATTCTATTTAGTCAAATATGGCGTAAGCACATGTTACTACCTTATTTTCACATTTGTTAGTCATTTCTAAACAAAGGTTGCTTTGTGTCTCCATATTTATATACATATATATACCTGCTATGGTTATATAGCTTCTATGAATGGCGTGTTGGTGTAATGGTAACATATTGGTCTGGCAAACCAAAGATGTGGGTTCGTGTCCCATGTACATCAATACTCATCCTTTTTTCCATTCAAAGGGTCTTTTTAAATCCCAACTAACAGACTAATTCTATTTAGTCAAATATGCCATAAGCACATGTTACTACCTAATTTTATATATATTAAAATACCATCGAAGCCAGAAAAATTCAACAGGGATGGAATCATGTGTCTTCCTAAATGGTAGCAGATGCTAATCACAAAGGATGGCGATTATTTTGACTTAAGTTTTCCTGTTAAAAAAATGCCAAAATCAATAAAAATTTGAAAAACGGCAAGAACTTTCTGTCCAAACTAATACTTTACTCTTCTGATGCTGATCCACCTGAAACTACCTTTAGTTCTATATGTTGTTGATAATGAGGTTGATTAAAGCAAACATTATTAGTAGTAATATTAGTAGTAGTATTAGTGTGTTTTGGGTGTCATTTAAAGTGTAGTCTTTCTTAATAAATATTGTGTCGGTTTACTGATGTTGATTTGTTGATGAAGATGGCGGTGGTGTTGAAGTAGTCGATGTTGCAGTAAATGGTGGAGGTGGGGTGGGGTAGATGGTGGTGGTGATGGCAATGGTGTTGAAGTAGACGATGTTGGAGTAAATGGTGGAGGTGTGGTGGTGTAGATGGTGGTGGTGGTGGTGGTGGTATTAAAGTAGACGATGTTGGAGTAAATGGTGGAGGTGTGGTGGTGTAGATGGTGGTGGTGATGGCAATGGTGTTGAAGTAGACGATGTTGCAGTAAATGGTGGAGGTGTGGTGGTGTAGATGGTGGTGGTGGTGGTGATATTGAAGTAGTCGATATTGCAGTAAATGGTGGAGGTGTGGTGGTGTAGATGGTGGTGATGGCGGCGAATGTAGTGGTGATGGTGGTGGTGTTGATGGCAGAGGTGATGGTGGTGTAGATGGTGGTGATGATGGCAGTGGTGATAGCAGTGGTGATGGTGGTGTTGATGGCGGAGGTGATGGTGGTGATGGTGGTGGTGATGATGATGAAGAGGAGGAGGAGGATAGCAATGATGATGGTGATGAAGGGGAGGAGGAGGATGGCAATGATGAGGATGATGATGAAGATGATGATGATGGCAATGATAGTAATGATTATAATGGTAATGATGATTATGATGGCTATGATGATTATGATTATGATGGCAATAGACATGATAATCATGTAATGGGGGGGGGGGGGTAGATGATGATTGTGGTGATGATTATGATAGGAATAGACATGATAATCATGGTTGGATGATGATGAAGAGGGGTGATGCCGATGGCAACAATGGTGATGATGATGATGATGATGATGATGATGATGATGATAACAATGATGGTGATGATGGTGATGGTGATGATGACAACGATGATGATCTTCTGTTTTACCAAATAGAACATAAAATTCTTATCTCCTGGTCCCAGCTCCGCTCCACCACCATTAGTTTTATAGCTGTAGAAGTGAATGATGAAATTTATAGTCAAAATGACTGCTGACATTATTTTCTGATGACAACATTACTGCTGCTGCTACTACTACTACTGCTACTGCTGCTACTGCTATAAAGTAATAAAATGAAATAAAATAAAATACCCCCCCCCCCCCCCTCCAAAAAAAAAGAAAAAACAGAAAAAAAAACCCTAGAAAAACAAGCAAAAACATTTCGATGATTTACTTTTCTTTATAACACTTTTATGTCTATTATTTCTGCATTAGTTATATTTCTAAATTGTTATTATTACTGGACATAATTCTTCATGAGTCTGTCTACCTGTTGGTTTGTCTGCCAGGGAGGGGGGAAGGAGAGAGAGAGAGAAATCTGTCTGTTTTGATTAGTGGGTGTCTCCTTGTTGCTGTTGTTGTCTGTCTTATGAACAGGCATGATTGTTGCACAGTTAAGGGGATCACTTCACTTCACAACCACATAGTTCTTGGGTTCACTCCTGCAGTGCAGCACTTTGAGTAAATAAGTTGTTATTCTGGACATCAGACACCATGCTTTGCAGAATAGAGTTATGTCCCTTTATATTCTGAGTTCAAATCCTGCTGAGGTGAGATTTGCCTTTCATCGCTACGGGGTTGATAAAATAAAGCACCAGTAATGCACTGGGGTCGATTTAATCGGCTTTTCCCTTTCTTAAAATTGTTTGTCTTGTGCCTAAATCAGAAACCATTATTACTGAACAAAGGTGGTGGATTGGCAGTATCGGTAGAGGGTCGGACGCCATGCTTTGACGCATAGAGTTATGGCCCTTGCCATTCTGAGTTCAAATCACGCCGAGGTTAACTTTGCCTTTCATCCTTACGGGGTCGATAAAATAAAGTACCAGTAATGCACTGGGATAATTGCTGGCCTTGTGCCAAAAGTAGAAACAATTATTACTGAACATAATTATTTATGAGATTGTGGAGCTGTTAGCTTGCTCTGGTGAGAGGGAGAGAGAAATCTGTGTTTTGATAAGTGGGTGTCTCCTTGTTATCATTGTCATCTTGTCAACAGGCATCACAGTTAAGGAGGTCATTTCACAACCACATGGTTCTTAGTTCAAGCCTGCAATACAGCACTTTGGGTAAATAAATGTCATTTACTACTATAGCCATGGGTTGACCAATGCCTTGTGAGTGGAATTTAGAAGATGGAAACTGCAGAAGCCTGTCATATATATATATATATCATCATCATTTTTACATCTATTTTTCCATGCTTGCAAGAGTTGGCTGGGTCCTTTTCAGCACAGCATCTCCCAAATTGGTGCATTCCTTTGTCATCATGTGTGTGTGTGATTGTGTGTGTGTTTGTGTGTGTGATTGTGTGTCTCTGTGTGTTTGTGTGTGTTTGTGTGTGTGTGTGTATTTGTGTGTGTGATTGTGTATCTGCTTGTGTGTGTGTGTGTTTGTGTATGTGTTTATGTGTGTGTGTATATCAGTGTCTACATTTACATTTGTATTTTATATCCTGTGACTTAAAGGTTTGACAAAACACAATTGATAAAATAAGTACAAAATTTGAAAAAAAACAAATGAACGCTGTAGTCCATGACATACACTCATAATCTGCTTGCTTAGGGTAGACCTCAAGCTAAACAACAACAAGTACTACTCTTCAAAATTTAAGTAGTTCACTTATTTACATCCTGTACCACATGAAGCCACATAAGCAGAACATTCTTGAAAAGTATAAAACAGCACTATGACTGCATTACATTAAAAATTAAAGTATTTACTCTAATACTGCATATTATCCCAACAATCTGGTCTATCAGTAAAGATACTAAAAACATTTGAATAAACAAACCATATTAGCAAAACATTCTTGAAAAGTACAAAACAGTGTTATGAATGTATCACATTAAATATTAAAGTATTTACTCTAATACAGTGAGTCCTCGATATACGGTATATATGCGTTCCTGAAACCCTTACCGTATATTGAATTACCGTATAAAGAACCCATTTATAACATGAAATAGATAGGGATGCGTTCCAGCACATCGAAATAGTCATCCCTACAGAAAAGAAATAATGTTTTTTTTTATTTACTGTACCTTACACATGCCGCGTAGTCCATCAGATGATGTGCCTCTTCATTTGTCCCTCCCGAGGCTAAGGGACAGTATGGGTTTCAGCCCTTACTCATCTTGGGCTGAGTTGGCCGGGGAGGATGAGGGTGATGTGGGAGGCTCAAAACCAACAAACTCGTTGACTGCAGTGGATATTGAAGGGCCAGCTGTAGCACGGTTGGCAGGTGTGACTGGCTTGAAGAAAGAGTAGATGGAGGACTGTTTGGCGGTGTTTCTTTTAGCTTCATACATTTCTTGGTAAATCTTGACGCTTTTCTCGATGTCTTGAGCCACTTTGCTGCTCCTAGCAGGGTTGGGGTCATGCTCCTTCAGGGTTTCTTTGTTTCGATAATCCCGAGACATTCTCTTAGAGTTTTTATGTACAAGCCACGCACAGGTTTTTAGGCGGGGTGGTCAGACATCCATGTAGAAAAAAAAAAAAAATGTTTTTCTTTTTGTGTAAGACGAACAATTTTCAATTTAAAACGAATGGTGAGCAGGCTGCGTTTTCATATTATCACGTCGGGGTTACCACTTTAGGTGGGGTGGTCAGACATCCCATCTAATTGGATATTGTTTACTGGCACATAGTCAAAGAAGGAATAAGGAACATACCTCAATTCTATGTTATAAAAACATTTTTAATAGGAGAAATTACAGAATATATACAAATTCATTAGTGCTCCTAGGTTGGGATATATTTAAGTCATCATATACTGTCACATGATGTGATGTCATCCTTTGGATCACTGCATGTAGATAGCACGATAGAGATAGCACGTTTATTTTCCCCGAGGAGATCATCGTTTAATAGATATTGTTTCAGCTACTGATGTCATTAAATAAAAATCGGTTCATCAAATCATGTATGTAGAAAAACCATTTAGCAACCAGCAAAAATCCCAAACCAAGGAGCAATCAGCCCAACCGAGCATGAAGGGCACAGCAAATTTCAAAAATACATATTAAAAAAGCATGCAAGAACGTGAAAGGAAAAAACAAATGTAATAAAATGTAAATACAATTTCCTAAAAGTTCCAATAGTCACTACAGGATTAAAGCACCGCACAATAGCAGTTTAAAAATATACCATGCTACACAGTGTTTTGGGCCAATGAACCCTTCGACCAGAACGGGTCGTAGTCTTATATCTTGATGAGGGGGGGGGGGGCAAAGAAACAGGTGTGTGTGCAAAAGAGAAAGATGAGGGTGTATGTGGCTCAGGTGTGTGAGCATCTGTGTGGGCCCGTTTAAGTCTATCAACCGCAATGGTCTCTCTGGATCCCTTAATGTCTACAGTGTAATGTTTATCAGAATGAGCCAACACACGGCAGGGTCCAGAGTACGGTTGTGTGAGAGGTGGTCTCACAGCATCGTTTCTTACAAACACATGGGTCCACGAGGCAATATCAATCGGGACTGCACATTTTACAGTTTGCTTCCTCGTATCCATCGGTAGCAGGTTCTGAAAATAAGAATGCAGACGGGATACGTAGAAAAGCGGATCTTGTGCAGCAAGATCAACAGGGGCAAGCATTTGCCCAGGCAACCCTAGAGGAGCATCATACAATAATTCGGCCGGGGAGAACCCAAAGTCCTCCTTTATTGATGACCGAATCCCCAACAACACAATAGGGAAGTACTCACTCCAATGCGTAGAGTCAGAAGTCCGTAGAGCGGCTTTTAGTTGTCAGCGGAAACACTCCACCATTCCATTAGAGGCAGGATGATATGCAGTCGTTCGGATGCATTTAACGCCAATGATTTTCGTTAATTCATGGAAGAGATTCGATTCAAACTGTCTTCCACAGTCCGTTGTAATCGTGGTTGGCACTCCAAAGCAGGCAATCCATCCTGATACTAGGGCACGCGCTGTCGTTTCAGCAGTGATGTCTTTCAAGGGGATGGCTTCAGGCCATCGCGAAAAACGATCAATTACAGTCAATAGATAAGTATGACCACCATTGACTGGCCAAGGTCCCACGATGTCCACATGACTGTGCCGGAAACGGGCGTCCGGTGTACTGACAGTACCGAGCGGAGCCTTAACGTGTTTATGGATTTTCGATTTCTGGCAAGCAATGCAGGAACGGCACCAAACAGTAATATTGCGCCTCATATTTGGCCAGAAGAATCTGGCTGTTATGAGCTTTACTGTGGCAGAAGATCCTGGGTGGGAAATGCTGTGTAAAGCAAGAAACACAGTACGACGATGGTTTAGCGGGACGAATGGTCTCGGTGAAACCACGGAAACGTCGCAGAGAATCTGTTCGTCTGCGGTGGGCAATGGCAGGTATTTCAAATGGTGCCGTTCCTGCATTGCTTGCCAGAAATCGAAAATCCATAAACACGTTAAGGCTCCGCTTGGTGGGAGGCCATGTAGAAAAAAAAAAAATTTTTTTTTTCTTTTTTGAAAACAATTTTCAATTTAAAACGAATGGTGAAATTAAGCAGGCTGCGTTTTCATATTATCACGTCGGGGTTACCACTTTAGGCGGGGTGGTCAGACATCCCGTCTAATTGGATATTGTTTACTGGCACATAGTCAAATAAGGAATAAGGAACATACCTCAATTCTATGTCATAAAAACATTTTTAATAGGAGAAATTACAGAATATATACAAATTCATTAGTGCTCCTAGGTTGGGATATATTTAAATTGTCATATACTGTCACATGATGTGATGTCATCCTTTGGATCACTGCATGTAGATAGCACGATAGAGATAGCACGTTTATTTTCCCCGAGGAGATCATCGTTTAATAAATATTGTTTCAGCTACTGACGTCAGAACTAAGGGCAGTTAATCGACTGCCTTCACAGTCAACGTTAGATGGCGTGATCTTCTACAGGTTCTTCTTCCTCCTCTTCTTCTTTTTCTGTCTCCTGTATCGCCTTGTCTAGTTCTATTAGTTCATCATTGGAGAGTGGTTCAGCATGGCTTTCTGAAAGGTCTTGCACACCATCATCATTAACACCATCGAAGCCAGCTCTATGGCAGAGATTTACAATATCTTTTTTTATCGCACCAATGTCCTCAGCAAAGTCTTGGAAGTAATTCACACATGCTGGCCATAATTTCTTCCAAGCCAAGTTCATGGTAGACTGCTTCACTTCTTCCCAAGATGCCTTGATGTTGTCTAAGCCGTGCTTGATGTTGTACAATTTCCACCATTCCCTGATTGTGGGCTTGTCAGGCCCATCTGTGCCCTTTATCAGCTGCTGCATGGTTCTCCGCTGGTAGTATGCCTTAAATGTTTTGATGACTGTTTGATCCATCGGTTGAATGAGAGCTGTGCTGTTTGAGGGGAGAAACAAAACCTCAATATTTCCTGACCAGTCTTCCATTGCCCGTGGGTGGCTGGGGGCGTTGTCCACTAATACCAGAAAATGGTTAGCAATGTTGTTAGTTAATGCATATTTCTTAAGGGTTGGTGACAGATATGAGGTGAAAAAATCCTGGTGAATTAAAGTGATCAGCCATGCCTTCTTATTAGACTTCCATATCACTGGTAGGTATTGCTTAAATAACCCCTTGAGTGCTCTTGGAGTTTCAGAATGGTAGATAATGAGTGGCTTTAGCTTTAAATCTCCTTCTGCATTCCCTCCAAGTAACAGAGTAACGTGGTCCTTTGAGGCTTTGAACCCCTTCGCACTTTTCTCCTCCTTGTCAATATAAGTATTACTGGTCATCTTTTTCCAATAAAGTCCTGTTTCATCATAATTAATAACCTGTTTTTTGCTGTACCCCTTCTCTGCAATGCATTTCTCTAACTCTGCCTTGAATTTTTCAGCACTCTCTTTGTCGGAACTGGCAGCCTCACCTGTAACTTTTATGTTGTGAAGACTCGAACGTCGTTTGAACTTATCAAACCAGCCTTTGCTTGCTTTGAATACAAAGTCCTCCCCCTACATTTCAGTCTTGAGTCTGTCAATAATGGACAATGCTTTCTCACTGATTACATTTAAAGACAGAGGCATATTTTGAAGATGTTGGTTGTCGATCCAAATTTTGAGCAACCTTTCCATCCTATCCATAATCGGCTCATGATGTTTGGTCAATAATTTACTCTGTAGACTCGTAACATTCTCCCCAGCTTTTTTGACAGCCTCACTATTTTTTAAAACAGTCCAGACTGTAGACTGGGCTAGGCCTAAGTTACGACTTATGGCGGACATACCTTGCCCTGTTCCTTCCTTTTCAAAATGTCCAGCTTTATCTCCAAAGTCAGGCTCTTCCTCATGCATTTGGCCTTTCCATCTGCATCAGCAATATTCGCAGGATGTTTTGGGACCATGAGATATGGGGTTATAAGATATGCCGTGATAATTATGCTCCAAAAACATGCCGTCGGGTTTTCTCTTACTTTGAATAACGTCATAGCTTTTAACTGGTCACTTCAGTTCGGCAAAAATTCTCTCACTGAGAGGACACGCTAGTTTGCCGAACTGAAGTGATCAGTTAAGAGTTATGACGTCATCGACTGATATCTGAACTCACTCATGGATTGGCCAGGTTCTCGGTAAGGTCAGTTAGTACGATAGCAGTAGTAACACAATTTTCCTAGAATTCGAATAGCAGTCAGTTTCCACGAATTCAAGGGGGAATTTATTGCTTACTACAGGTGGCGCTACGGTACAATATAAACAAAACACGACCAAAAACCGTATCTGTGACTTTTTTTTACCGTAAATAGAATTGATGGTAGTAATTACCCAAAACCGTATCTGTGAATTTACCGGATAAAAAACTACCATATACCCACTGTACTGCATATTTTCTCAACAATCTGTTCACCAGTAAAAATACTATAAACATAAAATACTATAAACATAAACCACATAAAACCTGTTTTTAGATATTTTTTGCTCAATCATTACAAGGTGTTAAGAGGTACTGTATATACTCAAATATAAACTGCCCCCTATTTTTATGTCTGAGAAATGGGCAAAAATCCAAACCTTGTTTATAAGCCGAGGCAGCTAATCAACACATTATGTTTAGATGTTTTCTGCTAAATAATTACAAGAGGTAATTTCTAAAGAAACTAGCCTCTTAAACTGATGAAGAAACTTCTGTAATAATGAGTAGGCTATGTACTTTGTATTCAAGATCTGGTCACCAGACCGGTCTTGTCTCAGAACCTGACAACCAGTCCAACCCATGCCAACATGGAACATTATAGTAAAACAGTGATTGTGACCATGACAGAGACATCCTAGCATGCATCCAAAGAAAGTAAAGTAGGTAAAGTCTGTCTTGAGCCCAAAGACTCATGAGGCCAGTGATTATCCTGGTTTCTGTGCTGTTAAGTGACAGAGTACAAGACTCCCCCACTGGACAGAATACCAGTCCATCACAGGGTTAAACCTCCAGCTATTGCTGGTACTCATTTTCAGCTGAGTATACTGGGGTAACATAAAATGAAGTGTTTTGCTCAAGAACACAACACACAGGTCAGTTCAGGAATGGAACTCACGACATTATGATTATAAGTCCATCACCCTAACCACTAGGCCATGGATTTTTACTTCAAAGAAAAGCTCACCTGACTTATTAAACATAAAGTTACTCCCACAACACACTCCAACTTATAGCCCACAGATGTGCTGTGTCTTTGCTACTAGAGTGTTTTTTAGAGCAAGCTGATCTTGTTGTGCCACCATCACTCAAGCACTTCTGACTCACTTGCTCTCCTCCTCCTCCTTCTCCCATAACCCATACTGTTTACTCCATCCCCAGGTTCCACACTAACAAGGACACTTAATCCTTCCTCCCCATAATTTATATATATATATGTGTGTATATATATATATATATATATATATATATATATACACACACATATATATATATATATATATATATATATATATGTGTGTGTATATATATATATATATATATATATATATATATTTATTAAAGAGTTAAACAAGATTCAATGAGTATATCAAAGAATGAGTTTTACAGTAGATTGGAACCATTTAATTAACATCTCAGGGTATGTCATGTATCATTATATTTTGTCTATTGGCAGTATCGGTAGAGGGACGTAACTATGCTTTCCAGCATAGTTACGTCCCTTTACGATCTGAGTTCAAATCCCGCCGAGGTTGACTTTGCCTTTCATCCTTACGGGGTCGATAAAATAAAGTACCAGTAATGCACTGGATAATTGCTGGCCTTGTGCCTAAAGTAGAAACAATTATATTTTCTCTGATGAGGACGTACTGTTGTACCTCCGAAATATGTATAATAAAATTTAATTGATCAAAAGAACATCTATTTTATTAATATTTGTATTTTAATATATATATATATATATATATATATATATATCATCATCATCATTTTACGTCCGCTTTTCCCTGCTCGCAAGGGTGGGACGGGTCTTATTCAGCACAGCATCTCTCCACATGTCACGGTCCTTCATCATCTCCACCGTGAGCTTCAACGATCTCTGGGTCTGTTCTCACCACCTCCGTCCATGTTATATATATATATATATATATATATATACAGAGTGAGAGAGAGAGTGAGAGTGAGAAACAGAGATAGTTATATATATGTGTGTATAAATATACATACATATTTAGCAGGAAAGATTTTGTATCCAAGGTATTATTTAACATACACTCTGTATCTTAGCTTGAGCTTCAACTATGAAACATCAGCTGAAGTGTATGACATGATTGCAAAGTATTTCTAAAGATTTTCTGATGAGATTCTGAAAATCAGATAGCCAAGCTGTGTTCTTTAATAGTTCCATCAATTTGCTGATAAGCGTTTGTTATAAATTCAATAGAAATAATGTACTTCGCAGAATATTCTAGATGAGGCACTATTATTCAGTGTCAATTTTAGACAATAATCCTTGTCTCTTATCTGATCAATGCTTAGATAAATGTGTGATTATTGTGCATGAGTAGATATATATATATGTATGTATATATATATATATATATAAATATATATGTATATATATATAATTACACATATATACATACACATATATATATACATAAATATATATAAATACACATATTTATATACATATATATATATACATATATATTTATATATATAAGTAGGTATATATGCATGAATATATATAATGCTTGTATAATTCTGTGTGATTGTACGTGTGTGTATATCTGTTTGGATGTATGTATAGATGGGAAGCAATTTAAGGAGGAACAAGAACAGACAAATAGACAGGGTGATAATAAATAGACTTATATAGTTCTGCTAAAACTCTTTACACATAAATTGCAACTATAGTTTATCTTAAGTATACATACATACCTATATATATATATATATATATATATATATATATATATATATATATATATATATATATATATATTATATATATATATATATATATATATATATATATATATATACATATATATATATACACACACACACTTATTTATATATATAAATACACATGGAAATATTCAGAGATTTACTAACACATTTAAATGCACACATATATACATATCATCATATGTGTATACAGATATACATCTGTATGAAATTATAGACACAGGTCTTTCTCTCTTACTCTCAACATATAAGTCTCTCATCTCTCTCTCTCTCTCTCTCTATATATATATATATATATATATATGTGTGTGTATATATATATATAACTTTGATAGGTCTTGGCCAGTATTGGCCGTGGCCATGAACAACATAATATCACCACCTATATATATATATATATATATATATATATATATATATATGTATATATGTGTGTGTGTGTATATATATATATATAGAGAGAGAGAGATATACAGATATATTACCTTACATATGTTATATATATGCATATATATATATATATGGGTGTATATATATACATAACGTTTGTTGTATGAGTGTATATGTTATGTAGGTTTGTTAATGGTCTCATCACATTCATGTTATCATTATGATAACAATAAGATTGAGGAGATATTGTCGAAAATACTATGATTATTTTCACTTTTATATTGCAAGACACTGCCACTAGTCATTGCCAAGTTTCACTCTCCCTACTCCTCTTGCATGTGTGTGTCTGCATGTATATGCATGTGCATGTGTGTGTGTGCATGTGTGAATGTGTGTGTATATATATATATATATTTCTATGCCTATATATCTGTATATATGTGTGTGTGTGTGTGTGTGTGTGTGTGAATATATATATATATATATATATATATATATATATATATATATATATACATTACTATATGCCTATATAACATACATAACACACACACGCACACACATATATATATGTATGTGTGTGTTATGTATGTTATACATGCCTATACCAGACATGACACACACACAACCACATATATATATATATATATATATATATATATATATATATACAGACACACACATGCACACAGATATCTGCATATATACACACACATATGAATATTTATGTGTAATGCAAAAGACCAAAAAAAGAATAAAATAAATAAAAAATTGGAGGCGGGGTAGAAGCAAGAAAGATGAATATATAGTGATAGCAATATGCCTTTCAGTGTTCTGTTTTATGATCAGATATATATTTCTTGGTAGTATTAATATAGACTTGACGGTGCCATTTAATAAGGAGCCTCTCAGTGCACAGAACTAGTGTGTTTTACATGCTATTGGTTACTCATCCAACTTCTAAACACCGGTTTATCCAAAAGACTGCTTATAGCAATATCAGGAGTGCACTATAGCAGTGAAGCAGTGTGAATATTTCACTGTTATATATATATATATATGTGTGTGTGTGTATATTATATAGAGAGATATCAATATCTCTATATATATTTATATAGATAATAGTGAAATAGCACACTGATTCACTGATGTAGTGCGCTCCTTATATATATATATATATATATATATATATATATATATATATATATATATATATATATATATATATATATATATATATATATATATATATATATATATATTATATATATATATATATATATATATATATATATATATATATATATATATATATATATATTATATATATATATATATATATATATATATATATATATATATATATATATATATATTATATATATATATATATATATATATATATATATATATATATATATATATATATATATTATATATATATATATATATATATAATAAATGTAATCAGAGTTTTTTGAATATTAATAATAACATTCGATTTGTTTGCAATTATGCAAAGAAGCCTCATTTTTAAAGCCATGTCAGTAGAATAAACCCTTCATTCTTGCTCTTCATTCTTGATGAAGGGTGATATCCAGAAACATTAGTGTCTGCAGTTATATTTACATGCCAACACAAGAGCAAGAATGAAGGGTTCATTCTACTGATATGGCTTTAAAAATGAGGCTTATTTGCATAATTGTAAACAAATCTAATGTTATTATTAACATTCGAAAAACTCAGATTACATTTATTGTATTCAGCTACGTAGAGCAAAAATTATTTTTTTTATATATATATAAATACATATACATATATATAATCATCATCGTTCAATGTCCATTTTGCCAACAACATTTACAGTATGGACTGGGCGCTTTTTATCATGACTTCTACATGACCACTCTATAGTGTGGACTGGGTGCTTTTTGAGATGACTCCTTAATGACCACTTTACTATGTGGACTGGGCGCTCATTGTTGTGGAACCAACATGGCCATTTTATAGTGTGGATTGGCAACTGGTGGGGAACATGCATGGGGAATTGAGGAGGTACATCTAGGGGTGGGGGTGTGAGGACATTGGCTGGGTGATTAAAATATGGGAGGTGTATGGGAGTGGTGATGGGAGGGATGCTGGTGCATATTAGATGTATGTTCCTGCATATGAGAAGGCATGTCTTCTGTATTACTGCATAGCGTCAAAGTTCACGGTTTTGTGTCCTCTCCTTTGAGAGATGCAATTGTGCAAGGTCAGTTTTTATCCCCTCATCCCACTCCATAGCTTCCATCAACTTTGAGCGCTCTGCACCTTTTTATACAGCTGTCATCTTTCATACACATCACACGTCCATACCAACACAATCTCCTCTTCTGCACATTGCATCTGATCCCCCTTATGCCTAATTTCTTTCTCAGTTTATTTATTCTTTGCCATTCATGTATATTACTGTTCACATCCTTCGAAGCATGGAAGCTTCAATGCAAGCAAGAATAGTAAACATTAAAATGACAATGATGATGATGATGATATATATGTATATATATAGTTGTCCCCCGGTTTTCGTAGGGGTTACATTTATAGAGCACATGTGAAGAATGAAAAACCGCGAATATGGACGTGGTTCATAAAAATGCCTATAAACATCAAAACATAATGTAACATATAGGCTGGCAAATTCGGTTTATTGTTATTAATAATTTAGCATCAAAAAGTGTGAAAAAATATATATTACCATGAAAAAAGCCATAAAAAAAATTGTGGAAGATATTTATGAGATCTCGAATATGCGGTAGTTTCCACGAACAGTTATTAGTTAGGTTCTAAGGAAAATTCCATGAATAATCGGGACCGTGAATGCGGTGGGTACACTGTATATATATATATATATATATATAAAGAAAAAAAGATGAAATCGAAAATGCAACTGGATCTTATTTTTAAAAAAATATATATATTTTTAAAAATAAGACTCCAGCTCCATTTTCGATTTCATCTTTTTTTCTTTATACTTTCACTCGTGTAGGACACCTCGGTTATTTTTCATTTTGTAAAAAAAAACCTCACTTTCTAATATATATATATATATATATACATATATATAAATATATCTATATATATATATATATATATATATATATATATATATATATATATATATGTATGTATGTATGTATGTATGTATGTATGTATATATATATATATGTATGTATGTATGTATGTATGTATGTATGTATGTATGTATATATATATATATATATATATATATATATATATATATATATATATAATTGAATAAACAAGAGAGATGAACACTAATATAAACATACATGTGTTCGAATCGTAAGGACCAAGTTTGCTAGGGTGAAAAAATACTAACTACACCAATATGGTTTGTCAGACTTAATTTTAAATATTAAATTAAGAAAAATAACAGACCTATATTGGGCAATCGCCTGGTAACAACTAGACAGTTTTGGAGACTGTTTCGCAACATCATATTAAGTGAAGTCCACTCTTTTCTCTGCTCCTCAGTAGTTGTTGAGAAATTAGTGATCCTTGTTTATTCAATTATATTGTACGGCTCGGAAAAGCTTTTTTCTTAGAGCTATTGTAGTTTTAATGTCCTGTTAACCCGGCTGCTATTTTTAGCGGCATGGAACTTCGAGACATGCTGGGTTCCGAAGACACATGCGATAATTCTTATCCCACGCAATTCAGTCTCTAATATTTTTAGAAGTGGAAGGATCACTAATTTCTCAACAACTACGGAGGAGCAGAGAAAAGAGAGGAGAAGTCGTTGCGTCTTTTAATACAAACTGCAGGATATTTCTAATCCCTTGTTTGGCAAGATTTCTACTGCTGAATGCCCTTACTAACACCAACCACTTTACAACATGTACTGGGTGCTTTTATTGTATAAATTACCAGCACTATGGAGGGTGTCACAGTGAAGGAGGCAGGGGATTTGATGCAGGAAGTTGAGACTGTGTCGATGAGTGTGGGACTGAGAATGAATGAGACTAAGACAAAATGTCTGGTAGAGAATGTTGAGAAGCCAGAGTGGATTACTAATGTAGGCGGGAAGCTACTGGAATTAGTTGAGGACTTCCTGTATTTGGGAGCAAAGATTGGTTATACGGAAGATGATGTGGTTGAGAGGAAGAGCAAAGCCTGGGCGCCATGCCACAGTTTGAAATCGGTGTGGAAGTCGGACCTTCGTGAGTGGAGTCTGTGCTGCTGCACGGGTTTGAGACTTGGACACTGACCAAGAAACTCACTCAGATGGTGGGTGGGTGCTACATGAGAATGCTGAGGATGGCTCTGAACATTAATCAGTATACCCTGAGGATGAAAAACTCAGAGCTGTATGGGAGCCTCCCAAGATGTCAGCTCAAAAGTGACACAGAGGAGACTGAGGTTAGCTGGACATGCTCACCGATATCCAGAGTTGACACTGCACTCAGTGCTCCTGTGGGAGCCCCTGCAAGGACACACTGGAAGAGGAAGACCAAGATTAATGTTGATGCCCTAAGGACAGACACTGGTCTATTGGAGATGCAAGACATGGCAACAGTAATGAGGGACAGAGACCGTTGGAGAGAACTCGTCCATGGATCTCGGGAATTTTACCCGCCCTAGATAGATAGATAGATGGAGGGTATCATATGCTTGACATAACTAAAGGATTTTCCCAACCCTTTGTTTGGCAAGCGTTCTACAGCTGGATACCCTTACTAATATCAACCACTTTAAGGCATATGTATGTAGATATATATGTATATACATATATATGTGTGTATGTACCTTGGTTGGATATGCTCTGTGTTTACATCTACCTTTCTGTATTTCTTACCTTAAGAATATCTTTCATATCTTCTACCTATAATTACATAAACATATTGAGCTTTGTATAAAACTATTTGGCAACCATATACTTTCCTATATAGCTCTCTACATGCAAATAGAGTTATATTTTTACATTTGCTATATATATATACACACACATATATATATACTGAGGTTTTTTGAATATTAATAATAATATTAATTTGCAATCATGCAAACAAGCCTCATTTTTAAAGCCATGTCAGTAGAATGAGCTCCTCATTCTTACTCTTGTGTTGGTATGTAAACAGAACATGCCAACACAAGAGCAGACTGGGTCTAAAAATATTGGTTGCCAGGTGATGAAGGGGGCCCACCCACATATAGAATGCTATCATTTAATTTCTATAATGAATAAATAATATTTTCGAAAAATACATAAGTGGAAACAAAACAGTGCAATCAAATTTTGTGGAAAAATATCTTACCTTCTCCAATAAAAAATATTATGTATTTTGTGAAACCCAGAGACTTTCAATAATGACCAGAAGTTGACCCTAAATATTGCTAATAGCTCAAGGAAATCCATGAATGACACCACATCTTTTTTACTTTGATGTTGAAAGTAGGTTTATAATTATCAATTTTCATTATACTTTAGTAACTGTCTCAGTGGCCTAGTTGGAGGAATCGTAGACAGTGGTGGTATTGGTCGAGGGTAGGGTTCCCGGTAAACCGTATCAGTTTTTTTCTATGGGTTGTAAAATAAAAACTGAAAAAGGTTACATGTACCTCTTGACCAGGATTGAACCCAAGGTCAGGATCTCCACTGTCTCTAGTACCTACTGCTAGGCCACAAAGACAACTACAAAAATCTTATGAAAATTCATACTTATAAACCTACTTTCAAAATTTTCAAAACAAAGTGTTGTGGTGTTGTTCATGTCTTTCTTAATGATATTGCTCCTACTTAAAGTTGACTTCTAAATCATTTGGGTGTCACATAAATTACATCCCCGTTTTATTTCTCATCTATCTGTAATCCATGTTTCATTTCTGTTGCACCTCATTTCTCCCCTTCCCTCTCTCTTTTTCTATCTCTCTTTCTCTCTGTGATATTTGACTCTACTATGATTTGGGCTTACCTTATTCCTATATATATGTTTTTGCATGTCAGTTAGATTCAAACTTACAATCATTGGCATTTTATATATATATATACAGTAGCGGACATGATCTAAAAATAAGGGGGCCTACCTACATATAGAATGCTATCATTTGATTTTATAATGAATAAATAATATTTTCAAAAAATAAACAAAACAGTGCAATTAAATTTTTTCTGAAAAATATCTTACCTTCTCCAATAAAAAATGTTATGTATTTTGCGAAATCCAAAGACTTTCAATAATGACTTTGGTCTTTCACACTCAAAATAAAGGCGGTGGATTGGCAGTATCGGTAGAGGGTCGGACGCCATGCTTTCCAGCATAGTTACGTCCCTTTACGATCTGAGTTCAAATCTCGCCAAGGTTGACTTTGCCTTTCATCCTTACGGGGTTGATAAAATAAAGTACCAGTAATGCACTGGGTAATTGCTGGCCTTGTGCCAAAAGTAGAAACAGTTATTTATTTTTAAAAAAATGTTATTCTCTCTCTTAGATTTCTTTGAAAACAAAGCATTGGCCCCTGCAATGCTACTGTGGGCTCTTGCAATGCTACCGTGGGCCCACTTGCCATTGGGCAACCTGGCAACCTGGCCAGTCCGCCACTGTATACAGATGGTGAGGAAGATGATGGTGGTGGGGAGGATGTTGATGCTGATGATGGTGATGATGTTGATGGTGATGGTGATGATGATGACAATGGTGGTGATGGTAGTAATGATGAAGATGTTAGTATGAGGATATTGATGAATATGACAATGATGTTGACGATGGTGATGACAATGGTGATGACAATGGTGATGGTGATGGTGATGATGATGATGACGATGATGTTGATGGTGATGGTGATGATGATGACAATGGTGGTGATGTTGGTATGAGGATATTGATGATGATGTTTATGATAATGTTGATGATGATGATAATGAGGATGATAATGATGATGACAATGATGATGATGTTGGCAGTGGTGATGATGGTTATGATGACAAGGATAATGATGGTGGTGGTGGTGCTGGTGGTGATGATATTGATGATGATGATAAAAAAGATGGTGATGATGACAATGTCGATTGTTTATAGTGATGATCTCCAGAACGATGACATATTATTGTTGACATGGATGGCTAAATAAAGCCATCTTCTGTGCAACTGGGCATGACTTTTAAGTCATCCATCACAGGATTTCTATTTGAAATAAAATAAAAAAAAGACTGTTGTTTCACATTTCCGTCTGTAGAAAAAGATGATTGTTCCTTTCATTGTTGATCGATATTCATAGCAGTGAAGATGATGATGATGATGATCGTGATGACGATGAGGATGCAGATGAGATTGATGGTGATGATGATGGTGGTGGTGATGATAATGGTGATGATGATAATGGTGACGATAATCACTATGATGGTAAAGATGATGACGGCAATGGTGTTGATGATGATGATGATGATGGTGATGATGATGTTGGTGAAAATGATGATGGTGATAGTGATGATGATGATGATGATGATAAAGATGATGATAGTGAAGATGGTGATGATGATGATGTTATGATATTGATGACAATGAGGATGCAGATGACATTGATGGTTGTGATGATAATGGTGAGGATGATGATGATGATGGTGAGGATAATCACTATAATGGTAACGATGATGATGGTGATGGTGTTGATGACGATGATGATGAAGATGAGGATGATGATAAAGATGATGATAGCGAAGATAGTGATGATGATGATGATGATGATGGTGATGGTGAAGATGATGATGCTCTTAGTGATGATAGTGTTGGTGATGGTGTTGCTGATGCTTGTGATGATGATGATGTTGATGGGGGGGGTAGTGTTGATGATGATGATGATGATGATGATGATGGTGATGGTCTTGACGATGGTTATGATGATAATGATGGTGATGGTGATGGTGATGATGATGATATTGACCATAATGTCTAAAACCACAATGGACTCCTCTGTCACACAGTGAGAAGTCAAGAGTGAAAAGTTTTCTATGAATTATGAAGTGAAATTACATTTTCACATGTCAACTATTTTATCTTTGATTAAGAAACATGACTTTCATACCCCCCTCTCTCTCTCCCACCTCTACCTTTATTTCTCTGTCTGTCACTCTTTCATTCCTTCTCTGTATCTCTCTTTACCTCTGGCTCTGTCACTCTCTTTCTGTCACCCCCTCTTTCTCTCTTTCCCTCTTCCTCTCTCTCTCTCATTTCTCAGTCTCTCTGTTTGCCCTCATTGTCTTTCTCTCTCTCTCTGTCTCCTCCCTCTCTCTGTCTCCCCCTCCCTCTCTCTCTATTTCTCTCTGTCATTCTTTCTTGCTCCCTTCCCCTCTCTCTTTGTCATTCCTTCTGCCTTTCTCGTTCTTTCTGTCTGTCTCTTTCTACCCCTCCTTTTTCCCCACTCTGTCTGTCTCTACTCCCTCCTCTCTTTCCCTCTCTGCCTATCTCTTTCTACCCCTCCTCTCTTTCCCTCTCTGTCACTCTCTTCTAACCCCTCTCTCTCTCCCTATCACCCCTCCCCTCTCTCACACAAATCATCATAACATCCAATACCTCTGTGTTATATTCCACCAAAGTTTATTTCTTTGTTTTCTATCTTTTATTTATCTTTGTTTTATTTCCTTTCTTTCCTTTCTTTTGTTTCATTCATTTATGAATTCATATATCGTTCCATTTTTTTAAATTTTATTTTATATTTTTGTATGTTTGTTTTCCTCTACCCCAACCCACACACCTCTAATGCCCTTTTAATTTATTTTAAATTTTAGATAATTTTTTTAAAAATTATTTATATTTTTATTTTCATTATTTTTATTTTTATTAGAATAAAAAAAAATTGTTATCATTATTGTTATTATTATCATAAATCAGGGCGGTGGATTGGCAACATCGGTAGAGCGTCAGACACCATACTTTACAGCATAGAGTTATGGCCCTTTACGTTATGAGTTCAAATCCTGCCAAGGATAACTTTGCCTTTCATCCTTACGGGGGTCGATAAAATAAAGTACCAGTCACGCACTGGGGTCGATTTAATCGACTTTCTCCTCCCCAAAAATTGCTGGCCTTGTGCCTATATAAGAAACCATTTGTATTGTTGTTGTTGTTGTTACTATTGTAGTTATTACTATTATCGTTACAGTTATTATATTATTATCATCATTCTGTATCAGAAAGACATGGTCATCTGATCTGGCTTGTCTCACAACAGGACAACTCGTCTAACCCATGCTAGCGTGGGAAAATGGATGTTAAACAGTATTGATGATGATGATCATTGTAGAGTTGAAGTCCCATTGAGGTCAACTTTGCCTTTCCTCCTTCCAGAGTCAATAAAATAAAGTAGCGGTAATGTACTGGGGTCGATATAAGCAACTTTCCCCACTGCTGTCCACAAATTGCTGTCCATGTTGCCTAAATAAGAAATCCTTATTATGATTATTGTTATTGATCCAAGATTTTAGGGAGAAATGTTAGGGGCAAAGTCAATTCTCTGCCTTATTATCATCACCATCATCATCATCAGATTTTTTAAATATTTATTCTTTTAGTTTTTATTATATCTTTTTTATACAGAAAAAGCCACATTGTATCATTCTGTGCCATTCTTTATTGTTTGCTTAATGTGAACCCTGTGTGGCTAATAAAGAAATCATTTTTTTGGCAGTAATTGATAGTGTTGGAAAACATGCTTTGCAGTATATAGTTACATCCCTTTATGTTCTGAGTTCAAATCCCACCAAGTTTAGCTTTGCTTTTCACCCTTACGATGTCAATAAAATAAAGTACCAGTAATGCACTGGGGTCAATTTAATTGACATTCTCCTCTCCCAAAATTGTTGGCCTTGTGCCTAAATCAGAAACCATTAATCCCGTCGAGGTTAACTTTGCCTTTCATCCTTATGGGGTCGATAACATAAAGCACCAGTAAAGTAGAAACAATTATTATTATTATTATCATCAAGGGTTCAAATCCCACCGAGGTTAGCTTTGCCTTTCATCCTTACGGGGTCAATAAAATAAAGTACCAGTAACGCACTGGGGTTGAATTAATCAATATGCTCCTCTCCCAAAATTGTTAGCATTGTGCCTAAATCAGAATCCATTATTATTATTATTATTATTATTATTATTATTCTTTGAGTCTCAGTAATTGATGTTATTTAACTGGAAAGTTTGTTGAAATGAATATCAAGCCGCTACCTGCAGCCTCAGATATTCAGGATGTATCGTAGGGTTCTTACTGTTCCCAGCAAGCATGTCTTTTGAAGTGTTCCAAAAAACTGGGCTGGACTAATCTTCTTTAACCATCCTTGGAAACTCTTTGAGATAGCACCTAGTGTGCCTATGACAATCGGGACGACCTGGATCTCATGGCAGTTCCAAATCCTTTTTAACTCCCACTTTAAGTCCTGGTATCGGTTAATTTTCTACTTCTCCTTTTTTGCACTCTCGTGTCGAATGGGCAGGCTACATCTACAATCAGGCACGATCTTTTTTCCTTGTCCAATTTTTACACGCAGAAATGCCCATTTGTACCGTCCTGTATTGTCCTGTACTGTCCTTAATGTCTACTTTGTGTAAACCCTTGTGGTTAATAAAGAAAGCATTATTAAAAGACCGAGGGATAGCGCTTGGAAACTGGAATGTCTCCAGGCGCTCACTGCCCTCTGCCAGCTGGGCACCAGTTTCGGTGGAACATCCACCTCGGCGTTCTATGAAGGACTAGTGGAGGGGAAGAGCGACAACATTCTCGGAGAGATCCTGAGTGTCGAAGAAGATCAGTTG
>OZ024741.1:331934276-331951776 GCA_964016885.1 Eledone cirrhosa
TCTTTTGTTTTGTTTTTCTTGCATGTTTATATATGTATGTGTGTGTGCGCATGTATGTATATATGTGTGTGTGTGTATGTATTTATGCACGTGTGGGTTGGTGTATATCTAATTGTGTGTTGATGAATGTATATGTGTTAGAGTAGGTAAAGTACTGAGTGTACTCTACATGTTAATCTACTAATGAACATAATTTTATTTGTGTCTTCTCAATGTTTATATATATATATATATGTGTGTGTGTGTGTGTGTGAGTGTGTGTATAAACATTGGAAAGACATGGAAACGACAAACAGAGATACAAAAGTCTTATTAGGTTCACGTTTCATATGAAAAAGGGAAAAGAAAGTTCGATGTGTTGGGCTTTAGCCCTTCTTCAAGAGTAGTAAAATAGAGACAGGATCACAACGGATAGATACAGAAAATAAAAGATACTCCAAATAAAAAAAAACAATATATATATGTTATAAATAATGACATATACAGATAAATATCTATATCTATATATGTATATATATATCACATATACACACTCATACAAACAAACACATATATACATGCATACATACATGAATACACAACCTCACATCTCTCTCTCTCTCTCTTTCTTTCTCTCTCTCTCTCTATATATATATATATCATCATCACCATCATCATCGTTTTACATCCATTCTTCCACGCTAGCATGGGTTAGACAGGTTGTCCTGTTGTAGGCAGTGACTGGTCGGCTGACCATGTCTAGCTCATACGGGAACTGATTCTGGCTTGATTTCTACAGCTGGATGCCCTTCCTAACACCAACCTCATTTACAGTGAGTGCTGGGTGCTTTTTTCCCGTGGCACCTACACGTCCACTTTACAGTGTGGGCTGGGTGCTTTTTTGCCATGGCACCTCCACAACCACTTTTCAGTGGGAGGGGATGGGGGCACGTTGTCTATATGCTTCAGCTTTGGCTTGTACCCGTGGGGGGTCGGGTCTTCTGTATTACTGCATGACGCCAGAGGTCACGGTCGTGTGTCATCACCTTTGAGAGGTGTAATTGGGTAAGGTCAGCTTTTATCACCACTCCGCGGTTTCCATCGACTTCTACTGCTCTGCACCTTTTTATGCAGCTGTCATCCTTCATACGCATCACATGTCCATACCAATGCAACCGCCTCTTCTGCACACAGCATTTGATTCCTCTTATGCTCAGTCTCTCTCTCAATTCATTTATGCTTTGATGTTCATGTATATTACTATTACACATCCATCGGAGCATGCAGGCTTCTTTTCTTTCTAATCTACGCAAGTCTTCCACAGACAGCGCCCAGGTCTCACTACCATGTAACATTGCTGTTCGTATACACGCATCATAGAGTCTGCCTTTCATTTTGAGGGAAAAAGCCTTTTGCAGCTAGCAGTGGCAGTAGCTCCCTGAACTTCTTCCATCCCGTTCTTATCCTAGTTATTGTACTTTCCGAACACCCACCTCCGCTGCTAATTCGGCCACCTAGGTAGCAGAAGCTCTCTACTGTTTCTACAGAGTCCTCCCAGAGTTTGGTGTTACTTGTTTCCTGTGGCTGTTTGCTGCTTGCTGTCCCAGTACAGCTGCTACATGTGAAGCCTACATTCTTAGTTAAGCTTCTTGAGATCCTGCTACATCTCTTGTGTACCCATTGTTTGCATGTGGGGCAGAGAATGGAGTTCTTACCTACACCTTTCCTACATACTGAGCAAGGCCATTTCCCATATATATATACACACATACACATATGGGGATTCCATATATCCATGGTGCAAGCATGGGGGAAATATTTTCATGGAAGATCAGGTGCTTTTTCTCCACACAGTTCTCCTGTTGTCTACAACCACAATATTATTTAACATTTTTGGCAGTATCGGTAGAGGGTTGGATGCCATGCTTTCTAGCATAGTTACGTCCCTTTACAGTCTGAGTTCAAATCCCGCCGAGGTTAACTTTGCCTTTCATCCTTACGGGGTCGATAAAATAAAGTACCAGTAATGTACTGGGTATTTGCTGGCCTTGTGCCTAAAGTAGAAACAATTATTAGTACTAAACCATCTGAAACCCCTTCGCTGATTCTGTAATACAGTGCCATTCATTTTAAAGTGTATTTATTTATCAAAAAAAAATCTTCCAATATAATTTTATGTAGGAACATTTGTTATATCCTAAACCAACTATATAAAGAAAAAGTTAAGAATATTACTAAATTCTTCCAAACAAATTCTTGATTATTTTCAAAATTATTAATAAATCAGTGTCTTCCATTAGAGATAAGGTCATGAAAGGGTTAAGGAAGAGACTAAAGGCTGATGGTGATATAGTTTGGCTCTAGTGTTATCAGGCAATACAGCAATCACAATGCAAATAGCTGGAAAATATGCCACTCTGTATGTGTGTATATATATATATACAAAAACAAGATGGCGTAGGACAGAACAAAGGAGAGGCACAAAAAACAAAGAAAAGAATCCCCAGTCACTGAAGAGGTCACAGAATGTGTGACGAAAGAACTTTGACAATATATAAACAATCATCTGGTTGTGGAACCAACCAACCAACCAGAAATTTATAAATTCCTAAATTTATAAATTTATTATAATAAATTGAAGTGAAAGCAACTGGTGCATGTGTTTCTTATTGGCAACATGACCCTCCCAAAGTATAACAATATCGGTTTCAACACACGTTTTCAGATAAAGAATCTTGCTAAACAAATTCAGAAACGAAATATATATATATATATATATATATCATCATCATCATCATCATCATCATTTTACGTCTGCTTTTCCCTGCTTGTGTGAGTGTGTGTGTTCAAGCTGCCCACACTATGAAAGTAAACCTTTTTTAATATTTGATAAGATTAATATACCAATTTAAACTGGTAATATTTGACAAAATTTCAATCCATTTAATGTAACAATTATAAAAAATATCTATTCTGTTGGATTAAAGAAAAAAATAATCTTTAAATATATCCCTGTGCTTTTTCACTTTTACTTTTTACCTAAAGCTTTGATTTGTATACAACTTTACCTGATTCTTCAACTAAATATCAAAAGTATGAGAGTAAACTTAGCCAAAACTAAATTGCTAGTTAGTAGGAGAGAAGATAAGACCCGGATTTCCTCAGGAAAGTTGCCATGCTCAATATGTAGAAAAGAAGTAGGCATAAACTCCATACAATGTACACAATGTAAATCTTGGGTACACAAAAGATGTAGTGGGATAATGAGTAGACAACTAAGAAGGGAGAACTTAGCATGTAGAAGATGCTCAGGAGAAACCGAGAGGAAGAGTGCCAATATGATATAAGCCTTTTCCAGTCACTGGAAGGATCCATAGACGTGTCCTAATTAGCAGTAGAAGAGGGTGTGCTGAGGGTATAATAGCTAGAATAAGGATAGGATGGAAGAAGTTTAGAGAACTACTCTTACTGTTGACAACAAAAGGTTTCTCCCTACGTACAAAAGAAAGGCTGTATGATGCCTGTGTGTGGAGCGTGGTACTGCATGGTAGTGAAACATGGGCTGTAACTGAAGAGGACATGCGTTGATTGGAAAGAAATGAAGCAACCATGTTTCATTGGAGTTCAATGTAAGTATGAGAGAAAGGCAGAGCATGGATGAGCTGAGGAGTAAGCTGAGTGTAAGGGGAATCCAAGGTGGTGTGCAGGAGAGAAGACTACGTTGGTATTGACGTGTGATGTGCATGGACAATAACCGATGGGTGAAGAAATACCAGGAAATCCCAGTGGAAGGAAGCTGCAGTAGAAGATGACCAAAACAGACCTGGGCAGAGGTTGTGAGAACTGACCTCAAATTGTAAAGACTGGCAGAGGAGATGACAAAGGAAGGCGACAAGTGGAGAGATGTCATGCTGAGGAGGACCCATCCAACCCATGCAAGCATGGTAAAGCTGACATAAAAATAATGATGATGATATATATACATATATATATATATATATAGTGAATTTTGAAAAAAAAATTTATATCCAAAGTTGACAGAGCACTCATTCCAAGGGATCAGTTGAAACATACTAAATTTGGTTAAATTCACATTTTCTTCTGTGGAATATGCAGGAGCTGGTGCAGTAATGCGCAAGCCTCACTGCAAAGTGGTTGTGTAGGAGACAGTCTCCCAACAAATCTTGCCTCAAGTGGGACAATGCCGTCTAACCAATGCTAGCATGGAAGAAGGACATTGAACAATGATGATGATGATGATGATGATGATTATATATATATATGTGTGTGTGTGTGTGTCCTGGTTTTTTCAATAGGTAGGTACACAGATTCCATGAGTGTCATAAAATGTGACTAATTAAGTTGGTGCCAAGAAAAGTACAAGGCTTTAACACAGTATCTCAAAACACCTCATTCAACCCCTGCTAACATGGGAAAGTTGAGGTAAAATAACAATGATGATACACACATACACACACACCACACATACACACACAGGCAAGAACATACACAGATAAACACACACACACACATATTCACACACATACACACATGCACACACATACACACACAACCAACTAAAACCGTTTATGATGGAACCTCAGCACGGCAGCAATTCAGTCAAAGCATAAAAGTATATATATATTTTTATATATTAATATATAAGGGAACAAAGAATCATATATATATATATATATATACATACATGTATATATGTAAGTATATATACTCTTTTACTCTTTTACCTGTTTCAGCCATCCGGCTGAGGCCATGCTGGGGCACCGTATATATATATACATATATATATACATACATACATATATATATATATATATATATATATATATATATATATATATGTATGTATGTATATATATATATATATGTATGTATATATATATATATATACATACATATATACATAGATGTATGTATATATAGTGCATGTGTGTGAGTTTATGTGGAATGTGTGAGTATGGGTGTGGATGTGTGACATGTATGTATGTGTGAGTGAGTATGGGTGTGGATGTGTGACATGTATGTATGTGTGTGTGTGTATGCATGTGTGTGTGAATGCGTGTGTGTGTGTATGTGCAACATTTATATGTGTGTATGCATTTGTGTATTCAATGTAAAAGTAGTATGCAGGCATTTAAGTATGGCTATGTTAATGTCATACACTTCTATGTCGGAGTGCTTGTATCAATGTTTATGGCTAATTAGCTGCCACAGAATACATGCTTAGGTATGTATGAGCACACACACACAAATATCATTCCACACTTCCATGGGTTGGACACACACATATATATATATATATATATATATATATATATATATATATATATATGTACGACAACTACAGGAGAAGTACCTAGCTAAAGGTAAACCCCTCTACTTAGCTTTTGTCGACTTGGAGAAAGCCTTCGACAGAGTCCCCCGCTCCATTATCTGGTGGGCTCTTAGAAAACTAGGCGTTGACGAATGGCTTGTGAGGGCTATACAAGCCATGTATGAAGAAACAGTCAGCAAGGTTAGAATTAACAACGAATATAGTGAAGAGTTTAGCGTAAAAGTTGGCGTCCATCAGGGCTCTGTTCTCAGCCCACTACTATTTATTATTGCCCTTCAGGCTATATCAGAGGAGTTCAAGACAGGCTGCGCATGGGAACTCCTATACGCAGACGACCTGACACTCATAGCGGAATCAATGGCCGAGCTAGAGAAGAAATTCCAAACATGGAAGCACGGCCTAGAGTCAAAAGGACTTAAAATTAACCTGGCTAAGACCAAAGTACTAGTTTGTAGGAAAGAAAACAAGGCGGCGGTCCCTTCTGGGAAATGGTCGTGCTCGGTGTGTAGGAAAGGCGTAGGTAGAAACTCCATTTTATGTCCTAAATGCAAAGTATGGGTGCATAAAAGATGTAGTGGAATCACAGGTAAGCTAACTAAGAACATAGATTTTACATGTGGCCGGTGCTCTGGTGCAATAAGTAGCAGCAAGTGCCCACAAAATACTAGCTCTTTCAATTGCGCAGAGGGTTCTATAGAAATAGTGGACAGCTTCCGTTACCTGGGCGATAAAATCAGCAGTGGGGGAGGGTGCTCTGAAAGTACTGTAGCTAGAGTCAGAACTGGTTGGAAAAAGTTCAGAGAGCTTATACCACTATTAGCTGCTAAAGGGTTCTCCCTAAAAATGAAAGGCAGGTTGTACGATGCCTGCATACGAACAGCAATGCTGCATGGCAGTGAGACCTGGGCATTGTGTGCAGAGGATATACGCAGACTAGAGAGGAATGAAGCTTGCATGCTCCGCTGGATGTGTAACAGTAATATACGTGAACGGCAAAGCATAAACGAACTAAGGAAAAAATTAGAGATAAGAGGGATCAGATGTTGTTTACTCGAGAGAAGGCTACGTTGGTATGGACACGTGATGCGCATGAAAGTCGATAGCTGTATAACAAAGTGCAGGGCAATAAAGATAGACGGTAGTCACGGAATAGGCAGACCTAGAAAAACCTGGGACGAGCTGATAAACTCCGACATCACACACTTACACCTCTCCAAGACAATGTCACTGGACCGAGACCTTTGGCGGTACTCAGTAACAGAGAAGACCCGCCTTACCTAAATATATAGTAAAACCTACTCCAGCCAGTAGGCATCTCTAACAAAATACACCCCGTCCCACCACCACCACCCCCACCCCATCCACACCACCCCGTTCTATGTAAAGTTATGTTGGTGCCGCGCCATCGAGGCCGAAACAAATGAGATCGTGTAGGTGTCACGACAAAAAAACACACAGTCCACGCTGTAATGTGGCCGTGTAGGCAACACGGTAAAAACCTCCCAGACCCACACTGTAAATGTGGTTGGTGTTAGGAAGGGCATCCAACTGTAGAAAACCTGCCAGACAGTCCTATGCGAGCAAGACAATCACTCTTGCCTCAAGTGGGACTACCCCCGTCCAAACCCATGCAAGCGTGGAACACGGACGTTAAACGTTGATGATGATGATGATGATGATATATATATATACACATATATATATATAATAATGAAATTATTGTGTAAAGTGCTCAGGTGTACTACAACTAGTCAAAGGTGTATGTATAGTACATAGAATAATATACAAATGTCAGGGAAGTGAATAGTGTATGAGTCATGGTATACATATCTGAGACGAAGTTAGCTGGAGATGGTCATCTTACAGAATTTTGTGGAGAATATACATTCTTCTGGAAAGGAAGGAACCAGAAGAGAGGCTGGGGTAGCATTTGCTGTTAAGACTGTTCTTGTGAATAAATTAGAAGAATTCCCAGTAGGGATTAGTGAGCGTCTTATGTCCATGAGAATTTTGCTGGACAAAGGAAGATATACGACCCTGGTGGGTGTGTATGCTCCAACTATGAATTCTGTCGATGAAGAAAAAGTGTCCTTTTACCATGCCTTGAAAGGTGTTTTAAGAAATATCCCTCGGGCAGACAAAGTCATCGTGCTTGGTGACTTTAATGCTAGAGTGGGTAGGGATTTTAACACATGGAATGTAATCGGAAGGCATGGGGTGGGAAAGTGTAACAACAATGGTATGCTTCTGCTGCAGATGTGTGAGGAGCTGGATCTGTGTGTTACCAACACCATGTTCCAACAAAAGAACAAATTCAAGACCACATGGATGCATCCTGCATCTAAGGAATGGCATCTTTTGGACTACATCCTAGTCAGGATGCGTGACAGACTGGATGTGCAGTGTGTTCGTGCTCTTCGTGGAGCTGAGTGCTGGACGGACCACCACCTGGTACGCGCAAAAGTGAAACTAATCACTAAACGTAAAATCCGGGCTCCTGGTGTTGCCCTGCCCAGAAGATTGAATGCTGCTCATCTTAATGATAAAAATGTGAAGAGGACATTGCAAGAAGAGATGCAGGTTGCAGATCTTGGTGAGGATTGGCCGACCATTAAAAAGTCGGTTTATGATGTAGGCTGGCGTGTTCTGGGATTGGTGCAGAGAAAACATCAGGACTATTTAATGAGAATGATGTACATATAGAAGACTTGTTGCCTGATAAGAGGCATGCTCTGTCACGCTACTTGATGGCAAAACCACAGGAGAAGAATACGTTGCATAAAGAACTCAAGGATGTGAAATCACGTGTTAGGTGGAGTCTTTCTCAGATGAAGGATCAGTGGTGGAGTGAGAAGGCTGATGAAATACAAACTGCGTGAGATTCCAATAACACAAAGCTGTTGTACAGTCTCTTGCGTGAAGTTTAAGGACCGTCTTCTTCTCTGGTGACACCGCTTCGTAGCAAGGATGGCAAAGAACTTCTTCATGACTCACAAGAAATTCTACGAAGGTGGTGAGAGCACTTTGATGATCTTTTGAATCAGCCATCTGTCGTCAATGAAGATTTCCTCAATCTCATTCCAGAAAGTCCTGTGAAAGTAGCTCTCGCAGAACCTCTGACACTTGTGGAGGTTGCAGTGGCTATCTCGAAGCTGAACAGTGGAAGATCTCCAGGTATGGATGGCATACATGCTGAGCTCCTATAATATGGTGGTGAGAGACTCCTGCAACATCTTCACTCTTTGTTTGGCAGGATATGGGAAAATGAATCCGTACCCGAGGACTGGAGAGATGCAGTAATGGTGGTCTTGTATAAGGGAAAGGGTAACAGGAATGATTGTGGGAACTACAGAGGTATATCATTGCTTTCTGTCGTAGGGAAAGTTTTATGTAGGGTGCTTCTGGACCGTCTGCTGACACACATTGCAGATTGTGTTCTTCCTGAAAGTCAATCTGGTTTTTGTGCTGGACTGATATGATCTTTTCAGCTAGACAGCTCCAGGAGAAGTGCATGGAACAAGGTTTGGATCTGTATCAGGTTTTTGCCGATCTGACAAAAGCTTTCGATACTGTTAACAGAAATGCATTATGGAAGGTTCTCCAGAAACTTGGTTGCCCTGATAAGTTCCTTGCTTTAGTTAGGTCTTTCCATGACAACATGAAGGCTTGGGTTAATCGACATGAAGCCTTGGGTTGTCGGAGGTAGCATGTCGGAGTCTATCTCAGTAAAAATGGAGTGAAACGGGGATATTCCAGCACCGACCCAGTTTGCCATATACTTTGCAATGGTTTTCTGTATTGCATTCAGGAATTGTGAGCATGATGCTTACATCCGATATCGAACCTCAGGCAGCATATTTATTTAACATCAGGCGCTTTCTGCAAAGACAAAAGTATTTACATCAATCATAAGAGACCTCTTGTATGCAGATGATTGCAATCTTGTAGCGCACACAGAGAGTGATATGCAGCACATTTTGAATGCATTTTCTGATGCTTGCACTGCCTAGGATTGACTGTCAGTGTCAAGAAAACCGTTGTCATGTACCAACCTGCCTCTGGTAAGCAGTACAGTGAACCAAATATCTATGTGTCTGGTAAACGACTTGGAGTGGTTGATCAGTTTGTCTACCTGGGAAGCACTGTCAATTGATACAGCAACCTTGATAGTGAAATCTCACTTAGGATTAGGAAAGCAAGTGATGCTTTCGGAAAGATAGAAAGGCGTCTCTGGGGTCGGCGAGACATATGCAAGAAGACAAAGGCAAAGGTGTACAAGGCATGTGTGCTCTCTTCTCTTCTTTATGCCTGCGAGACATGTGTCACATATCGACACCACCTTAAGCAATTGGAGCATTTCCATCAGATGTGTCTCGGATGGATCCATGGCGTTCACTGGAGGGATCACATCAGTGATGTCAAGATTTTGGAAAGCTCTATGTGTGACAGTAAAGAAGCTCTTGTGCTTAAGCAACGACTCCATTGGAGTGGTCACCTTGCCAGGATGAAGGATTCTAGAATACCAAAACAACTATTTTATATGGAGTGTTAGTTAAAGGAAAACGACCGCCACATAAACCAAAAAAGAGGTATAAGGATTCCTTGAAAGCCTCTTTGAAAGACGCTAACATCTCTGCTGATACATGGGAAATGGAGAAAGACTGTATATGAGGGAAAAGTTGCCTTTGAGGCATCTCGAATCGCATACGAGAAAGTAAAGCGGGAAGTGAGGAAGGGCATTGCTGGTGCACTTCCAGACGGCGTGGGTCCTCCTATGGTGCTGACATGCAGCGTCTGTGCGAGACTCTGCCTAAGCTAAGCTGGACTTGAAAGTCATCTTCACAGTCATAAAGTAAGACCAGTGGTTGACTACCAGGCTGCTGTTGGAGATGCTATTCATCATGCTTTCCAGAGAATGTAAATCAGCAGGAGGGCTCAAACGACATGCAAAAGTACATGAACTCCAACCACAGCCGGCTATTCCCAGTGAATGTTTTGGTTGCCGACTCTGTGCAAGACATTAAAAAGCCACATTTGATCGCAGCGCTGTTAATTGCTATCGTGTGTGTGTGTGTATAGATATGTTTATGTGTGTGCGTGTGTGTGTATACATATATATGTATCCGAGGTTAACTTTGCCTTTCATCCTTACGGGGTCGATAAAAAAAATAAAGTACCAGTAATACACTGGGCAATTGCTGGCCTTGTGCCAAAAGTAGAAACAATTATTATCGTTGTTGTTGTCATTATTATTATTGTTGTTATTATTATTATTATTGTTATTAATATATATATATATATATTTACCTCGTGCAATGGCCATACTCGATAACGAGAGGGCAGCCATCATATATATATATATGTATGTTTGTGAGTCAATGCATGGATATATCTATGTATTGAGGTCTATGTAGGCATACATCTGTTCGGATGAATGCATGAACAAATCTAGACTTATACATGCGTAGTGTGTCAGCATGTTTATATACATATATATATGTATATATATATATATATATATATATATATATATATATATATATATATATATAACAAAGGAATTGTGGTAAGGAACCAGATGGACCATAACGTACTAGAGTACTCAATACTTAGAGTAGTAGAGTGGGAAATAGGAAGAAGTATGACCCCGGCGGCAGAGCTCAAGCCGTTTCGATGGCTATTTCTGGACTCCAGAAATAGCCGTCGAAACAGCTTGATCTGTGCCGTTGGGGTCATACTTTTTCCTATATATCATCATCATCATCATCATCATCATCATCGTTTAACGTCCATCTTCCACGCTCGCATGGGTTTCGATGGGAGTTTTCCCACTTGAGGCAAGATTTGTTGTCCTGCTCGTATAGGACTGTCTGGCGGGTTTTCTACGGCTGGATGCCCTTCCTAACACCAACCACGTTTACAGTGCGGACTGGGAGGTTTTTACCATGTTACCTACACGGCCACATTACAGCGTGGACTGTGTGTTTTTTTGTCGTGACACCTACACGACCTCATTTGTTTCGGACTGGATGTTGTGGTACCAACATAACTTCACATTTAAGGGGGTGGTGTGGATGGGGTGGGGGTAGTGTACTTAGGCAAGGCGTGTCTTCTGTATGACTGTGTAGCGCCAAAGATCTCGGTCCAGTGACATTGTCTTGGAGAGGTGTAAGTGTGTGAGGTCGGAATTTATCAAGTCGTCCCAGGTTTTTCTGGGTCTGCCTACTCCGTGGCTACCATCTATTTTTATCGCCCTGCACTTTTTTATACAGCTGTCGTCTTTCATGCGCATCACGTGACTGTACCAACGTAGTTTTCTCTCGAGTAAACAATATCTGATCCCTCTTATTCCTAATTTCTCCCTTAGTTCGTTTATGCTTTGCCCTTCACATATATTACTATTACACATCCAGCGGAGCATGCAAGCTTCATTTCTCTCCAGTCTGCGTAAATCCTCTGCACACAATGCCCAGGTCTCACTGCCATGTAACATTGCTGTTCGTAAGCAGGCATCATATAGCCTGCCTTTCATTTTTAGAGAGAACCCTTTAGTGGCCAATATTGGTGGATTAGCAGTATCGGTAGAGGGCCGGACGCCATGCTTTGACGCATACAGTTACGTCCCTTGCCATTCTGAGTTCAAATCCCGCCAAGGTTAACTTTGCCTTTCAACCTTACGGGGTCGATAAAATAAAGTACCAGTAATGCACTAGGTATTTGCTGGCCTTGTGCCTAAAGTAGAAACAATTGTTAAGGGCGGTGGATTGGCAGTATCGGTAGAGGGTCGGACGCCATGCTTTCCAGCATAGTTACATCCCTTTACGATCTGAGTTCAAATCCCGCCGAGGTTGACTTTGCCTTTCATCCTTACGGGGTCGATAAAATAAAGTACCAGTAATGCACTGGGTAATTGCTGGCCTTGTGCCTAAAGTAGAAACAAATATTGGTATAAGCTCTCTGAACTTTTTCCATCCCGTTCTGACTCTAGCTACTGTACTTTCAGAGCACCCTCCCCCACTGCTGATTTTGTCACCCAGGTAATGGAAGGTGTCCACTATTTCTATAGAACCATCTGTGCAATGGAATGAGCTAGTATTCTGTGGGCTCTTATATATATATGTATAGGCCGGTCGGCATTTTTTCTCTCTCTCGTTTACGATTTCACAGAACTTATGTTTACCGAATTCACAGACTAGACCCCTTCTTCCTCCCGTTAGACCTGTGCGAAATTCCTTCCTTGCTCACATTTCAACCAGGTTTGATGGTCTTTATTCTCTCTCGTTCACGATTTCACCGAACTTATATTCATGGAAATTTTTGGACTAGACTCGCTCTTCCTCACTTTTCGTTGCTTCACCATCTTTGTTTGTTTACACTCTCACTGTTCCGTTTATTTACATGTCCCAACGACTTTCTTTAGCCGTTGCTCGCATCAACCGGAGGTATATGGTCTTTAAAGCGAAGAAATACCGATGATGGTTGGAAGATCACTGATGAGGTACTACTTTATTCATATATATATATATATATATATACAAATATATATATATATATATATATATATATATATATATATATATATATATATATGTATATATATATATATGTATATATATATACATATATATATATATATATATATATATATATATATATGTATATATATATATATGTATATATATATATAATTTTTATAATTTTCTTATTTTACGTCTTTCATATTATTGTTCTGCATCCCCATGCATTGAACCACAAAGTTACTAAGACAAAACCTATATATTTGCTGGCATAGGTATGCATCTGTATATATATGTTAGTAGATATACTAAATCTTTATATATATATATATATATATATATATATATATATATATATATATATACAAATATATTACACAAAGAGAAGTGTGTTACACAGTGAGATGTGTGTAAAGAATTATTACAAGTGAGTTTTACCGTTATTGTTAACAATATCTACAGGTTTAGCAATTAAATAGAAAAAAAAAAGTCAGAATCAAATCTCTGAATTAGAGTTTTAAATTACCAACCTTATAACTATAAGTTTGCTGATACGAATCTCGTTCGTTTCACCACCGATATGTGCAGTATAACAGTTCACAGGATCCTCTCTTTCTGTAATATATTGCATTTGAGCTCAGAAGAAAATTCTCTATTCTTCTTTGAGCTAATATTATTATTATTACTGTGAACTGCGGAATACTCTTAATTCCGATTTTTGTATACTTAACGAGCTCCAAATTGTTGAGCTAATAAATTCGAATGGTTGGGCTGCACTCTCTAGCATTTTCCCCAATCCATGAGTCCCTTTATTTGATGCAAATAACATGTGATTTCGCCCTACTCTGGGCAGCGTGTATAATAGCTTTCTCTCTATCCATGAGGTTAGATGTGTCGTGAACAGAATCTACATTTGCTGACTGAGGATCCTGTGAACTGTTAAACTGCACATGTCGGTGGTGAAACAAACGAGATTCGTATCAGCAAACTTATAGTTATAAGGTTAGTAATTTAAAACTCTAATTCAGAGATTTGATTCTGACTTAGTTTTTTTCTATTTAATTGCTAAACCTGTAGGTGTTGTTCTCGATACAGTAACGGTAAAACTCACTTGTAATAATTCTTGACACACATCTCACTGTGTAACACACTTCTCTTTGTGTAATATATTTGCATTTGAGCTCAGAAGAAAATTCTGTATTCTTCTTTGAGCTAATATTATTATTATTACTGTGAACTGTGGAATACTCTTAATTCCGATCCTTGTACTATATATATATATATATATATATATATATATATATATATATATATATATATATATATAAGCAAAGGGGTATTTAATTTGTTGGTAATTCAACAAATATATTTATAACAGATTCGAAGCACTCGACAGGTTTTCTGGAGTATAATATCGATGATATTAATAAATGGAAACTATATTTATATTTATATATAGTTTCCATTTATTAATATCATTGATTTATATATATATATATATATAGGAAAATGTATGACCCTGACGGGTGAGCTCAAGCTGTTTCGATGGCTATTTCTCTGCCGTCGGAGTCATACATTTTCCTATTACCCGCTGCACTACCCTAAGTATTGAGTACTCTGGTGCGTCATGGTCCATCTGGTTCCTTACCAGAACTCCTTCGTTATATATATATATATATATATATATATATATATATATATATATACACATATATATATATGTATATATAACATATATACACTTCTGTATGCTGGTGGATTCTGATTAATTGTCCTCTCTCTGTCTTTGTATTTCTGTGTTTTGTTGATTGACTATATGTATGTTTGCATCTAAGTAGAAATTAAACTTTAGTCTGCACATGCATATGTGCATATATCTTGTGCACAAGCATATGAACATATATTGTGTGCACAAGCATATGTGCATATATTTTGTGAACTGTCATAGATGATCTTGCTGCTGCTGCTGTTGTTGTTGTTGTTGTTGTTGTTGTTCTATACATTCTTCATGTCTTTCAATTGACATGTTTATGCATATATTATGTGCATGCAAATGTTTCTGTTGAGGGACTGAATTGTCACCATATACGCATATATACATATATATATGTGTATATATATATATATATGCACATACATATATATATATATATACATACATATATATATATATATATATATATATATATATATATATATACATACATATATACATATATATATATATATATATATATATACATATATATATATATATATACATATATACATATATATATATACATATATAGACACACACATATATACATATATATGGTGGCTGCCAACTCTTTTTCGAGTACGGCCACTACTTTATATCCATGTAGGAGAACTCCTACCGATGCGCTGAACGAGTGTGACTTTTTAGTCCAGCCAGCGACTTGAAAATTCTGGTACCAACACTACACCTGTGACAATTATTGGCACATAGTGCTGGGCCCATGGTACCATGTGACGACAAGTGCAGAGAGATCTCCAGATATAATGCAATGCCTGTGCCGTGAAGCTTTTATAGTGAGCAAAGGCACTGCACAAAGCCAGTCCCACTCTCTTAACCAAGATGATATTTACCAAAAAGAAGAACAAGTCAACATCATTGGATACCATCAGGGTTGCAGGTGTTATATCAGAGTTTTGATTCTCCTAGAATTCTGCCTTGACAAAGGCTAAGGGGTCATCTCTCCTGATGATTTTGGATGGCCATTGACTCTTAAGAGCTCCTTTGCCCTTTGACAGGTTTTGTTTTTAGTCCTGCAGGATGTCCAAAGTCACCCTCCTCACCAAGAACCCTTGGTGGGGTTGCCAGTTTAGTCGCCAACGACCCGACCATGATATGTTTATTATGTGCATGTGTGCATGTGTTTGTATATTTATATATATATATATATATATATATATGAATGTGTAACCTAGTGAGTTTCATGATAATATGCATGTATGTATGTATGAATGTATGTTATGTCAGGTTGCTCTCAATTGCTACTGGTAACATGTAACCTAGTACAGCCTGTCTCATAGTTGGGTTGTCGACAACTAAACTGGCAACTCCACCAAGCTAGCTTGGTGAGGAGGGTGATATTTGGACACCCTGTGGGATACAAGACCCGGCAAAGGGCAGAGGAACTCAGCAGAGTCAACGGCCATCTAAATAGTACTTTTTTTTTTGTGTACCCTGGAGTGAAAGGCTCCCAGTGATTGTCACTACACCTTTCTAGGAGAGGGGAACTCTGAAAAAAGATCTGGGGCTTTGGATGCATCCGATGATGTTGACCAGTTCTCCTTTTCAGGTAATGTTTTCGATGCTCAGAGAGTGGGATTATTCGAGTGCAGGGCCTTTCTCCACTTAGAAAAACCTTCAAAGCACAGGCATTGCTTGTTCAGGATATGTTACAGGTTTGTGTGGCTGGTCGTTGCCTAAAAGTGCACCAAACTCTATAAACTGACAAGCGATTGCAGTATTCTTAGCAGAGTTTGCAGCCATCATGTATGTATGTATGTATGTTAAGTTGCATGGCATAGTGATTATGGTGTTCGTCTCATCAACATAAGTCAATAAATTCGATTCCTGTTAATATGTTTTGTCTTTGATCAAGACACTTCAAAGGACCAGCTTTCTCACGCATCAACATGCTGAATCTTCCTGAGAATTTCATTAAAGGTGACCATGCTCAGCCATTTGCATGGTAAGTGCACTAACATGCTGTCTGTTCTGTAGATTGAATCTGATGGAAGCTGAACACACACACTTATAACATATATATGAAGCAACAACTAAAACTTCGAAATCACTAACACTTTTATCTTCAGATAATAAATTTTACATCTTGCTTACATGTATTCAGTTCTAATGAGCAAGCCTCAAATTTCATATAGTTTAGGACCTTAGCAGGTGAAAGCCTGGCCCTGGAACAGACAGAGATCCCCTCCCTCACGTATATATATGTACATAGGTTGTTAGAAACTGAGCATGACAATTACAGGACCTTTCAAAAGAACAGACAAACCCAGCATAAAGTCAAGTACTATATAACAGAGATGGTGCTACCATTAAAGCCAACTGGGCAGGGGCCTAGTGTAGAGATCTGGGGGGGGGGGGGGGGGTTATGTTATATGGAAAATATTTAATTTCTAAAATAATAACTTAACATATAGTAATAGCTTTACTAGCTTTATTATATAGAAACTGAATAATATGAGAGCTGCAGCTTGATAACCATTTGGTGGCTGTTGCAGTCCATGTTTAGTTTGCGGGGTTTGGGAAGGTGGCTTGCGATATGGTTTAGCAGGAGTCATGAGTACAAGTTAGCATTTGGTTTAAGGTGTTTTCTCAGTGTTTTGTGGACAGATTGGAGCAATAACAATCTTATTTATGTATATATCTCTTATATAAAATCATTATTTCTGATTTAGGCACAAGGCCAACAATTTTGGGCCAGGGAAATCCGATTAAATTGACCCCAGTGCGTTACTGTTCCTATATTTTATCGAACTCATAAGAATGAAAGGCAACGCTAACCTTGGAGGGATTTGAACTCAGAATGTAAAGGGCCATAACTCTATGCCACAATGCATGATGTTGGTTAGTTTTAATTTCAATAGGAACTCTTCAAAA
>OZ024741.1:331964276-331989276 GCA_964016885.1 Eledone cirrhosa
TCAGAATCTCGACTATCATCATCATTGTCATCATTGTCACTATCATCATCATTTTATGTTCATTTTCCATGTTGTCATCCATTGGAATTTAAGATAAAAACAGTGGGAAATTGAAGTGAAGCATTAAAGCAAAATAATAATAATAATAATAATAATGATTTCATTTATTAGCCACAAGGGCCGACATGTAAGGGACAATACAAAGACAGGGACAGTGGGGGCTTACAATAAGGTCGAGTAAAAGTGCACAATGGCAATAATAATAATAATAATTGTTTCTACTTTAGGCACAAGGCCAACAATTACCCAGTGTATTAAATAATAATAAAAATAATAATAACAATAATAATAATAATAAAAATAATAATAATAATGATTTCTTTATTAACCACAAGCGTTTACACAAAGTAAGACATTAAGGACAGTACAGGGCAATACAGGACAATACAGGACGGTACAAATGGGCATTTCTGCATGTAAAACAGAGTATGTAACAAAAAAGAAACAATGAAAAATTCCCCAATATGGGGGAGACTTCCGAGGGCTATTGTGGAGAAAGCCCATTAAAAAAGCCACGGTGACCCTGACCACCAGGGCAAGTGCCCTCTCCCAGTTTTCCACCTTCAATTTACAGGCACATACTCAGAGTAGGTCCATTCACTCGGGCCATTCTTGCCTCTCTCACCCATCTTTCAACAAAATTCTGGGAAGAGAGCACTTCCTTCTCTACCCTGATTTTTCTTTTCAAATGTATTTGAAAAAGTTAATCAGGGCATCACCGAAGAGGTAAGTGCTCGTCTTCAGCTCTTTCAGACGCGTCCACCATACTATCTCTTTCGCCTTGGCCACCAGACAGATAAAAACTGCCTGCCCTTCCTGGCTAAAGAAAGAGGGCGGGGCAATCCTCATGATGGACTCAGCTGATAGCTGGATCCGTCTTACACGACAGCAGGTGTTCGACATAAACCCACAAGTCAGCAATGCTCAGACACTGGACGAGTGCATGCAGGACGGTTTCGGCACCCTGCGCGCATCTCAGATGTGCCCGGCTGATGGCACTTCCATGCCTGTAGATAATAATAATAATAATAAAAATAATAATAATAATAATAATAATTGGTTCTACTTTTGGCACAAGGCCAGCAATTATTCCAGTACATTACTGGTACTTTATTTTATCGACGCCGTAAGGATGAAAGGTAAAGTTAACCTCGGTGGGATTTGAACTCAGATCATAAAGGGCCGTAACTCTTTGCTGCAAAGTATGGCGTCTGACCCTCTACCGCTACTGCCAAGGCAAAGTTAACCTTGGCAGGATTTGAACTCAGATGTGTTGAAACTGAAGCATCCACACACATATACACATACACACACACACATACACATTCACATACGCAAACTGTTAAATTCATTTATTTCTTGGACTTTAAAATTTCCATCAATTATGTTTCTGTCAACTGGTCACTATTATATCGTACTTCAGCCCTGTCAGTGACCAGGTTGAAAACAGTGAGAGAAATAAAAAAAAAATTTGACACTGAGAAATATGTAGTGAACGTAGTAAAGTGAAGTTAACAGTTTCTAAGTCATCATAATCATCATCATCATAATCATCATCATCATCGTCATCATCAGCAGCATTTTTATGTCAATTTTTCCATGCTTGCATGGGTTGGATGGGTCCTTTTCAGCGCCGCATCTCTCCACATATCACATTTCTTCATCATTTCCTCTGTGAGTCTCAGCAATTTGAGATCAGCTTCCACCACCACTTCTCAGATCTTCCTTGATAATCCTGTACTGCCGCTTCCTTCCACTGGGATTTCTTAGCACTTCTTCGCCTAGCGATCACCATCCATGTTCATCACATATCCATACCAACAGAGTCATCTCCTTAGCACACTACTTCTGATTCCTCTTATACCTAGTTTCTCTCAGAGTTCACCCAAGCTCTGTAATTCACTTACATTAACATTGCACCTCCATTGAAGCATGTTTGCTTCATTTCTCTCCAACCTGCGCATATCCTCTACAGTCACTGCCCATGTTTCATTACCATGTAGCATAGCACTTCACACACATGACATACAGCTAACCTTTCATTTAGAGAGAGAAACCTTTTGTTGCCAACAGAGGTAGTAGGTCCCTAAACGTCTTCCATCCTATCTTATATTCTAGCTACTATGCACTCGGATCACCCTCCTCTACTGTTAATTAAGTCACTTAGATAGTAGACGCTATCAACCACTTTTATGGATAAAGTGTATTTGAATACCATAATCATTTTAGTGGATGTGGATATTATTATGATAAAATAAAGTCCCAGTAATGTACTGGGGTCGATTTAATCAACTTCATCTTCCCCCAAAATTGTTAGCCTTGTGCCTATGGATTGGCAGTATCGGTAGAGGGTCGGACGCCATGCTTTCCAGCATAGTTACGTCCCTTTACGATCTGAGTTCAAATCCCGCCGAGGTTGACTTTGCCTTTTATCCTTACAGGGTCGATAAAATAAAGTACCAGTAATGCATGGGTAATTGCTGGCCTTGTGCCTAAAGTAGAAACAATTATTAATTATTTCATTATTAAAATGATATTGGAAACATAATTTAACAAAAGGTTTTTATCACAAAATATGTTGGGAGGTTATAATCTAAATAGGAATCCTTTAAAATAGATGGTTTTGTTTGATAGAACCAGAGCTAGTTTTGGGTAGCTTGGCATCAACAGGGTTAAATAGGAACCCTTGAAAATGGTTGGTTTTGTTCCTTAGATCCAGAGGCAGTTTTGGGTAGCTTGGAATCAGAAGGGTTAAAACAGCTAACTCTATGGAGCTAGTTTGGTGATGGCTGTAGTAGTAGTAGTAGTAGTAGTAGTAGTAGTAGTAGTAGTAGTAGTAGTAGTAGTAGTAGTGGTGGTGGTGGTGGTGGTGGTGGTGGTGGTGGTGGTAGTAGTAGGGGTGGTGGTGGTGGTGGCGGTTTGGTAGTGGTAGTAGTGGTAGTAGTAGTAGTAGTAGTAGTAGTAGTAGTAGTAGTAGTAGTAGTAGTAGTAGTAGTAGTAGTGGTGCTGGTGGTTTGGTGGTGATAGTAGTAGTAGCAACAGTAGTAGTAGTGGTAGCTGTAGCAGTAGTATTGGTGGTGTCTCTTGCAGTGATGATGATGATAGTGCTAGTGATGACAAGAGTATATATGTGTGTGTGCATGTGCCTGTGTGTGCCTGTATCTTGTGGGCATGGTCCTGTGTGTGCATGTGCTTGTGACTGTGTGCATGTGTATGTGTAAATGTACCTATGTATGCATGTGTCTGTGTGCACTAGTCTGTGTGTGTCTGTGTTTATATGTGCTTGTGTCTATGAGTGAATGTGTCTGTGTGTGCATGTGTATGTTAGAATGTAAGAATGTATGTATGAATGTCTGTATATGCGTGAATGTGTGTCTAAGAATCTAGGGCTGGTGGAGAGGGTTTATTATTGTTATTGAACCAACTGTGATGTTGATGGCAGGGAGATGACACTTCTGATGTAGATGATGAGGGGGATTGACAAAGGACGGCTGCTGATGATGGTGGGGGGGGGGGGGTGATGGTGTTGATGACAATGATAATGATGATGATGATGATGATAGTAGTGATGTTACTGCTGATAGAGTTGATGATGATGATGGTGATAGTCTTGATGTTGATTATGATAATGGCAGTGATGCTGCTATTGCTGCTGCTATTGCTGATGATAGTGATGATGATATTGATGGCAGTGTTGATGATGGTGATGGCAACAACAATGAAGATGATGATAATGAGGAGGAGGAAGTGGGGAAGGATGGGTGGAGAATGAGGAGGTGGTGGGGAAAAGAAGGAGGATGAGAAGGATGAGGAGGAAGATGAAGATGATGATGAGGGAGTATATTGTGATTAGGGACAGATTGTAACAGTTAAGGGGATTACTGAGGGTCAGTGTGAGGAGAAATGGTTAAAGCAAGAGATGGGAGAGAGGCAAGATAAGAAGAAGGAGGGAGGGGGTACACAAGAATGCTGAAGAAAATATCAATACAATTCTTCTGTTTCCAATGCTTTAAGTAGATATCAATATATTCGATTTTCCAATATATATATCATCATCATTATCATTTAATGTCTGCTTTCTCTGCTATCAAGGGTTGGACGAGTCAACAGAGACCAAATCAGGACATAATCGGAGCTGTTGACCTCTCGGATAGGCCAGGGGGCCACCACAATTCATGTACATACATTTACATACTTTATGGAGTGCATTAAGTATGTTTTATAGTGGCACCAGGCCTAAGGAAGTTGCCATGTCTTTGAAATAACTAAAGAGTATTCTTGATCCTTTGTTTAGCAGGTTTTCTACAACCAGATTCTCTTCCTTTCAACCACTTTACAGAAAGATGTGGATGTGTTTTATAGTGGTATCAGCATTAGGGTTGTTGTCGTGTCTTTGACATAACTGAATAGTACTCTAGAAAATTTGTTTTCTATGGCTGGATGTCCTTCTAATCACCAACCACTTTACAGAGTGTACTGGGTGTGTTTTACCATGGCACCAGCACTAGAAAAGTTATGTTTTTGATATGACTGAAGTGTCTACTCAACCTTTTGCTGGACAAGTTTTCTACTGATGGCTGCACATCCAATCACCAACCACTTTACACAGCATATTGGTGGAATAGTGTTGATAAAAATGTCACAACTACATTGACTATAGTTATGATTAAACAATATAATCATACAAACAGAGGATTAAGATATATACATACATGTTCTTAAGTTTATATATATATTTATTTACACACACAACACATTTATTTATTTTGCATATATGTATGTATGTATGTATGTATGTATGTATGTATGTATGTATGTATGTATGTATGTATGTATGTATGTGTATATATATATATGCATATATCTGTAAACATGCAGAGTGGGTAAGTGAGACAGTGACAGAGCATATATAAATATATACATATATGATATGTAGGACTGTAAAAATACCAATTTCCTTGTAAATTCAAAAAAATGATAATCGATTTTCTGACCTAGTTGGACCCTCATGTATATCACCCAAAGAACCACAATGAAGCATGTATTTGATGGGTACATATTATTCTGAAATGGATGTACTAATTTGCATATAATAAGTGGTTGTGTTGGTAATTAAGATATGTATGTATATATACATATATGTGTGAGCATATGTGTGAGAGTGTGTGTGCGTACATATGTGAACGCAAATATGTTATGTATGTATATATATACATGTGTTTGTGTGTGTGTGTCTACATATGAGAATGCAAATATATATACATATGTAATGTATATGTATATATATATATATATATATATATATATATATATATATATATATATATATATACATTACATATGTATATATTTGCATTCTCATATGCACACACACACACTCACACACATATATATATATATATGTGTATATATATATGTATATATATATATATATACATATATATATGTGTGTGTGTGTGTATGCATAGAGAAATAGAATAACAGACAGATAGATACAGAGAAAGAGATAAAGAAAGAATATATATATATGTATATGGATATGTATATATAATATATGTATGTATATATATATATATATATATATATATATATATATATATATATATATATATATATATATATATATATATATGTGTGTGTGTGTGTGTGTGTGTGTGTGTATATATATAGTAGAGAGAGAGAGAGAAAGAGATTTCAAAGAGACTGCCATTTCATAATTAATAAACAAGCCTGTTCTGTTATTTCAATCAGTACTGAAAATCTTTAAAAGATCTTTCAGTTTGGAAAACAACAAGAATTTCTATGCATCTGGGATTGCTGGAAAGTTTTTCAAAGAAAAATCAATGATGAAAAAATATCATCGTTGGCTTTTGTAGTTGACATTTGTATTAATTATTGTTAACTCATTTGTTGCCATATTTCTAATGAGAGACACTGCCTATGATTTTTAAATCATTTTGAAAATTTCTTGATATTAACTCATTTGTTGCCATATTTCTAAGGAATGACATTGATTATGATTTTCGAAAGATTATGAAAATTATCACAAAACTTTAAATCCTTTAAGAAGTGATTGTATTCTCCATGCACCTGTCTATAGTTAAATGTTGATATGGAAAAATATTCTAAAATTTGGAGGGATTTGGTAATATACCGTATATACTTGAATATAAGTCAATCCGAATATAAGCCACCCCCACTCAATTTATGGCTGAGAAATGGGCAAAATTCCAAATCCCATTTATAAGCTGAGGCAGTTAATCAACACATTATGTTTAGATAGCAAATATAAGCTGACCCCTTATTTTACCATCAATTTTTTGGTCACATATTCTTCAGCTTATATTCGAGTACATGCGGTAAGTAATGTTTTTGTTATTAACCCTTAGGAAGAGAATTAGTAAAGTAAGTAATTATCTCCTTAGAAAGCTGGTATTTGGAACAAAGTTTCTGACAGAAAATTGTGATGGAAGGTTTATAGATAAATATAACCACTTTAGAATATGCAGCTTTGTATTTTAGAACTAAAAGTGGTTTTATGCATCTTAGTATTAGAATAGTTAATATTCCACAAACCAATTATATTTTTTATCATTTATCTATCTAAACCTTTTGATACCAAGTCACCTGAAGCTACCCTGGGTTCTAAAATTCAAAACTGTTTTATCTTAAACTTTGATAAGCTATGTTCCAAACATCAGCTTAATAATGGTTTCTGATTTAGGCACAAGTTCAACAAATTTGGCAGAAGAAAGTTGATTATATCAACTGCCAGTGCATTACTGGTACTTTATTTTATCAAAGCTAACCTTGGCAGGATTTGAACTATGTGCCACAATGCATGTGGTCCGACACTCTATTGATATTGCCAATCCACCACTTATCAGCTTAATAATGAGAAAGTTAGCTATATTACAAAATGCCTAAAAATCAATGATTATTTTCAAAATTATTTGAAAATCATAGGGAATACTTTTCCTTAGAAATATGTTAGTGAAAGGGTTAAACTGTTATTGAAGTTACCATTTTACAAATTTATATCAACATATTTCATATATATAGAGAGCATCTATTTGTATGTACACATGATAATTTTAGTGTGTTGCATTCTACCACATTATGATTTTATATATATATATATGTATATCATCATTTCATCATCATCATTTCATTTTACGTCCGCTTTTCCCTGCTTGCAAGGGTGGGACGGGAACTGATTTTGGCTTGGTTTCTACAGCTGGATGCCCTTCCTAACACCAACCTCATTTACAGTGAGTGCTGGGTGCTTTTTTTCCGTGGCACCTCCACGACCACTTTACAGTGGAATGATAGGGATCCCAGTCCCTATCATCTCATTTCTACAGCTGAGTAAACTGGAGCAATGTGAAATAAAGTGTCTTGCTCAAGGAAACAACACATCACCCGGTCTGAGAATTGAACTCACAACCTCTCGATTGCCAGCCCAATGCTCTGACCACTAAGCCATGTGCCTATATATATATTAAAATAACAGATTAAAGTTTAAGCAAAGAATTGCTGCTTTCACCCTTAACGGGATCTTCTGAAACTAAAAAAATCAATCTGTGAACGCAGAAGTAAATATTTCGAAAAATGTTGTAGTTGAAGGAAAACAGGAAGACAATACTTTGGTTTGTGAAGACCTTCCTTGGCAATGAACAGAAAAAAGTGAAGATAATACGTCGTTATGTGGAACGATGAGAACAATTACACGCAAGGACAAACATAAATATTTGCTCTAGGGTTCTTATATATTTGATATATATTTATCCTTATCGAACCTTCTTTGGATTTTAGTCTTCACATTTATTATTATTACTATATATATATATATATATGTATACATTATGATCAAAGTCATATTGCAGCATATATATAAACTGTATATATGCTGCAGGAGTGATTTCAATCCTACTTTTATTTACACTCTGCACACTACAGCTGCCTTAACTCTGGAATACAACCCAACATGAGATGAAGCTGTTAACAGCATCGAGTGTATAGAATAGTGAACTACCCGTAACTGTAGTTACACACTTACCTATCATCATCATCATCATCATCATCATCATTTGTTTAATGTCCATTTAGCATGCTAGCATGGGTTAAACGAGTTGTTCCATTGTGATACAAGCCAGGTCAGGTGACCATATCTGGCTCATACAGAACTGATTTTGACTTGGTTTCTATAGCTGGGTGCCCTCCCTAATGCCAACCACATTTACTCTGTGTACTAGGTGCTTTTTGTTATGACCTAACACACACACATACATACACATATACACACAATATATATGTGTGTGTGTGTGTGTGTGTGTGTGTGTGTGTGTGTGTGTGTGTGTGTGTGTGTGTGTGTGTGTGTGTGTGTGTGTGTGCGGGCGTGTGTGTGTGTCTGTGTAATTATTTAATATAGAAATGACTTCTACATGAGTAGAACTGTTTCATTCATATGAAATCATCAATGCATTTTTGATGATTTCATATGAATGAAACAGTTCTAGTCATGTAGAAGCCATTTCTATATTAAATAATTGTTTCTATTTTTGGCACAAGGCCAGCAATTACCCAGTGTATTACTTGTACTTTATTTTATCGACCCCGTAAGGATGAAAGCAAAGTTAACCTCGGCAGGATTTAAACTCAGATCGTAATATTAAATAATGATGTTCACATTCTGCTAATGTATTGAGTACCTTTTTTAATTGTGGTGACCCCAGATTTCTCTCAGGATCTACATATATAAATATATATATATATATATATATATATATATATATATATATATATATATATATATATATATATATATATATATATATATATATATATATATAAGCTGGTGTTTAGATCTTAACTTCACAAATGTACTTAAACTATTAATGCCTAGACACAGGTATGGCTGTGTTGTGAAAACATTTGCTTTGCAATTACGTAGTTCAGGGTGCAATCCCCTGATCTGGCACCTTGCAATAAACCTCTCAGTGTCTGATAAATGCTACTATCACCATTTCTGCACTGCTAGCCACCACCCTTTCTCCTTACAGTCACATCCTTCTCTCTCTCACATGTACCCTCCATTCCTGTGGTGATAGTGATGATGATGATAGAGATGGTGATGACAATGGAGATGGGGATGATGATGATGAGGATGACAAAGGTAGTGGTGATGATGATTATGATGATGATGATTACAAAGGTGGTGGTCATGATGATGATGATGATGACAATGGTAGTGATGACAATGATGATGATGATGATGATTATGGCAATGATGATGACTATAAAAATAATGATATGCTAGTCTTTTTCACAGGAAAGCAATTTCTCAATATTACTTTAGTTGACTGCAGGAGTTACTCAATAGTTTATTCAGTAAATCCATAATAAAAGTCTTCTAGAATCAACAGAGTACAAGAAGATATCTTAAGTGCTGGAATGGTACATGGAAAGACTTAGATTTAATTCCATCACTTTTATGCTGATGGATTATGCTGACATGACAGTTTTTTTTATATATCATACTCTACATACTTAGTATACAGTTTGTGTACTGATGTAAGCTGTATATACAAACTTCAGTCACACTCTCTTAACCCTGCCAACCAACCCACCTAAAACTGCCTCTGCTTCTATGAAACAAAATCTACCCAATTTTGAAAGGTCCCTACTTAAATTAAAACCTTCCATCATAATCTGGTATAAAATCTTTTGTTAAATTATGTTACAACTACCATCTTCATAATGAAATAATTAATGCTAATGTAAAGTGTTGTGTGCTTATACATAGAGATACTATAAAATAGAGTGAAGACTCTTAAAGAAAGAAAAAGAAGTTGCCACCGGCCTCTATGGAGGAATCAGGTCCCATATCTCCCAGGTAAAAGCTAGGTGCTTTAAACCATTATGCCTAGCCAGTAGCTGAGAGATATGGGGTTTGATTCCTCAAAGTGACCGATGGCAACCTTTTTTTCCATCTTTAAGGGTCTTCACTTTATTTTATAAACTATTTTATAGCACCTCCTTGCATGAACACACCATTCTTTATATTAACTTCCCTCAGCGCTCCATAATAGTCAAAGATCAAGTTTGTACACATGATGTTTGTTGAAATAATTGGTAATTTTAGTAAATCCATCCAATAATATAACATTTTCTCATGTTACTAATACCATCTTGATAAAATTCTAATTTCAGCAAAAACATTCTAAATTTGTTCCTTTATTAATTGAAATACAATGGATTTCATTAGAAATATTGTAATGAAAGGGTTAATAGTTAATTCCTTATTCCCAGAATAAAGTTACATCATACTGGGAGAGGGAAGAGCAGAACCCATGACTCTTTTCAGAGCCTCTAAGACTTATGGTAGAGAGAGGGGTATCATTAAACTAGAGTCCTGGTCTGAATGTTTGCAACAGAATGAACTCTGCTAAAGACAACCAAACACCAAGTGATCTTGTTAAACCAGGTGACATATTAAGACAATTATCCAAATGAAATCTACCACTCAATTTTAAGTCTACAACCCCATAATTATGTCTACCTCTTATAATTTAGTCTACAAAATTAAGTCTACATCTCAAAATGAAGCCTACCCCCTATAATTTAATCTACACCCAAAATCAAGTCTACACCCCTTCAAAATTATGTCTACACCCCCTCAAAATTAAGTCTACTCCCAAAATTAAATTTTGTCACCCAAAATTAAGTCTACCCTCCAAATTAAATTTACCACCCAAAATTAAGTCTACCACCCAAAATACTTTTGTTGGATTTCCCTACTAATGATGTTAATAGGGGGGAGGGGGAAACAGATTTGGAAGGAATAATTTCGCCAACCCAGAATGTTTTCTAAGTCTATTATGTCAGATAGCTAGAAGCCTGCTGCTAACTTAATCAGGCAGCTCTCCCACCCCACCTCACAATCTCTAGACCACAGATCTGCTATCTTCTCATTCAAACTTTTCTACCACTATTATAGTGACATCTGTTCCTCAGAGCTTGTTGGTCTAGTGCCAACTCTTCCCAACACTTCTTGCTCTGCCTACCCAAACAAAATTACTATGTCTGCACTTTCCACTACACAGTCCACACTTACCCACATTAAATCATGTGACAGGTCATAACACCATACAACCCTCTTCACCACATTCAATATTAACACAATGGTGTAACATGACAAACATATTTAGCAATTAATTTATTGATCACCAGAAATTATTAAATACTTTATTTAATTATACATATTTGTATAAAACGGTAACCCTTTAAGGTTCAATAATGTAATGTACACATATATGTATATGTATGTGTGTCTATCTATCTATCTATCTATCTATCTATATATATATATATATATGTATATATATATATATACATACACACACTCACACATACACATAATCACTGTTTAACACAGTTTGGACGAGTTGTTCCAAGTTGTCATGAGTTATGAGACAAGTCAGATCAGGTGATCATATTTTATTCATACAGAACTGTTTCTAGTTTAGTTTGTATGACTGGATGCCCTTCCTGATGTCAATCACATGCATTTACAGTGTCGACTTGAAACTGCTTGTAACGCAGAGTTGAGTCTTACTGTTAACATGAGCGCACACACATATATATATATACACATATACATATATACATGTGTATTATTATTGAGAAAGGTACTCAATAATTAAGTACAGATTAAATATACATTTATTATGGCTTGTTACTCTGAAGTTTCACTACTTAGCCATAATAACTGAATATATATATATATATATATATATATATATATGAAATATAAGAATCAAAGAACTGCTCAAAACATTATTGTGCTTACAGCTGTTTCCTCTAAATAGTATAACTAATACTATATATATATATATATATATGTGTGTGTTTGTGTGTGTGTTTGTGTGTGTTAAGTATTTCCGTAGAAAAAGTAAAGAAAAGAAGAGTGTTCTATGTATTGTACAGAACTATTTAATTACATAATAAACACAACACAATATAATTATTTTATTACTGAAGGTTTCAAGAAATTAGATCATTCTTGCAAGTAACATCTAGCTTCTTGAAACCTTCAGTAATGAAATAATTATATTGTGTTGTTTATTATGTAATTAAATAAAAAAAATATCCATGTGTCTAACACATGTGGGCATGCCCACAAAGTCAGAAAACAGCTCAGCTCCCATGACTTTCGGAAACATTTTTTCCCATTCAGAGTTGCTGAAGCATGGAACAAACTACCTGCATCAGTTGTTAGCTGTCAAAACACTGTATCCTTTAAAACCTCCATGCTTCCCGAGATTTGCCAACACTACACCTATTGTTCCCCCTCCATACACATACACACATGTATATCATGACTCATACACTATTCACTTCCCTGACATTTGTATATTATTCTATGTACTATACAAGCACTTTTGATGAGTTGTAGTGCACCTGAGTACTTTACACAATAATTTCAAAATCCCGCCAAGGTTAACTTTGCCTTTCATCCTTACGGGGGTTGATGAAATAAAGTACCAGTAATGCACTGGGTAATTGCTGGCCTTGTGCCAAAAGTAGAAACAATTATTATATATCTTTATACGTCCCTTTACGGTCTGAGTTCAAATCCCGCCAAGGTTTACTTTGCCTTTCATCCTTATGGGGTCGATAAAATAAAGTACCAGTAATGTACTGGATAATTGTTGGCCTTGTGCCAAAAAACTAGAAACAATTATATATCTATATATAAAAGTTAAAACAGAAAACAAAAACAATAACGAAGAGTGCAGTACAAAGTGTTCGTATTAGGTCACGCTTGAGAGTGGGGGGGGGGGGGGATTTATATATATATAAACCTTTAATAAGTACTCGATACTTGGGAAAGTAGAGTGTCTCAAGCACTAACTATTTACAATATATATATATATATATATATATATATATAATATATATATATATATATACGTATATATATATATATATATATAGAAAGATTTGAATGGATACAGTTTAGTTGAAAGGAATTTATTGACACGTGTTTCTATAACAGTTACATAACCTAAAACAGCTATCTACAAACTTTTAGTTATGCAGACATTCAATATTTCAATGTTATTATTTACTGTCATTTCATCAGAATAATATTACTGAGGACCTATTTAGTTTTTATAGAGAATATTAGGAGGGAGGGGTGAAGTTGTTAGAAGAATAGTTGAAGGAGTGGTTTTTCGATAGCAGTGAGAATTCTTGGTGGCAGTGAGTAATTAGATTCCCATCTGTTGTTTTGACATTTTTTATAGAATATATTATTGGTTATTTTTCTAAATCTATAGAAGGATTAGAGATAGTAAAGATATGCGTATATATATTTGGGAAGGGTCCTGTATACTTATACCTGTGTTCATCCCTCTCATATATCCAATTATATTACATGGCTCAGAAAGATTCCCTTCTTTGAGCTATTTAATTGTAAAAGACTATTTTGAGTTTTTAACTCAATCTATGATATTCTCAGCTCCGTATGTAGAGCTAACTTTAGTCTCATAAACCCAGCTGCTATTTTTAGCGGCATGAGTATGGGACGCGCTAGGCACTGTAACATGTGCGTTTATACCTGTGCATCGTTCAGTCTTCTTAGATCCTTTGAAGTGAAAGGTACGAATTTTCCTGGATACCCACAGAAGAGCACAGGAATTCTAGCTTTCACTTAATAATTCTTGCAAAACAGATTTATGTCTGTCTGGGTATCATAGGCTATTTGCCCGATATAGGTTTGTTATTTTTATTGATTTATTATGTTAAATCGAGTCAGGAAAACCATATTGTTTTAAATTAGTATTTTTCAGCTAACTTGGTCATTTTCAATTGGAACACATGTATACTTATATCTGTGTTATCCTGCTCATATATCCAATTATATTACATGGCCCGAAAAGATTTCCTTCTTTGAGCTATTTAATTGTAAAAGACTATTTTGAGATTTTAACTCAATCTATGTTATATATATATATATATATATTTTTTTAGGGAATGTAACATCCAGTTGCTGTAGTTTCACCAGAGTGAGCACTCAATGTGTAGTTTCCATTAAGTATAGTGGTTAGTACTAAGCAGAGTGTAATAATAATATATATATGTGTATATATATTTGAAAAAATGGAAGCATGACATCAAGGGTCGCTGTTGTTCTTTAATAATTCAAATCTTTACAATAACGGTTTATTGTAAAGATTTGAATTATTAAAGAACATCAACTGCCATTCATGTCATTTTTCCCTTTTTACAAATTTATTTTACTGTACCAAGTAATTCCCTTCATCTTCTACTATATATATATATATATATTGTACTGCCTCTCTGTTCTGTCCCTGTTCAATTTTTCATTATATATATATATATATATATATATATAAGTCAATGATTTCAGAACAGTTTCTGCTTAACTAATTTCACTGACAAAGCACTGCTCAATGCAAGACGCTGGAAGATTCATCCACAAGGTGCCACACAGTGGAATCAAACAGCAGCCATTTCATTTCTCTTCATTAAAGCTCAATGAATAGCAAAAACCCTCTTGACCTTTACACACCAGGCTTGCACTCAGCTCTGTATCACTTCTTCATACTTGGAATATTAATAAATTATGCTATCATTATGTTTTCAGTTCTGCACCAAGTTCCTAGCTTTTTATACACAGAATCTAGTGAATATTACCATTGCCATGCATCAATAAACACACAGTAAAAGAGATACAGGAAGGACACAAAAAGAAAGGGGAGTGATTAACATCATAGAATGGATAGGAGTGAGGTGGGGTGAAGGTCACATTAATAAAATTGGTGGAGAAAGAAGGTGGCGGGTAGATAACTTGCAAATATGGAGTAGTTGGCAAGTCACATCTCTTGTGGTGTAACTATGGTCTCAATCAACAAAACATTTGGATTTTGATTGATTGAATTATATGTGTGTGCATGTATGCATGTGTATATATATATACATATATATATATATATATATATATATATATATATATATATATATATATATACATTATATATATATATGTGTGTGTGTGTGTGTGTATATATAGGTGTGTGTGTTTCTATATTTACATTTGTACCTATGTCTGTGTTTATATCCTGTAACTGAACAGTTTGATAAAAATTCAATAGAATAAGACTTGAAAGAAAATAGATACTCGGGTTGATGTGAGTAACTAAATTAACCCTTTACCATTTAAATGGCCATATCTGCCCAGTATTCTCTCACCTCTTTCTGCTCAAACTGGCTGTAACTGGCCGCATTAAGGTATTGTTCTCAAAATAAAGAGGATTGATCGACTTTCGTCAAATCGGACCGAGGAAACAATGTTTCCATTGGTCTTTCCAATTGCTAATACTATCTATCGGTCGCAACTCCAGGTAAAAGGAGCAACATGAAATAAAGTGCCTTGCATCGCCCAGTCCAGGAATCGAACTCACAACTTCAAGATTGTGAATCCAATTCTCTAACCACTCAGCCACATGCCTTCTCAAAATAAAAAACATCAAAATCTCATAGATTCGATATTATGTGTGATAATTATGTGAGATAAAGCCTTTACTGTGAAAATACAATAGTATATATAGAAAAATGTAAATGCTAAAGAGTTATGGCAGGGCCCCAGCATGGCCACAATCTAATAACTGAAATCAGTAAAAGAATAATATATATACACACACAAACACATATATATGTACATAGAGACACACACATATATATGTACATACACATACATAAATATATGATAAAGCAATATAGTTGATGGTCTGCATTTTTTTGCACAGTGCAGCCACTGAGACGAGCAAGTCACTAATGCACTTACTTGATCAGTCTATGTTGTGTAAATCATTGTATAGGAAAATGTGCAATTCCACTCTTTATAAATCAGCTACATTAAGCACTTTGAGTACAGATTTACACATTTAATATATTTAAATCTTGTCTCACTGAGTGAATCATGAGTCAAACATGGTGTATTGAATATTTCAGTCTATAACCCTATTTGAACATAAACAATCATCATCATCATCATCCTCATCATATTCGTTTAACGCCCATCTTCAATGTTAGCATGGGTTGGACGGGTTTGTCCCACTTGAGGCAAGATTGGTCGGGTGACTGAGTCTTGCTCATACAGAACTGTTTCTGGCAGGTTTTCTTTGGCTGGATGCCCTTCCTAACACCAACCACATTTGTGAGTGTGTGTGTGTGTATAAATTAACTGTTGTGGAACTACTTATATATATATATGTGTGTGTGTGTGTGTGTGTGTATATAAATATAAATATAAATATATATATGTATATATATGTCTGTATATATATATTCTGTATCCTGATAAGATTCTGAGAGATATAATTAAGTATGTAACTAATTAATTTTGTCAATTTGCATTGCATTTGTTAATTAGTCAAAATAAATGATTTTAACTGAGTAAAGCCAAATAACATCACCTACAATTATATAGGTGCAACTTCATCGAGCTTTAAATTAAGATTTTCTAATCATAAGCACTCTTTTTTGAATCCGGATAAGAAATTTTCTACTTCTTTAACACAACTTATATGGTCGTTAAAAGACAAAAATTTAAAATACTCAATATTTTGGTCCAAACTTTGCAATAGTCAAGTCTACTTGAATTCTTCAATTTCTCCTAACTGCAATCTTTGTAATATGGAAACCCTATTAATAATAGCTAATTATGGTAACTTAATTAACAAAAAAAGTGAATTATTCTCAAATTGCCTGCACAAATCCGCATCTACTTTCCAAGCATCACATAAAATCAGGAAAAAACATTGACTAAACGTGAAATGATTTAGACTTTTATTAATTGTTTCTACTTTAGGCACAAGGCCAGCAAATACCCAGTACATTACTGGTACTTTATTTTATCGACCCCGTAAGGATGAAAGGCAAAGTTAACCTCGGCGGGATTTGAACTCAGACTGTAAAGGGACGTAACTATGCTAGAAAGCATGGCGTCCAACCCTCTACCGACACTGCCAATTCACCGCCCTGATTTAGACTTTTATTAATAATACCGTGCGAGAAACGATATTGTCTGAGATTAATAATTCTTGTAATGCTTTTATTATTTATGCTATTATTAATATTGGTTTCTACCTAAATACAGAAATTGTTAACTTGCTCTCTTAAAGAGTATGTTTAACCTCTAGATTGTTTAAATACATTTAATTTTGGTTTTGTATTCTTTAAATCTTGTATCTTATATATTTGATACCTGTAATGTCTTCAGACTTGTAAACTGTTTAATTACTTTGAATGTTTGTTTATGTCTCATGAGGATATGGTTTTACATTTTTAGTATAAAAGTTTCGTTAGATCTAAGTTGATAAATTATCTGTACTTAACTTGATGTAGAATTTTGAATACAGTAAAATCTAGTTAAATCAAATTTATAACATTCTTAATTATAACTAATAATTAATATTATATATAATTGACAAATATCGACTTAAACCCTAAACCTTATAATTTATATATAAATTATACAAATGCGTATATCTAAATAAATCTGGTTTAATAATATCTTATTAAATACATTTATAAGCTTTATGGTTAGTCAATAACATTTTGTAATTTTAATTCTTTCTAACTAAATTATTGACTATATTTTTTAATTTAAATATACTCTTGATTACCCTTGGAGTTATGATAAACTTTAATTTATCTCTTTCATGTTACATTTGCTTTAACTTTGATACAATAATATAGATTCTTTCAAATTTTATAGTCTAAAATTTCAAGTTATTTAATTAATTGATTATTTCTAATTAACTTAAGATTTGAAAATAAATGGTCACACATCATATACCTAGATCTTCCTTCCCCTATGTAATTATATGTTATTTATACGTTACCATAAGTATCTTCCTTTCTTCGTTTTTACTATTAAACCTACTTCCTTTTCTTCTCTCTATCCTTTGATTACCTCTCTCGCTATCTCACATATCTCCCTTTCTTTGTTTTTATTATCAAATCTATTCCTTTTCTCGCTCTCCTCCGGTTAGCTTTTTTCGCTCTTTCGCTTGCTCTATCTACAATACGGAGGTATGAATATTTTATTATTTAAATTTTTAACAGTTAAGTAGTTTTATGTGTTATATTTATTATTATTTATTTATTACTATATATTTTTATATTTTTATACACTATCTCATACGTACCCTCTGTATCGTATGTAATTTTTCATGTTTCAACTTAAGGTATATAAATATTGAGTTTTGTCATAACTAATCACTGCCATGACTGAATTTTAACCGTCAACACAGTCAAGGTATGTCAGACATCAATTTATTTTATCTGATGAGGACGTACTCTTGAAATAGCTCAGTACCTCTGAAATATGTATAATAAAATATATTTGATCACATGAATGTCTATATTTATTAATATTTTGAAGTAATATATATATATATATATATATATATATATATATATATATATATATATATATATATATATAAATTAATAAAAACAATGAAATAAGAACAAAGGACAGGTTACTTATATCAAAAAATTCATAATTTTACGATCGTTTCTGTTGGTATGTATATCATGTTTAAGATCTATGTAAAAATATTACAAATTATCAGAGAAAATATACATACCTTCACATATACATATATTTTCTCTGATAATTATATTTTCTCTGATAATTTGTAATATTTTTACATAGATCTTAAACATGATATACATACCAACATACATATACATCGCAGAAACGATCGTAAAATGATTAATTTTTTGATATAAGGAACTTGTTCTTTGTTTCTATTTCATTGTTTTTATTAATTTATCTCAACACTGTTTTCCTGACTTTTATCGTAATTTTTTGAATGCATCTTCTCTTTTTATGATATTTTCTATATTGGGATTACATTGAGTTCTTCATATGGATTGGACACTACCATATATTTTGGTATATTTATCTACATATATATATATATAACGAAGGAAATGTGGTAAGGAACCAGGTGGACCATAACGCACCAAAGTACTCAATACTTAGGGTAGTAGAGTGGGTAATAGGAACGAGTAGGACCCCGACGGCTGAGCTCAAGCCGTTTCGACGTCTAATTCTGGACTCAGAATTAGCCGTCGAAATGGCTTGAGCTCAGCCGTCGGGGTCCTACTCGTTCCTATATATATATATAGACCCGCCTTACCTAAATACAAAGTAAAACCTACTAGTCAGTAGGCATCTCTAACAAAATACACCCCCGTCCCACCCCATCCACACCGCCCCCTTCAATGCAAAGTTATGTTGATGCCACAACATCCAGGCCAAAACAAATGAGATCGTGTAGGTGTCACGACAAAAAACACACAGTCCACGCTGTAATGTGGCCGTGTAGGCAACACAGTAAAAACCTCCCAGTCTCACACTGTAAATGTGGTTGGTGTTAGGAAGGGCATCCAGCTGTAGAAAACACGCCAGACAGTCCACGCTGTAATGTGGCCATGTAGGCAACACGGTAAAAACCTCCCAGCCCCACACTGTAAATGTGGTTGGTGTTAGGAAGGGCATCCAGCTGTAGAAAACCCGCCAGACAGTCCTATGCGAGCAAGACAACCACTCTTTCCTCAAGTGGGAAAACCCTCGTCCAAACCCATGCAAGCGTGGAACAGGGACGTTAAACGATGATGATGATGATGATGATGATATATATGTATATATATGTCTGTATATACATATGTATATATATGTATGTATATATATATATATATATATATATGTGTGTGTGTGTGTGTTTCTGTATACACAAGGTAAACAGAAAATACAACACAATTGGTACAGTATATGGAAGGGATATATTAGGTTGACGCTTGAAATAGCAGGAAGAGGGTCTTAACGTTTTGGACTCTAGTCCTTCATCGGAAGAAAGAATGAGAAATAAGATAGATTGAGGGGACGGGCGGGATGGAATTGGAAAAAAATGTCTTTAGATAAAAATAACAGGTCCATTCATGTTGACATCTCTTGCAAAACTGTTGGTGTTGGCGTTTTGTGTATGATTTATTTTTTAGAAAAGTGGATGAGGGAGCGCGTCTACCTGAAATGGGAAAAAAAACGTTTTGTAAAAAGAGCTATACTTGAGCACGTGCGTAATCATGTGTTTGTGTGTGTGTGTTATTATACGTGCGTACGAAGCTAAGAAGAAATGTGTGTGTGTATATGTGAGTAAAAGAGTGTGTGTGCATGTAAGTACGAAGCTATGAGCAAAAGTATGTTAATATATGGGTGTGTATGTGTGTATATAGAGCAGTGAAGGGAAAAGTGGAGTGAGCATATATATAGTTGGCATGTATTAGTTGTAAGAGAAGCTGCTAGTGATCAAGAGAAAGCGATAGGAATCTAGGCGTGTGATAATGGACGGGGTATTAGAGAAATAGGGGAGGTGAGTTGAGTCCAAGAAGGGAATAGGACCCAAGGCAGTGAATCAGACTTTGTTCAGTCCTGGTACACTAGGCCTGTGATCCATAATGTAAAAGGACACCCAGGACTGAAACATGTAGGGTAGAATGACCAGGAGAACAGAAATGACGGGCGACAAGAGTATCCAAACCGAGTCGTATGTCCCTCAAATGTTCGGCAAAACGGTCCGGCATACAGTGTCCCATTTTTCCGATATATAAAGACCCGCAAAGGGAACACCGGACGGCATAGACAACGTGGGTGGATGTGCAGGTGAAGGAATGGCGGATACGGAAAGACCCGTTAGGGCCTGTAAGAGTGGTGAGGGGGGTAAATAAAGGGACAAGTGTTGCAGCGGAAACGGGAACAAGGATGAGAGCTGAGTGGAGTCATGGGAGAGGACAAAAACGAACTGTGTACCAGGAGGTGGCAGAGGTTGCATGTGTGCTTAAAAGCAGTAATGGGTGGGTTTGGAAAAAAGGGAGAAGTGATGTGGTCAGAAGAGAGGATACGGAAGGAACGGAGGATATGTCGCCGGAGTGGTAGGGTGATGGGGTGGTAGGTGAGAGGGATAGGAACACGGGTGTTGGGAGGGTGGGGGTGAGGTGAGAGGGCTGTGGTGTGGTCTGGTTCACAGGCATGGGTGAGAGCAGCTTGGATCAGGGTGGGGGGATATCCACGCTGGATGAAGCAGGAAGCCATGCAAAGGGAATGGGTTTCGAAATCGTCGTCCTGGTTACAGAGTTGACGAAGACGGAGGAATTGGAAATAGGGTATGGAGTGTTTGGTGTGGTTTGGATGGGAGGAGGTGAAGTCGAGATAAACGAAGATAGAATAAGGAAATACAAAGTAGTTTCAGATGTTAAAGACCTTTCTTGATAAGGCTGTGATACATATTTCAACGACGATATTGGTCACGTGATTCCGCGTACCCAGTGCCATGATCTCATCAGACAGCTTCTTACATAATAAGGTTACTTTCCCAAGGCAATCCAAATTGAAATGACAAGGGAACAGACAAATATGATGTTCTTGAAGCCTTCCACCCGTTCCCCTGTATTCCCTCATTCTAAACATACTCTGTCATTTCTATATGGAAAAAGTACATTGAGTGCTTCAATTGAATTGCATCAATATTTACCACAAGCAAGGAAAAGTAGATGTAAAATGGTGGTGATGATGATGATGATGATGATGATATATATATATATACGTATATGTGTGCGTGTGTGTGTTTATATTTAGGTCTAAATATCATTGTTGTTTATATTGTGTCCCTTTAACTGCCATAACTAAGTTAGCCAGATTTGGAAGTGAGTAGTACTCAGGTATCTACATACATACAATCTAACCCAAATCATTGAAGGCCATGGCCCATGCCCTAGCATATTTTAACTGCTCAGAATCCAATAACACAAAATGACAGAGAAACTTCTAGAAAAAAAACTAAAAACTAAAACTAAAAATAAAATAAAATGAAATAAAATAAAAAAGACTTCATTTGAGCAATAGTGTGAAAGTAAGTGTAAAATTGTTCTTCACAATGTTGGCCTGGGTTAGATTAATTCCATATAATTTATACCATTGAAAGTAACTGCTAGAGCTTAACAGGCCTGTCTTGTTTGGGGACCAGATCTATCTTTTCTGTGGCCATTAGCTTGACCAGTTTTGCAGTAAAGAATCCTTATAGTCTCTCTCCTGTCTTCCCCTCTCTCCCTCTCTCTCTACTTCTCAGCCTCCTCCTTATCCTTTTCCTCCCCAAATAATTCCCTACTTTATCAAGATTGTCTCTTCAAGAACTTTGGCATGATTAATGAGTACCAAACTTGTCTTGTTTCTCTCCCTTTGTGTGTGTAGGGAGGTGTGTATAGGTGTGTGTGTGCAGGTGTGTTTGTGTATGTGAATGTGTTTGAAAAAGAGAGAAAATTGTGCATTTCCTCTCTGACTCTCTTTCTCTCTCTCTCCCTCTATCTCTCTCTCTCTATATATATATACCCCCTGAAAGTGTGGTGTGTGCCAGCATTGCATGTGTGTGTATGAGTAAAATCAAGAGATAATGTGCATGTAAGTAGCCCACCTCTGCCTCTCTCTCTCTCTCTCTCTCTCTCTCTCTCCCACTGTCCATGTGTGTGTGTGTATATGCATATGCATATGTGTGTGTGCATGTGTGAAGGTGTATATATATATATATATATACAGGTTTACTGTAGATCTATGAATTTAGAAGGAATCATGTAAACGTTTTGAAGTGTGTAAAGAGTATTTTTCTCACAGTTTATTTGAAAAGAACACAAGAAGCAATCTGTGTGTGAGAGAGAGTATGTGTGTGATGACATGTGTGTGTGTGTGTGTGTATCTTTTCAATGCTAAGCTCATTTGATGGGAAGACAAGAACTTATATCTATCTCTATCTATCTAACTACCTTAGACAGTTAATACACATATATACACATATACATACATACTACGCACATACACACGTGCTTGTGTGTCTCTGTGTGTGTGCGCGCGCATGCGTGTGTGTGTAAATAAGCAAGTGGGACTGTCAAATATATAAATTTGAACATAGATATACCTATGTATGTATATATATATATATATATATATATATATATATATATATATATATATATATATATATATATATATATGTATGTGCATATATATATTATATATATATATATATATATAATATACACACATATATATATTATATATATATATATATATATATATATATAATATACACACATATATATATTATATATATATATATGTATGTGCATATATATATTATATATATATATATATATATATATATATATAATATACACACATATATATATATGTATGTGTATATTTATATATATATATATACACACACACACACACACATATATATATATATGTGTATATTTTTATATATATATATATATATATATATATAAAGAAGTCCATCCATTTGGTGGTGTTGGCCAAAGTAGCAAAGTATGCAGTTAGCAGTCATCAGTGGGAGGAGCGGGGGGGGCAGGAGAGCCAGTGATGAATTGCTCAGGCTTGATTTATTGGCAGTCCCTTCCATTAATTGTTCAGTTCACCTACTTTGGGCTCAGATTCTCACTCCATTTGCTAACCTCTCCACCCCTACCAGTGTCTCTCTCTATATATACCACCACCACCACCACCACCACCACCACTTACACCAATGACCAGACATTACCAACCCCAGCTACCACTACCATCACTGCTGCCACCATGACAATGATCAGGACAATGACCACCACCACTATCAACAACAACCAACTACTGCCATCACAATAATCATCATCATCAGGACCACTGACAAAACACAGCTGCCACCTCCACCACCAAACCAACAACAACAACCACCACCAGCACTACTAACACCACCACCATCACTCCCACCACCACCACCACCACCACCACTAACAGACACTGCCATCACCAACACCCCACCACCGCCTCCACCCCTAACCTCCTATGCCCCCACCACAAGTAACTCCCCTACTACCACCACCGCCTCTCCTACTACTCTCAACACTCCCACTCTACCATCAACTCCCCTACCACCACCACAACTACCACCCTAAACACCCCCGGGGGGGGGGGACCTAATGTCCACCATACTGTATTTTCCTCCAACTTTAAAAGAATGGACATTATGTAAGAAAAGAATCAAATTAAGATGGAGGTTAATGCACTGCTCTCCCCCTTTCTCACACCTTCTCTCTCTTTCTCTCTCTAGCATTGTCTTTCCATCTCCCTTTCTCACAACCATATCCCCATATATATATATAGATGTATGTATATATATATATACATATATACATATATATATATATATATATATATATATATATATATATATATATATATATATATATATATATATATATATATGGCGGTACTCAGTAACAGAGAAGACCCGCCTTACCTAAATACATAGTAAAACCTACTACAGCCAGTAGGCATCTCTAACAAAATACCCCCCCCCCCCCCCCCCCCCGTCCCACCACCCCCACCCCATCCACACCACCCCATTCTATGTAAATTTGTGTTGGTGCCACACCATCCAGGCCGAAACAAATGAGATTGTGTAGGTGTCACGACAAAAATACACACAGTCCATGCTGTAATGTGGCCGTGTAAGCAACACGGTAAAAACCTCCCAGACCCACACTGTAAATGTGGTTGGTGTTAGGAAGGGCATCCAACTGTAGAAAACCTGCCAGACAGTCCTATGCGAGCAAGACAATCACTCTTGCCTCAAGTGGGACTACCCCCGTCCAAACCCATGCAAGCGTGGAACACGGACGTTAAACGTTGATGATGATGATGATGATGATGATATATATATATATATATATATATATATATATATATATATATATATATATATTATATATATATATAATGGAGGCACAT
>OZ024741.1:331996776-332011776 GCA_964016885.1 Eledone cirrhosa
CTTTGGCGCTACACAGTAATACAGAAGACCCGCCTTACCTAAGTACAAAGTGAAACCTACTAGTCAGTAAGCACCTCTAACAAAAATACACCCCCCGTCCCACTACCCACCACCCCATCCACACTACCCCTTTCAATGTAAAGTTATGTTATGTTGGTACCACAACATCCAGGCCGAAACAAATGAGGTCGTGTAGGTGTCACGACAAAAAAACACACAGTCCACGCTGTAATGTGGCCGTGTAGGTAACACGGTAAAAACCTCCCAGTTCCACACTCTAAACGTGGTTGGTGTTAGGAAGGGCATCCAGCTATAAAAAACCCGCCAGACAGTCCTATGCGAGCAAGACAACCACTCTTGCCTCAAGTGGGAAAACTCCCGTCCAAACCCATGCAAGCATGGAAGATGGACGTTAAACGATGATGATGATGATGATGATGCATATATATATATAACTCAACATCATCATCATTTTACGTCCACTTTTCACTGCTTGCAAGGGTGGGATGGGAACTGATTCTGGCTTGATTTCTACAGCTGGATGCCCTTCCTAACACCAACCTCATTTATAGTGAGTGCTGGGTGCTTTTTTTCCATGGCGCCTACACGTCCACTTTACAGTGTGGGCTGGGTGCTTTGTTGCCGTGGCCCCTCCACGACCACTTTGTGCAGTGGAATGATAGGGACCCCAGTCCCTATCATTTCATTTCTACAGCTGAGTAAACTGGAGCAATGTGAAATAAAGTGTCTTGCTCAAGGAAACAACACATCACCCGGTCTGAGAATTGAACTCACAACCTTTCGATTGCAAGGCTCTAACCACTAAGACATGTGCCTCCATATTATATATATATATATATATATATATATATATATATATATATATATGTATATATATATATGTATATATATGTATATATATATATATGTATATATATATATATATATATACATATATATATATATATGTATATATATGTATATATATATATATATATATATATATATATATATATATATATATATATATATATATATATATATATATATATACATATCTCAAGTGGCACAACTCCCGTCTAACCCATGCTAGCGTGGAAGATGGACGTTAAACGATGATGATGATGATGATATATGATATATATAGTTCTATCTAATGGTGAACCAACAAACCCATATATATATATATATGATATACACCCTAATCCACTACCCCTACACTATCCTCCCACTCCCACCAACACGACCCTCTCTCTGTAAAGTTGGTACCACAACATCCAGTCCAAATAAATGAGATAATGCGATCAAGATCGTGTAGGTGTCACAACAAAAAAAAAAAAAAAAAAAATACTCACAGTCCATGCTGTAATGTGGTCGTGTAGGTAACACGGTAAAAAGTTCCCAGTTCCACACTGTAAATGTGGTTGGTGTTAGGAAGGGCATCCAGCCGTAGAAAGCCTGCCAGGTAGTCCTATATGAGCGAGACATGGTCACCCGACCAACCTTGCCTCAAGTGGCACAACTCCCGTCTGACCCATGCTAGCATGGAAGATGGACGTTAAACGATGATGATGATGATGCTGATAGAACAGAAGAGATAAATGGAAAGTACTTGATTATGAATACTGGTGGAAGACAAAAGTTGAGAACAAAGAACAAATCCTCCTAAAGTAATAAAAGAAAAATAGTTGCTGCATGGTTTGGCTGGTTATAGGACTCAACTGGTTTAGTGTGGTGTCTGCACAAATAGAGGAAAAAATAGCTTACTTTGGCTTTCAGCTTGGAGAGGAACTTTCCAGGTGTCGGTCCATGGATTCTCAGAAGCCCTAAATAAATAGATAATAAAATAAATTATGTATATATATATATATATAGTTAAAAGAATAGAGGTGTAACACACAAGTTATTATATATTGGTAAACGGAATAGAAAATGCTGACAAATTGTTCACAGTTGAAAAATGGTTTAATTAGGAATAAAAGAGTATTAGTGATTGTATGGGTTAGTATTCAGTTGTGGTTTTAAGTTTTTAAGTTTTTACCGGTTGCGCATTTCTAAATGCTTTTCAAAAATAATTTTGAGATAGAGTGTCCGTGCTGTTTGCTCTGATCTGATCAGATCTGATCTGATCTGATCAGAGCAAACAGCACGGACACTCTATCTCAAAATTATTTTTGAAAAGCATTTAGAAATGCGCAACCGGTAAAAACTTAAAAACTTAAAACCACAACTGAATACTAACCCATACAATCACTAATACTCTTTTATTCCTAATTAAACCATTTTTCAACTGTGAACAATTTGTCAGCATTTTCTATTCCGTTTACCAATATATATATATATATATACACACATAAACACAAATAGGAACGAACTGTATGGTTGTATTAAATACATGCAAACACACATATATGTAGATTTATATAATACACACACACATTAGCCGACCTTACCCAATTACACCTCTCAAAGGCGATGACACACGACCATGACCTCTGACATCACGCAGTAATACAGAGTACCCGACCTCCCATGGGTACAAGCTGAAGCATTTAGACAATATTCCCCCACACCCTCCCACTGCAAGGCGGTCGTGGCGGTGCCACGGCAAGAAAGCACCAAGCCCACGCTGTAAAGTGGATGTGTAGGCGCCACGGAAAAAGCACCCACCACTCACTGTAAATGAGGTGAGTGTTAGGAAGGGCATCCAGCTGTAGAAATCAAGCCAAAATCAGCCCCTGTTGTGTCTGGTCAGTCGACCAGACACTGCCCACAACAGGACAACCTGTCTAACCATGCTAGCATGGAAGAATGGACGTAAAACGGTGATGATGATGATGATGATGATGATGATGATATGTATATATATATGTAGAAGGTGAGTAATATTGTAGAACAATAAAACTATGCATATATCAGATATGTATACATATATATGTATAAATATGTATATATATATATACATATTTATACATATATATGTATATATATGCATATTTATACATATTTATACATATATATGTATATACATATTTATACATATATACGTGTGTATATATATATATTCTTTCCTATATATCTTTTAATAATATATAAGGAAAAAACATACACCTAGAGTTACTGGAAGAGAAATTGTAAGAAAATTTAAGCTCAATGTTTTTATGCACTTACAGATAGAAATATAGCGAGAAAAATTCTAAGAGGAAATAAACATATTTATCTGATATAGAAATAACTTCTACCAGAAAAGAGAGTATTCAATTCATACAGTGTTTAGAAGATATAAGAGGAATCAGATGTAGTGTGTCTGAAAAACGACTGCTTGTGTATGAACATGTGATGAATATGGATGATGACCATTGGGTGAAAAAGTGCCAAAAAATCCCAGCGGAAGAAAGCCACAGTAGAGGGTGACCAGGAAGACCTGGATGAAAGTGTTGAAAGCTGATCTGAAATCACTGACCCCCATAGAGAAGGTGACGAAGGACCGCAATGAATAGGGGAATACTATGTTGGAAAAGTCTTGTCCAACCCATTCAAGCATGGAAAGCCAATGTAAGAATGACAGCAATGATGATGATGATATATATATATACATAAAATATATATGTACGTATATATATATATATGTATGTATATATATATATATGTGTGTGTGTGTGTATGCATGTATATGTTTATATATACATACACACACACACGTGTCCAATGTCCACATATATACATATACATACACACCTGCAATATGCCTTGTTGTGCATTTAGCAGGAAATTAATTGCTGAAGAGAGAGAGTTAAAATGTAGTTATATTAATGAATACCAATAAATGTTGATTGGACAAGTGGATGTTGCGATGTTCAGGTGACTGTTAGAGAAAGGGTCAAACTGAATACGGAGGTTTTATAGGTAGAGGGACTTGCTACAGAAATGATTGACAAAAGAAATCTCTTAAGTTCTTTCTCAAAGTAAAAGCATTAGATATTCTTAACTTCTTTTCTTTTCCTTCTTTTTTTTATTCTTTATTTGATAGAAATGGCAAAATAGGAATGGTTCTGAAGAATTTATAGCCTAAAGGTAGACATTGGCAAATCTACTTATCTTCACACCATCTCACTTTGTCTTCTATCTGAAAGGAATTCCTTGCTATTTTCAGACTATTACTAAATATAAGAAATTTTCTCTTATATCGACATTGATTTTTCTACTCTTTCAACAATACGAATTCCACTAATTTCATCTGCGGTGCTGGCAAATAAAAGGTTATAGAACACTTTAAGTCTTTTGTGGCATTCAATAAGGAAACAAAAAAAGAAATTGTTTCATTCCGCAAGAAAATGAATATCTTTTTTCTGTTTGTTTTTGTTTTTTTTTTTGCTTTTTGCTTTTTTCCCCCTTTTCTATTCTTTTTTTTTTTTTCAAGGCATTTAATCTTCTTAATTCCTATATTTCTCTTATTATAAGTCTGATGGGATTTTACATAAAGCCACGTCATATTTTTACTTTGGTTGCCTCAATTACCGATACCTCTTCTTGTGACAGCCAAATCTTTGGACTTACTCTATACTTTGCAAATAAATGGCACTTTCATCGTGTTTACTATTCTTAGTGCTTCATACTTATATCATTATCAATTCGTGATTACATCTTTTTGTTTTTAGTTTTATTTATTCATTTTAAAAAATTCTTTATTTATTTGTTACTTGAATCAGTTGTGGAGCTGTAAAAATACACAAACATCTCACAGGTGGTAATAATGTTTCACCTGGTTTAACTGCTCCATCCTACAACAACTGAATATCTACCTGTGCTCTCAGAGGCATTGCTCCTGCACCACACAGACAGGTAACTAGGCCCACAATAGACCTAAGTCCTCTGCTCCATGACATGGCAGAGGATTCTCAGCTACTGACCAACATCACTTAATGTCACGCCACCCTTTCCTTCACCACTCAGCAAAGCTGCAAAACTCGTGTTTTCAAAATGTTTCCGACATGGAGAGCTATCTGGCAACAGACATCTCAACCTACTTAACTGAATGTCAACCTAAATACAGCTCCCACCCACAGGTGCTAACCTCTCTAGGAGGGAGTGGGTGTACCTGAATTGGCTATGAACAGGCATTGGCCAATTCAATGCAGCCATGCACTGCTGAGAATAATTTACAGAAAATAATTTACAGAAAATAATTTACAGAAAATAATTTACAGAAAACCAAACTTAATCAATAATTATGCTGAAGAAAAGACATTAGTTCAATAATTAATATTCAAAAAAATCATTTTGGCTACAAGTGCAGTGATGTTTCAGTCTACTTAAACCTCCTCAGGTTTAGGACTATACCTGCAGAGGTAGTGATTGATATGAGAATCACAAAGTAGATGTAGAACATTGTACATGAACAGATATAAAAGAGTAGCATATTTGAAAATTAAACTACTAAAGTTAGAGATGATACCAGCATGAAAAAACAATAGTTAAATTAATACTAACATAATATATTGAGCACCAATAAATTAATTAGAAATACTATATGTTATTCATTTCATCAAGTATACAAGATAATTCTAAATAAGTTTTGGCCTTATTAGACATCTTCAGAATATACTGTAAACTTAAGGGATTAATACTTAATAAGCAGTGTACATAATCCTGTATTTAGGCTGACGAAGTTCATTATCATCATCATATAATTTTAGGTTTCCCTACAAGTAGAGTTACTGGCGTGGTAATGCTAGTGCAAGAGTGTATGCCACATGTAAAGGAGGAAGAGGCGGATGATAACAGTGTATGCTACATGTCAAGGAGGGGTAAACAGACCTAGTTTGACTGAAGTGGCCAGCCCAACACTAAAATGGCCTTCCTACATTAAACCTCTCCAAACATGTGGCTGTATGACAATATTGATAATATCATACGATAGTGGTAGACAGAATCGGTAGAGCCCCCAGTTCACTATGTGAAGTTGTAGTGCTGTTGTTACAATAAAATGTGTCCAGTCTATTCTATAAAGTGGTAGTGCAGCTGTTATAATAACATGTATCCAGTTCACTATATAAAGTTGTTGGCATTAAGCTATAGAAACCATGCCAAAACATAACATATAAGCAAGACATGGTCATCTAATCTGTCCAATCTCAGAATGTAACAACCAGTTCAATTCATGTCAGTGTGGAATACATATGTGAAATGATGATGATGATAAAGTCGGTGTGGTGTATCTAGAGAAACTTGCTCTTATGTATGGGTGGAAGGCTAAAGCCAAAATATTTATTTCTAATTTAGGCACAAAGCCAACAAATTTTTGGTAAAGGGCAAAGTTGATTAAAATCAGCCCCAATAATTGACAGGTACTTTATTTTATTGACTCCAGAAGGATGAAAAGCAAAGTTGACCTTCGTAGGATTTGAACTCAGAATGTAAAGAGCCAGAACAAACACTGCAATGGCATTTTATCCGACGCTCTATCAATTCTGCTTATCTACCACCCTACTACTGAAGCCAAAATATTACAAACACAAAGTGGGCATGACATATATGAACTTGATTAACAGTAGCACTAACACAGCGTGTTTCATAACAGAGGTGCATATAAAGGCATATAATGGTATGTTTATGTACAATAAACATATATAAGTCTTGCGATGAATCTTAAAACATGCATAGCAAGACATATTTATTTATTTATTTAATCAATTTAAACGTCTGTATAGAGCTAGTAAACCATAACGTGAATTATCTAGGACTAACAGTTCAAAAACACAAGTAAACAAACAAACAAGATAGACAGAGATCTTTGAATAAAAATAAGAATTAAAATAAAATAAATCTAAATAGGTTTATTATACATCAACATATCAAATATATGCCTTCATATGCACTTCCTTTATATGAGAGTCAGTTAAAAGGTTCATAGGCTGACCAAGATACTCTCATGGAATGACCAAATGAGGTTTATTTTTCAACATAGTCCCTGGAAAGAAACAATGCCATTATTAATAAGAAGAGTTGAAATTAATACATGCAAGATTTCACAGCCCTAGCATTAGTCCTTCATAGTCAGCTTATGGACTTTTCTGCCTACTCCCGTGTATATATATATATGTATATATATGTATATTCATGTATACATGTGTATGTATATGCGTGGGGACATAGAAATAATTGGGCTGAATACCCAATCACGCGGTTAAACCACTAGGAATGAAGGGCCCCTAGCCTTCTAGGAGAAGGCAACTCAGGAAACTGGGATAACTCCAACATAAAACCTACGGCTCAGTAGTTACGGATGATATTGATCTTTTCTTCTTTTCGGGTTATAGCTACTGTCACTCAGCGAGTGGGATTGACTCCGTGCGCAGTCTTTCCTCACTTTAAAAAAAATCTTTACACACAGGCATTGCACGATAGAATTAATTGATAATTACTAATAATGTTATATTGTGCAATGGTCATACTCGATAACAAGGTGGCAGCCATCATATGTATATGCATATATATATATACAAATTAAAATTAATGCAGGCAAGATTTCACAGCTCTAGCATCACTCCTTTATAGTCATCCGATGAATTTTCAGCTCAACCTCACATGATATATAAACCTTCATATACACTTCTATTATATATGAGCATATAGTGTATTACTTTCTAAAATTCCTACAAAAGCAAATTACCATTCTATTTTGGCAAGACTGTTAAAGCATCAGGTTTCCAATAAAGAATTACTTAGGTCTTTGGCCATTATTCTTTAAGTTTCTCTTCTTTTATTGCCAGCCAATTTCTATTTGGCTTTTTCCTAGAATTTCATTTCTTTTCTTTTTTTCTTTTTTTTTCTTTTTTTTTTAGTTTGTTAGTGTTTTTGCTTAGTTTTATTTATTTATTTATTTATTTATTTATTTATTTATTTATTACTTTTTCTTTGGTCAGCTTATTTCCGAAATGTTTTATTTCTTAATAACGATAAAACAGTCAATAATTTTACCATTTATTCCCAGAGTTACACGTTACACTCCCTGATGTTCTTGCTCTTGCTCTTCTTCCACATTTACATGGTCAGTGCATATAGTCATTTATTGCATTACTACGTTAACATTCTGTCCCTCATGTTTCTCATTGCTTTACTTAATACTTTACTTTGGCAAAACATTCTGAGGAAATAATTCTCCTTACAAGAGGAGTTCTTGTCATTTATTTATGCCTCTCTGTGATATACACAGCTAAAGTGTAATGGTGGTGATATTACCAGTGGAAGAAGAAGTAGTAGGAGCCAACACTCTGTCGTCATGTTTCGGCAAATTAAATGTTAAAGATACTCGCAAAAGATAGGTGAAGTGTGTAATTATTGTTGCTGCTGCTGCTGCACATTGTTTCTATTACTACTACTACTACTACTACTACTACTACTACTAGTACTACTACTACTACTACTACTACTACTAGTACTACTACTACTACTACTACCACCGCCACCACCACCACCACCACCACCACCACCACCACCACCACCACCACCACCACCACCACCACCACCACCACTACTACTACTACTACTACTACTACTACTACTACTATCACAAACACTACCACCATCATTACAACAACAACTACTACCACCACCATTACCACAACAACAAATACTATCATCATTACCAGCACCATCACAACAATACTACCATCATTACCACCACCACCACCACCACAACAACAACTACCATCATTACCACCACCACCAACACAACAACAACACCAACAAATACTACCATCATTACCACCACCACCACCACCACCAAAACAACAACTACTACTGCCATTATTACCACCACTACCACTACTACAACAACTATTACCACCACAAATATCACCATCACCACCAGCACCACAACTACTACCACTCCCACTACCACAAGCACCACCACCACCATCACCAACATCACAACAACACCACCATCACCATCACTACTACTACTACATCAGTAATATCGTTATTTTATTGGAATAAGAACAGTGTAAGTTCTTCAAGTTACACTAATGTCGCTTCTTTTAGTCGGAGACAAGATAGCTCCTACTTAAAATATATTAGATTCTTTTCATTTGAAAAATGCACCCAAAATAGGAAAGATCATCAGAGGTGTGATTCATTTTAGATTTAGCCTCAGGTAATGATGTTATTTTTTTCTTTCGTTCTTCTTTGCTTTTAAGAACATCATTTCCCTGCAATGAGAATTAATTTTCAATTGATCAGAACACATCCTGTTGTAGACTGTGTCACATTTAGAATTATATTCTCAGTTGTGATAGGTGAGGATAGGAGTAGGGGGCAGAAGTAGATATAGAGATATCTATTTTCTTGAAATGAAAACCCACTTTTAACTCGTTTGTTACCATGTTTCTAATGAAAGACACAAAGTGTAATTGACAAATCCTTTTTGAAAATAAACTGGAATTTGGAGGGATATAGTAATGTAACTAATTTTCTCATTATTAAGCTGGTGTTTTGGAGCATCACTTAACAAGGGTTATTACATTAAACTGTGAAGGAGTATTTTAAATATCTATAAGTATTTTAAAACATAGAAACAGAGATAGATTTTCTTGAAAATCCACTTTTAACCCTTTTTTATTACTATGTTCTAATGAAAGAGACAGAGTATAATTGACAAATCTTCTTCTTTACCCACTTATTCCTGAGAGGGTCGGGGGGGGGGGGCAGTGTCCTCAAACATTCCTTCCAGCAGGTCCTGTCAGAAGCAACCACCCCCAACTGATCTGGCTGGATCACCAAGCAAGACCAGCCAAGCTCATAGATGTTATCCAACCATCTTGCTCGGGGTCTACCCCTGGGTTTCCTGCCAGCTGGTTTGGCCCGTAAAATCTTTTCAGCGATTCTTTCCTGAGACGTTCTAACCACATGCCAATAGTATTTGGAGGATATAGTAATACACAAATTTTCTCATTTTTTCATGGTGCATAACTTAACAGAGGTTATTACATAAAATTATTATGCAGGACTTTTAACCCATTAGCATTTACATTATTCTATATACACTATTGTATTTTCACAGTGAAGGCTTTACCTCACATAATATCTCACATAATATTGAATCTATGAGATTTTGATACTATTTATTTTGAGAACAATACCTTCACATCAATATGAACAGAAAGAGGTGAAAGAATTCTGACCAGATACAGCCGGTTTAAATGCTAAAGGGTTAAATGCATATAAGTACTTTAAAACATAATAACAAGGGCCATTTCCGACAGTTTGGGGTCAAAAGGTTAAAAAGAGCTCTTTCATCTTAGATTCACCATATTGTACTGGCTTTCTGAAATACTTATCAGTCAGTTATTTGATTTATTAGATATCCACATGGCTTAGTGGTTAGAGAATTAGATTTATAATCATTGGGTTGGGAGTTCCTTTCCCGGACCAGGTGATGCATTATGACCTTGAACAAGACACGTTATTTCACATTGCTCTTTCTGTCAAGAGTTGCAACCAGTAGATACTATCAGCAATTGAAAGAACAATGGAAACATTGTTTCCTTGGTCTGATTTAATGAGTTCCACCCCACTTGGTAAGCCAATGAGGTCTGGGATCTTGTCATTTGTATTTACTGTAGTTTTAGTAGTTAGGTTTCCATTGTAATATTCATTATATAATTGGTAGTGTACCAGCATGGCCTCAACCAGTTGGTTAGAAGAAATAAAAGTGATATAGTGGTTGATTGGGCAGAACCATTTCAGTGCCAGATATTTGTCCTTGGTTTATAAATTCTGAGGTCAAATCCCACCAAGGTCCACTTTACTTTTTAGCCTTTAAGGATGTAACACCTGGAAGGAGAGAGGACTGCACTAATACTGGGATAGTACTTTCTTTGTCCACCCTGAAAGTATGAAAGACAAAGGGGATCTCAGCAGGATTTGAACACAGAACACAGAGACCAGGAACAAATATCCAACATTCCACCAACTGCCATGCTGATCACCTCTCTCTCTCTCTCTTTCTATATATATATATATATATGTGTGTGTGTGTGTGTATATACACACACACATGCATACATAGGATTCTGAATCTGAACTATACATAGATGCATATGTGTGTGTGTGTGTGTGTGTGTGTGTGTGCCTTATTTAGAAACAAATTCAATAAAGAGCTAAGTCATGTCTCTAATTCATCAGAATTGGGTCTTTGCATATATATATATATATATATATATATTAAAAAGATATATATATATATATACATAATATTTATATATATATATGTATATATATATATCTATATATATCTATATATATATATATATATATATATATATATATATATATATATATATATATATATATATATATATGTGTGTGTGTGTGTGTGTGTGTGTGTGTGTGTGTGTGTGTATAATATATTAAAAAAATATATATTCATGTATATGTATTATATATATAATATATTTTTTTTAAAATATATAATATATATAATATTCGTATATATATATATATATATATATATATAAAGGAAAATAATCTTTTCTCTAGAAAATGATGATGTTGGAAGCTCTCTGAACATTCTATTTCAAGAGGAGCAGAACTAGATACTGTAATACCACTCCTAATGATCATTTAGTTAGAAATGGGATTACCTTTTTCTTTTTTGCATTTTTTCGGAAAACATTTTTTTCTGACATATGGAAGTGTGTATATATATATATATATATACTTCCATATGTCAGAAAGAAAACAAAATATATATATATATATACACATATAACTATATATGTGTGTGCTTGTGGATACATGCATATATACGTGTTAATATACCTGTATGCACACACATATTGTCACCATCATTTATTATGCTTGCTTCTCTATGCTAGCATGGGTTGGATGGGAAATTATAAAACAGTGTTTTATGGTTGGATACAGTTCCTGAGAGTAAGACATCTCATCATCTTTTATGACATACTCATGTATATGTATATCATGTACAATTTTTTTATTTTAAAACCAAAAACAAGATCACAAACCTTCTTTGTTTACCAACTGAGGTGGAACTCATCAAATTGAACTATGGAAACAATGTCTACATCAGTCTTTCCATTGCAAATACTATCTACTTGTCACAACTTGCTGAAAAAGCAACGTGAAATAAAGCTCAAGAATATAACGCATCACCTGATCCAGGAATCAAATTGGCAACCTCTTGGTTGTGGATTCTACATGAAACCACATGCCTTCATGTAGAATATGTTTAATAAAATATATATTTACTATTGCTTTAAAATATAATCTGTGATTAAGTCACACACTCTTTTCTAGCTGAGAGTGAGGATTCAATCGATATGTGTTTTACATTTACAAATAAATTAATAATCTTAGCTACTGTGTAGATGGTATGATTTCTTCACAGATTTTATTTTCACAATGATACTAAATGTAAGCTCAGTAAAATTATTGTATATGATTTCCACATCATCATCATTATCATCATCATCATCATTACTGTTTAATGTCCATTTTTCCACACTACCATGGGTTAGTTGAGCCATCCCAATGTGAGACAAGTGAGATCAGGTGACCATATCTTGCTCATACAGAACTGTTTCTGACTTGGTTTCTACAGCTGAATGTCCTTTCTAATGCCAACAACATTTATAGCATGAACTGGGTGGTTTTTGTTGTGACATCTAAACAACTACTTTCCAGTGTGGATTAGGTGCCTTTTATTGTGGCTCCAAAATAACAAACTGACGGGTTGGACTGGGTACTTCTTCATTGTGTCATGAACACGACCACCTTACAGGGGGCCTAGCTGCTTTTTTTTTGTGTTGGTGACACAACCACATATACATCCATTTAAACAATGCTGTATTGGCGCCTATCATCATCATCACTGTTATTATGTTTGGGAATCAAGATGCTGTGTTGTCCTGTGTTGTTTTTTTAAGATGAGAAATACTGCATGTTGTAATAGATGACTAAAAGAGTTGGTGACAGGAAGGGTGTCTGGTTGTTAAACATTGTCTCAAAACATCCTATCCAACCAATACAGCATGAGGTAGTGGACATAAAAATAATGATGAAGATGAGGATAATAATTCAACTGAGAAGTGAATGAAGTTATAATAAAAGACTTAAAATGATATTGTTGCATTTTAGATGGAGCATACTGCACATAAAATCCACACACACACTGGCTGTATTTCACTTCAGCTTTATTAACAATTATTAGCTAATAAGTCAATTAATTAATCAAATGATTAATTTATTTATGAAAGTTCTTTTATCACAGCCTGTTATTCTACCCACACCCCCTCATACCCTCTATTTGCCTCTCAGAACCTAATAATATCTTTTACTGGCATTACCCAATATATACAGGGTGAGTCATAAGTAACTGGGAAGTCAATCCATCTCTATTGCAAAGGTTCACAGATAACTTTTTGAACAACCGATTATTTGTGTGTGATCAGCCATGATTATATTTTTTTAGCTACTTTTGTTTGATATATTTATAATTTCATAATGTATGTCCAGAACTTTAGTAGATATTATAATTTTGAATGTAAATGTTGTACTGCTTGGTTACTTATGACATGTAAGGGTTCTTGTTTTCAGATGTTTATCAGTGGTTAAAGAGAATGATAAAAATAAACATGCACACGTGTATTTTCACCACAACATTTATAATGAAATACTTTAGATTTAGCTATATTACATTTATTGTACCACAATATGTTTTAATACACTGTTTCATGTAAAGAATCTCATCGCAAAATTGAACTGAGAATGTTGTAAGGTGCTTGTACTGGCACCACAATAAAAAGTACCCACCCTGTCCACATTCTAGGGCAGTCATGCTGACACCACAATAAAAGTACCCACGCAGTAACATTCTAAGGCAGTAGAGTAGGTGTCACAATAAAAGTACCCAACCAGTCAACATTTTAAGACAGTCACACTGGTGCCACTATAAAAAGCTATCCATTTTTCACCCCATAAAATGCTAATGCTGGCACCACAATAAAAAGTACCCACTCAGTCTACATTCTAAGGCAGTCGAGCTGGTGTCACAATAAAAGCTATCCAGTTTTAACTCTGTAAAGTGGTAGTGTTGGTGCCACAATAAAAGGCACTTACCTAGACAACATTTTATGGCAGTCATCATGGTGTCACAAGAAAAAGCATCTGGGTTTTCACCCCATAAAGTGGTAGTGCTGGTACCACCATAAAATGCTACTAGTACATGCTGTGAGGTGATTGGCATTAAGAAGGGCATCCAGCCATAAAAACCATGTCAAAAATGGAACATACGAGCTAGATATGAACATCTGACCAGTTGATGATGATGGTGTTAATGGTGATGATGGTGGTGATGATGTAAAACTTTTAATTAATTTAATTTCAATCTTATCATTACAGATACCTTTTCTATCGGAGGATTACGAAATGCAGTTGTGTTAAACCAAAGCATGAAAATGCTGCTTTCATTTTTCATATTGTTTTTTGTCCTGCCCTACTCTTCTTATTGTGTGGATCTTATCTACAGAGTAGAAGAAAGCAAGAATGCTAGAACTTATTTAGGGGACATTGCCAAAGATTCCCACTTGTTGGATCGAATCCCTGTCCAATTACAAGACCAGGTGACATTTAGTCAGCTGCAAGGTGGTACACTTGCAACTCTACAGTTATTCAATGTTTCTAAGACTGGAAAGCTATACACTGCACAGACACTAGATGCAGAGAGCCTTTGTACATATAACACAGAATGTTTCAAAATGGTTGACATTGCTGTCAGGCAGGAGGAAACATTTATAAAAATTCTCAAAGTAAAGATTTTAGTGGAAGACATAAATGACCATTCTCCGGAATTTCCAGAAAAACAAATCAAACTAGAATTTTCTGAGACTGATGGAAAGGGAACTTCAAGATTGGTACCCAACGCTATTGACAAAGATGTTGGACTACCGAATTCTCAGATAACATATCAGATAGAAGATA
>OZ024741.1:332016776-332031776 GCA_964016885.1 Eledone cirrhosa
TTCTATACTGCCGCAGGCATTAATTTGGGTTTGGGGACAAAGTAAATTTCCACAACTTCACAGCAGAAGAACTATAGAGATAGATGCTGCTGATATATCCAAGATAGTGATTTGATCATTTGGGCATCACTAAATAAACACAGTGATACTATTTAACTCTTTTGCATCCATATTTCTTATGAAATAAACTAAATTTCAAATAATTCATGAAGAATTATTAAATATTTTATTACTAAGACAATAGCTTATATGGTTCTTATATAAAACTCTTTAACCCTTTCAATATATTTCTAATTAGATACATTGCATGTCAATCAATTAATTAAAAAAACTGGAGAGGATTACTAAAATTATTAATTATTTCATTATTAAGATAGTATTATAAAGTACCAGTAATGTACTGGGTAATTGCTGGCCTTGTGCCAAAAGTAGAAACAATTATTAAGATAGTATTTGTAGAACAAAATGTCATTATATGAAATTATGTTGACAGAATTTAATGCAAATGTAGAACCCTTTAAAATGGGTAGTGTTGTTTCATAGAAATGGGTAGGTTTGACCGAGTTGCAATCAAATGGGTTAAATTACTACTTCCAAGTATATAAAAATATGGTAGCTTACAGTTTTTGCCCCTATATTTTGTCTTTCTGTTTTATCCCTATATTTTGTCCTTTTATTTTGCCCCTATATTTTGTCATACATCAGTTTAGCATAAAAGCCTGAACTGATTGTCTTAAAGAAGAAAGAATACTGCAATTTAAAAAAATGTTCTATAACTTTCCAATAGTGCTGGAAATATGCAATATTAACTCAATTGATTTAACCCTTTTGATGTCATACCATCTGTAACTGCCTCTGGTTCTAAGATACAAAACTGTTTATTATAAAGTGTTCATATTCAACTATAAACCTTCCAATGTAATTTTTATGTAAGAAACTTTGCTATGTAATGTTTCAAACACCAACTTAATAATGAAAAAGTTATTCTTCACCACTATGAGCTTCAGCGATTTAAGATCAGCTCTCACCACTTCTGTCCATTTTAAAATAAACAATTTTGTATCAAAGACACAGGAACAAGGCTGTTTGTAGGCAGTTTGGTATCAAAAGGGTTAAAAACTTAATTATTTGATTTATCTTTGCAACTTCCCATAATATTTCAAGTTCCAATATTTCAAAATAGGTAAAAAGAATTAATTTGAGGTAGCATTCATACAACATGTGTGTCATACCTGTGTTGGTTCCAATGAAAAGTATCCCAGTTGTTAAACAATGGAATACGCTGTTGATGAAATTGACATGCAAGTGGCTGAGCACTCCACAGATACATGCACTCCTAAAGTAGGTCACTGACAGATTCAGCATAATATAGTGTGTGACAAGACTGACCTTTTGAATTACATATACTCATTCTTGTCCAGCTGAGTGGATTTGAGTAACATGAAGTAAAGTGTTTTACTCAGTCACAATGCACTGCCAGGTTTGGGAATCAATCTCATAATTTTACAATCAGGAGCTGAAATCCCCCAACCATTAAACTACAAACCTACTTCTTTATCCACTTATTCCTGGGAGGGTCATGGGACAGAGTCCTCTAACACACTCTCAAGCAAGTCCTGTCAGAAACAACTGTTTTCCATTGGTATGGCTGGATCCCCAAGCGAGAGCAGACAAACTCATGGATATTATCCAACCATCTTGCTTGGGGTCTACCCTTTGGGTCTCCTGCCAGTTGGTTTTGCCTATAAAATTTGTCCAGCAATTCTTTATTTAGACATTCTAACCACATGTCCATAATATTAGAGCTGTGATCTCTCAATTCAGAGAAGTAGAAGCTCTAACAGGAGTGACTCTCTGATCTCTGAGTTATGCACTCTATCGAGTAATGTTACTACAGACTCTTTGGAGAATCCCCATTTTGATCATTAACCAATATTCATGACCATAGACAAGGGTTGGCTTTTACACGTACCTCCCTTCTAATGACCAAGAAAGTAATATAAAAAACTAAACATGTTCATCCTCACCCACCAAAATAAATAGGTGGTAACTATATGAAGAAAAAAATTCAATTGTATTCTTTTGGTCATTATCCAAGATTCATGACCATAAGTAAGGGCTGGCATGAATACTGAATTGAAGCTAGCGAGTTTGACTTTGACACCTACCACCCTTCTTTTACACCCTATAGAAAGTAATCAATAGGTAAGAAGGTAGGTGTCTTAGAGACAGTAATGAAATGTTTGTCTCTTGTTTCAGCTGGTGTTATTTAAAAATCTCTTAGATTTCCTTTGTGGAAGTTGCCTTCTCTAATGAGTCTTAAATGATTATATTAATATCTCATGTCAATCCATAGAAAATAGACTAAAAGTACTTTGTTAGAGATTGGAAAGTAACATGTATATAAGCCAGTAATCTTCTTCTTTTCTTGCTTCTACTGCTGCTGGTGTCGCTTCTTTTCTTGCTGCTACTTCTCCTCCTCCTCCTCCTCCTACCTCTTCTCTTGCTACTTCTGTTCCTTATCCTCATCTTTTTCTTATCCCTCCTCTTCTCCTCCTCTTCTCCTCCTCCTCCACTCCATCTCCTCTTCCTCCCCATCATCCTGCTTCTTCTTCTAAGATGTCTTTTCTTGTCTTGGTAATCTTATAGTTTTAAGACATCCACTATTGCTTCTCAAATAATACATCATTACCCTATATTGGGAGAAGATTTATCAATAATATACATTCATTTACACACATACATAAAATACTTTATATATATATATATATTTATACACACACACACACACACACAATATATATATATATATTTATACATCATCCTCATTTAATGTCCATTTTACAGTGTGGGCTGGGTGAATTTTGTAGTGATGCTAACTCAACCACTTTACAGTGTGGACTGGGGACTTTTATGGGGGAGGTGTGTGGGAATAGGGAAGGTGTGTGTAGGTGTTAGGACATGGATGGAGTGTTAGGAAATGGGAGGTGAATGGAAAGGGGGATGGAGGCAAAGGTGGTGCATACTAGATGTAAGCTTCAGCAAGTGCTCATGGGAGGGCATGTCTTCTGTAATACTGCATAACACCAGAGAACTTAGTCCTATGTCATCACATTTGAGAGGTGGAATTGCGCAAGGTCAGCTTTTATCACCTCATTGCAAGTCTTCCTGGATCTTTCTACATCATAGCTTCCATCAACTTTGAGTGCTCTGCACCTTTTTATATATCTGTCAGCCTTCATACACATCACATGTAATCCAATGCAATCTCCTCTCCTGCATATGGGATCTGGTCCCTCTTATGCCTAGTTTCTCTCTCAGTTCATTTATCCTTTGCATTCATGTATATTACTATTACACATCCATTCAGAGCGTGCAGACTTCATTTCTTTCCAATCTTTGCAGGTCCTCTGCACACAGCACCCAGGTCTCACTACCATGCAACATTGCTGTTCGTATGCATGCATCATACAATTTGCCCTTCATTTTAATGAAAAAAAACCTATGTAGTTAGCAGTGGTAGTAACACTCTGAACTTTCTCCATCCTGTTCTTATTCTCGCTACTGTACTTTCAGAACACCCTCCTCCACTGTTAATTTGGTCACCTAGTAAACAGAAATTGTTGACTATTTCTACAGAGCCTTCTGGCCATTTGAAGGTGCTAGTATCCTTTGGGCTCTTGTTACTTACTGCCCATGTGCATTAGCCACATATAAAACCTACGTTCTTTGTATATATATATACAGAATAGAGTTAACTGAGTTTTGTGAGGAATTCTATGAGCAGGTATGTGTTCATCAGGGCTCAGTCCTCGTCTCACTGCATTTTATTATAGTTCTCCAGCCCATAACAGAATTTAAGATTAGTTGTCTCTGGGAACATCTCTCTTAAAAACAGGTTCTTACAGTTGTATCTATGGAAGAGCTAGAGAAAACTTCTGGCTTTGGAAACAGAAATTCAAATCAATACAGCTGAAAATAAACTTAGCAAAAAAACCCTAAAGTGATAGTAATTAGGTCAGAAGACAGGACTCTGATGTCATGCTTCATATGTAAAAAAAAAAAGGAGTAGGTAGGAACTCTATATGATGTACTCAATGTAAATTATGGATACGCAAGAGGTGGTGTGGTACAGCAGGCAGATTAGCAGAAATGGCAGGCACTGTATGTAGCAGATGCACAGAGATAGTTGATAGTAAGAGAACCAGTGAAATAAACTTAGCACCAGTGAAATAAACCCGGCACCAGCAAATGTTTCACCTTCGATGGAAGGATAACTTAAGGGGAAAAAAAAAGAAGAGAATGCACTACTAAACTTTTTCACCACATAACAACATTGTGGAAATATCAAAAGAGGTGGAGAGGGTTATACAGTGTTGTTGCCTATTATATGATTTGGCATGGGTGAGAGAAGACTATGAAGTAGAAAATGCAGGTTATCAATTTTCTTTGTGTGGTTAGAAGAAGGTTCGAAATTTTCAGCTTACCCAACATGTGTCTAACACACGTGGACATGCCTACAAAGTCAGAAAACAGCACAACTCCCATGACTTTCGGAAACATTTTTTCACACTTAGAGTTGCTGAAGCATGGAACAAACTGCCTGCATCTGTTGTTAGCTGCCGAGACACTGCATCCTTTAAAACCCTCATGCTTCACAAAATTCGCCAAAACTACACCTGATGTCCCCCTTCCATACATATGCACACATGTGTATATCATGCACTGTTCAGTTTCCTGACGTTTGTACATTACCCTATGTACTATACATACACTTTTGATGAGTTATAGTGCACCTGAGCACTGTACACAATATTTTCATTATTCATTATTATATATAAGTTAAACTGGTCACACATTGTAGAGCAAGGTTGGGATGCCAAATATCAAGGCGTACCTCAAGGTATACTTAGGTCTCCACTTTATTTTTCTCTATAACCATTCCTATAACTGTTTCTTATAACCCCCCCCCCCACACACACACACACACATACACACATGCACACACACACATTCTATCACCTTTTTAAACTATTGCATATATATTTATCTAAATTGACACCTCATTCAAATCTTACATTGCTATCATGAACAGTAACTTCCAAACTAACCTCGTATAATGAAACAAGACAAGCTTGTCACCTTAACTAGCAATAAGACATAATAACTATAACATTTATCAATGGATCTCATCATACTCTATACCAGTGTTTGCCAACCTTTTAATACCAATGATCTCTTTTATTTAAATGAATCTTCCTACTGATTTTCTGCTACAATTACTCCCCTCCTAGATTGTTATACAATCAAAAGAGTGATATGTTTATCCTTAGAGGTTTGTGATTCGATAACCAACTTCTTATTGTAGCAACATGACTGAAATTGGAAATGCTCTGTGTGTATGTTGTGTGTGTAGATCTTAAAGTTACTGACAGACCAACACACATACACATACATACATATATATATATAGTAGCAATAATAAATACAAACAATAATAAATACAAAGACCAAAATCTAAAGAGGACTTGATAAAGGTTGTGTGTGTATTTATATGTATATATATATATATTTATATATACATATATGTGTGTTCAGATCTAGCTGTCGAAACGGCTGGAGCTCAGTCATCGGGGTCCTGACTCTTTTCCTATATATATATATGGAGGCACATGGCTTAGTGGGTAGAGCATTGGCCTTGCAATCGAAAGGTTCTGAGTTCAATTCTCAGACCGGGTGATGTGTTGTTTCCTTGAGCAAGACACTTTATTTCACATTGCTCCAGTTTACTCAGCTGTAGAAATGGTCGTGGAGGAGGTCACGGCAAAAAGGCACCCAGCACTCACTGTAAATGAGGTTGGTGTTAGGAAGGGCATCCAGCTGTAGAAATCAAGCCAGAATCAGTTCCCGTCCCACCCTTGCAAGCAGGGAAAAGCGGACGTAAAATAAAATGATGAAATGATGATGATAATATATATATATATATATATATATATATATATATACACATATATTCATAATTATTTTGGCTAAAAAGTGAGTCTTATTACTCTGGACCTTTGCCTGTTTATGACCCTATGATAAACAGGCAAAACTCCAGAGTAACAAGACTCACTTTTTAGCCTTAATTATAATAAAATCAAAACTCTATTTCTATTTCTGAGTACTATTTTCTCTCAGCCATCATCAACCACATATATATATATATATATATATATATATATATATATATATATATATATATATATATATATATATATATATATATATATATATATATATATATGTATGTATGTATATAAGGAAAAGAAATTGAAAATGCAACTGGAGTCTTTTAAGAATATTTATTTATTTACTTTATGGGTTTCACAGTTCTTATGATTTTCAAAAGTAAAATTGAGATGGAGGGTTTGTGTTTCTGATATGTGTGTAGATTCCTGAGTTGTGTCTGAGGGTAACCACAGTTGAAAAGGGTAGTGAATATATTGCTAGAGTATATAGAGCAAATATTTATTAGCATGGATTAAAAGTTTAAGCAAACAATTTCTGTTTCACCCTCTTATTATAGGAGATTATATTGGAAGATTTCCATTTAAACAGGAATTCTTTAAAATATCTTTTACTTCATACTATCAGAAACAGGTAGAAACAGGCATAGTATCAGAAACAGGATTAAATTCCTTTTAAGTAGGAAAACCTGCCAAAATGGTTTATATATTGTATTAGAAATATTTAAAAAATAATAAATATTTGAATGCATTTATAAATGTGAGTGTGTAAATATATGAAATTTCTATTACATAGAATTTGGGCCAAATTAGAACATGTGTCCAAACATTTTGGAGCTGACATAATTTTATATGTAAGTTTTATACTTTTTTAATGTAGAATATTTTAAAAATTGCTACAATAAATATTTTTTTAAAAATTTCTCTTAACCCTTTTGTTACCATATTTCTAATGAAACACACTGACTATGTTTCTCACAAATCCTTTGCTGAAGGAATTTTATCCGGAAATATTAAAGGCTAATTAAACACCTACAAGGTAACATTCCAACAACTTTGTTATTATAATTTTTAACATTTAATGTCCCATTTCCATTGTTGTAGTCCTCTAAAAACAATACAATATTTTCTACACTTTCCATAATGCTTCAAGCAAACTACAACAAACAATTACTAAATTATTTTGAAAATGATCAAGAATATAGAGGCATTTAAATTTCTCAATACTAAGCTGAGTGTTTGGAGGATATCTTAAAGGTTTTTATGTAAAATCATGCTGGAAGTGTTTTTTTAGATAAACAGTTTTGTATTCTAGAACAATGTACAGTTTCAGGTGGTTTGGTATCAAAAGGGTTAAATATGTGTGTAACAATATAGTCTGTCATGTTCTCAGTGAGAATGGTATGTTGTCTGGTATGCTTTCTCTCTCTCTCTCTCTCACTCTCTCTCTCTCTCTCTCTCTCTCTCTCTCTCTCTCTCTCTCTCTCTCTCTCTCTCTCTCTCTCTCTCTCTGCCCCCTCTCTATCCCTACTGTTGTTGATCATTAGCAATCAAAATCATGAGTGCTTTTATAGATACTGGTTTATAATCTATATTTTTACAAACAGAATAACTATATATATATATATATATATATATATATAAATGATATTAATATCCCTTTGCTTATATATATATATAGACAAAGGTATTAATGGAAAATTAATCTTCTTTCATCAAAGAACCTTATTTATTCCCTTACAATTGTTTCAAATGAGATATGACCTCGAATTATTCAAAATCTTGTTATAGAATTCGTTTTATGTGGTCAATCTATGAAAAGCTAGAATTATATTCTATAAGGTTAATTCCCTACTCACCTTTGAGAATTGCTAATATACTCTAATATATATATATATATAGCATCCAGCTGTAGAAATCAAGGCAGAATCAGTTCCCGTCCCACCCTTGCAAGCAGGGAAAAGCAGACGTAAAATGATGATGATGATGATGATATATATACTTGCATGTTTACATATCTACATACTAAAGATATGTATATTTATATACATATTGTTGTCTCGGTTACACACACTGTTTTTATACAGATACAAGTTCCTTCATTCATTTTCTTCAGCAAACTTTAAAAAAAAGAATAGTTTGTGAATAATATATATATATATATATATATATAGGTGTATCTGTGTACATATATATATGTGTATATATATGTGTGTGTGTGTTTTTTATCTGTGTGTGTATATATATATATGTATGTGTGTGTGTGTGTGTATGATGTGGAAAATAAGTCAATTGATGAACCAGGAATGAAAAAAATACCACATATATATCACCTATGAACTTCTCAACCGACACTCATACCTATCACATAGCAGGTTATCTGTTATCACATATGAAAATACTAGGATATCTTTCTACATCACTATCTGCACTTCTATCCATATCTATCTTTTTATCAGTATTACATACCAAAAAGCTATATCCATTTGATGCACTTAATCTATTTTATTCGTTTGATTTCATGTAAAATAATTACATTTTCATTATTTATCAGCACTGACATCTTCAGAATATCTATTTAAAAATTTATCCATTATGACATTTAGTGACAATTTTCATTCAATATTGAAGACCCCATTTTCTACTCAATTTTTTATCTATTTTCATTCAATGAAATCATTTACATACAGTATATCGTTCTCTGTAACATTAGTAGAAAATGGTTAAGTGGTTAAAAACAAATGAAATTACGAGATTGACTGAACAGTTTATAGGTTGACCAAGATACTTTCATGAAATGACCAAATAAATCCTTGGAAAGAAGAAAAAGCAGCTATTAAAAAAAAATAGTTGAAATTAATGCATGCAAGATTTTACAGCTCTAGCATCACTCTTTCGTAGCTAACCTATGAACTTTCCAGCCAACCTTTGTATACATATATATATATATATATAATCATTGTTTCTACTTTTGGCACAAGGCCAGCAATTATCCCAGTGCATTACTGGTACTTTATTTTATCAACCCCGTAAGGATGAAAGGCAAAGTTAACCTCGGCGGGATTTGAACTCAGATCATAAAGGGAGGTAACTCTATGCTTCAAAGCATGGCGTTCGACCCTCTACCGATACATATATATAATAATATAAGAATAATTTGTTGAGCCTTCATTACGTTTATTGAATAGTGACGCGCGTTTCGCTATTGATCAGCTCAAGGTTTGATCTGTATTGATCTGGCCCGACTCTGGAATCAAATGCTCATCGGACCTCTGCTGTAGTATGATATGTGTGTGTGTTTGTGACAGCTCACACCTATGTAGGTGTAGCTGGCCTCCTCCAAGTTATAACTCGTTGAAGGTATCTTGGGTAATTTAATGATAGAGACCCCAGTCCTAAATGATATATATATATATGTGTGTGTGTGTGTATGTATGTGTGTGTATATATATGTGTGTGTGTGTATATATATATATATATATATATATATATATATATATATATATATATATATATGTATATATATATAATATATATACAAGATTTGGATAAAGAGTTCATAAGCTGACCAAGATACTCTCGCTAAATCACTAAATAAGTTTATTGTTCAACACAGTTCCCGGAAAGAAACAATGCAGCTATTAATAAAAAGATTTGAAATTAAAGCATGTAAGATTTCACAACTCTAGCATCACTCCTTCATAATCAGACAATGAACTTTTCAGCCAGCCCTTGTATTGAAGACCCAACTTTTCCCTAAAATTATTCATGTATCTTCATTCAATGAAATGATTTGCATACAGTATATTGTTCTATGTAACATTTGTAGAAGATGGTTAAATGGTTAAAAACAAATGGAATTATGCTAATGCAATAATATCTCATTCCTAGATTTAATTCACTCAATTGGAATGACAATTTCATTGTTGATTATCTGGAGATACTTTGATGTAATTATTACAAATTGTAGCAGCAAGAAATATGTGAAATTTTAACCAACCTAAAGATGGCTTAAAGGTCAAAGTTTATATTAACAGAAAGATAAAAATGTCTATTATATTAGATAATATTCTATTTGGTGATGGCTTACATCAGATAAGTGTTTAGAAAGATAAAGACCCCCTTTAAGTGACATTTGTAAGTGATATACACACATACAAACACACACCACTATATATATATATATATATATTTTTTTTTATTTTATTTTATAGAAGGAGCTTCTACAGGACTAGTACTGTTTCATTCAGATGAAATCTTCAGGAAGCCCCTGAGCTTCCTGAAGATTTCATCTGAATGAAACAGTACTAGTCCTGTAGAAGCTCCTTCTATAAAATAAAATAAAAAAATTTTACTCTGCCATGTATTGAGTACCTTACTTACTGTGGTTATCCCCGACTCAACCCGGGACCTACGTATATATATATATATATATATATGTCACTGGACCGAGACCTTTGGCGGTACTCAGTAACAGAGAAGACCCGCCTTACCTAAATATATAGTAAAACCTACTCCAGCCAGTAGGCATCTCTAACAAAATACACCCCGTCCCACCACCCCCGCCCCCACCCCATCCACACCACCCCGTTCTATGTAAAGTTATGTTGGTGCCGCGCCATCGAGGCCGAAACAAATGAGATCGTGTAGGTGTGACGACAAAAAAACACACAGTCCACGCTGTAATGTGGCCGTGTAGGCAACACGGTAAAAACCTCCCAGACCCACACTGTAAATGTGGTTGGTGTTAGGAAGGGCATCCAACTGTAGAAAACCTGCCAGACAGTCCTATGCGAGCAAGACAATCACTCTTGCCTCAAGTGGGACTACCCCCGTCCAAACCCATGCAAGCGTGGAACACGGACGTTAAACGTTGATGATGATGATGATGATGATATATAATATAAGATCAAAAGATGGTTAAAAGAGTTCCAAGTATTTTATTATGCGCATTACAAAAACAAATTTCATCATGGGATGATATTTGCGTTCTCATCAGATAAAATAGGGAGATATGATATGAAGCTTAAAAAACACTTGTGAGCAGTGAAGTTTTAAATCAACATATGAAAAATAAAGTAAGATGGATATATGAGATTGGGAAAAAAAAGGGGGGGGGGGGTAGGAAAAGGTAAGGAAGAGAAAGAAAGAAAATAAAGGATGACGGGGGAGGAGTATAAGAAGGAAGGATGAGAGAGGAGGAGAAATGAGTGATAGAGAGAGAAATAGCCTTTAAAACAGAGAAAACATTGTCTCACAGACAGAGCGAAATTAATAAACCGTTGAAAGATAATAGATAATTTAAAAAGATTTTGAAATTAAAAGTTAATGAGGTTTATGGATGGTGATGTTTATGATTAAAGAAAAAGGAATTAAGAATAGTATTTATTTAAGGTTTATATATTGAAGGGTTTAATAATATGTGCGAAAAAAAGAATTTATTAATATGTATTATTAAAATAAAAATATTAAGGATATTAAGGATATAATGTGAAAGAAGGAGAGAATAAATGAATTAAGAACTTAGAGGAATTAGTTAGGGTTTAAGTTTGTTTTTATGTATTGTAATATGTAAAAGTAAATAATAGGTTTAATACGAGCACGGAAGGAGAGAAGAAAAAAGAAAATTTAAGGAAGAAAAAATATATAACGTCAAAAAGTATATATGTTTACAAAATTTTCTAATGGTAATATTATTATATATTAAGAAAAATATAGTTTCTATGGGCAATAATATGAGGAAAAATGGAAAAATGGAAAATGCTATAGTGAGTAATAATATGAATTAAGAAGTAATTGGGAAGTAAAAGTTACAGATTAAAGATTAGAAATTAAAAATGAAAAAGGAAAGAAAGGAAAAAGAATAAAAAGAAGAAAGATAGGGGACCTCTAACGACATAGAATAAGTAAATTGTATAATATAATATACTGAAATAAGGTAGAAAGATGGGTATATTTGTAATAGATATAAAAGCCTTTGAGAAAAAAAGATTTTAAACTAATTATGTATTGAGATATTAGCTGCATACTTTATGGAAAGTTCTATGGGATTTATGCAAGCAGAGCGAGAATAAATCCGTACGTCTATTTATTATAGAATTAAAATTAGATATAATGGTAAATTCCTCGGCTAGGCAGAGATTACATGTTCTGGATAGGGAAGAATTCTGGTAAGGCCTTGCAAACCTTCCTCCAAGAGATGTTATAGTTAATATTTTTGTCTTTTAAGGACCATATGAGTTCCGAGAGTGCCGTGTTAGTTCTTTTAAGTTGGTATTTAAAAGACGATTTGTGATTATAAAATCTTGCTTTAAAGGAAGTGGAACCGAAATAGGTAAAATAATTAGTACCAGTTATAACCTTACATTCATACACTAGGTTTTTATCAAGACATTGGTTAAAAAGTTAGTGTATGAATGAAATTAGTGTACTAATTTCTGTTTACCTTTTACACATATATATATATATATCACGATACATTAACGGAGCCATAGACTCTCGCCAAATCTTTGGATTTGTAAGTGTGTTATATAGTTATAGAGGTATTTATTTACGCTTTAATTTATATTTTTAATTATCGTATGTATACGCTGCCTTTCATATATATATATATATATATATATAGATAGATAGATAATTTAATATATCTACTAACATAAGCGCACAGATGTACGCTAATGCCAGCAAATACACATGTTATGTCATAGTACCTAGGTGGTTCAATGCAGGAGGATGCAGAACAATAATATAAAAGACGTAAAATAAGAAAATAAAAAAAAAAAATTTTAAAGAATTAACTTACTTACTTAAATTTTCACTCCAACTAATTAGTTTCTGCAATGGGATAAAGACAGTTACGTAATGAACTGTTGAGAATTTCATTGCGTCATCAGGGAGGTCTATTCTCAGCCAAGTTTCCAGGCAATGCGCGGACACTGGGGACTCATATAAAAATAATAATAATTCGGTAAATGGAACAGCTATCGAGGACTGGATTCCAGGCACTGAACATTCTCACTGCCACTGGTCAAATGGCCGATTCTAAAGAATCAATCACGTGACACAGAGGCTAGTCAGTAGGAATTATTATTATTTTTATATGAGTCCCCAGTGTCCGCGCATTGCCTGGAGACTTGGCTGAGAATAGACCTCCCTGATGACGCAATGAAATTCTCAACAGTTCATTACGTAACTGTCTTTATCCCATTGCAGAAACTAATTAGTTGGAGTGAAAATTTAAGTAAGTAAGTTAATTCTTAAAAAATTTTTTTTTTAATTTTCTTATTTTACGTCTTTTATATATATATATATATATATATATATATATATATATATAGAGAGAGAGAGAGAGAGAGAGAGAGAGAGAGAGAGAGAGAGAGAGAGAGAGAGAGAGAATTTAATATATCTACTAACATAAGCGCACAGATGTACGCTAATGCCAGCAAATACACAGGTTATGTCATAGTACCTAGGTGGTTCAATGCAGGAGGATGCAGAACAATAATATAAAAGACGTAAAATAAGAAAATAAAAAAAAAAATTTTTAAAGAATTAACTTACTTAAATTTTCACTCCAACTAATTAGTTTCTGCAATGGGATAAAGACAGTTACGTAATGAACTGTTGAGAATTTCATTGCGTCATCAGGGAGGTCTATTCTCAGCCAAGTCTCCAGGCAATGCGCGGACACTGGGGACTCATATAAAAATAATAATAATTCGGTAAATGGAACAGCTATCGAGGACTGGATTTCAGGCACTGAACATTCTCACTGCCACTGGTCAAATGGCCGATTCTAAAGAATCAATCACGTGACACAGAGGCTAGTCAGTAGGAATTATTATTATTTTTATATGATTCCCCAGTGTCCGCGCATTGCCTGGAGACTTGGCTGAGAATAGACCTCCCTGATGACGCAATGAAATTCTCAACAGTTCATTACGTAACTGTCTTTATCCCATTGCAGAAACTAATTAGTTCGAGTGAAAATTTAAGTAAGTAAGTTAATTCTTTAAATTTTTTTTTTTAATTTTCTTATTTTACGTCTTTATATATATATATATATATATATATATATATATATATATATATATATATATATACATATATATATATATATATATACATACATATATATATATATATATATATATATATATATATATATATATATATATATATATATATATATATATATATATATATATATATATATATATATATATATATATATATATATATATATATATATATATATATATATAATTATTTGATTGGCAGTATCGGTAGAGGGTCGGACGCCATGCTTTGACGCATTGAGTTACGGCCCTTGCCATTCTGAGTTCAAATCCCGCCGAGGTTAGCTTTGCCTTTCATCCTTACGGGGTCGATAAAATAAAGTACCAGTAATACACTGGGTATGTCGGCCTTGTGCCAAAAGTAGAAACAATTATTTGATATTGAAATGGCTTTCACAGGATTGTCTACATTCTACTAATGTACTGAGTACCTTTTTTAACTGTGGTTATCCTGAGGAATTTGTTCAATTTTTGTCACCTCATTACTACTGAATTCCATAGAGATATACTCTGAAACTGATTAACCACAGTTAGAATTGAGTAGGGCAGTGCTTGGCATGATGTTTCAATACCATACATAGCATGAAACACCTTGTGGTATTGTGATTTCATCAACTTAATAATATATATATATATATATATATATATAACAACATATATACACACACATATGAGTCAGCAACATGATTGGGGGAGGGGCAATAATGATGATGGATTATATATATATATATGAACATATATATAAGCACATATGGACATAATTATATGAACATATATATTCGAATATGGTGGCTGCCAACTCGTTTTCGAGTACGGCCACTACTTTATATCCATGTAGGAGAACCCCTACCGATGCGCTGAACAAGTGTGACTTTTTAGTCCAACCAGCAACTTGAAAACTCTGGTACCAACAC
>OZ024741.1:332039276-332051776 GCA_964016885.1 Eledone cirrhosa
ATTCAGCACAGTATCTCTCCACTCGTCACGGTCCTTCGTCATCTCCACCATGAGCTTCAGCGATCTGAGGTCTGCTCTCACCACCTCCGCCCATGTTTTTCGTGGTCTACCTCTCCTGCGTCTTCCTTCAACTTGCATTTCCTGGCACTTCTTCACCCATCGGTCATCCTCCATGCGCATCACATGTCCATACCACCTCAGTCTCCGCTCCCGTACACTACATTCTATCCCTCTCAGACACAGTTTCTCTCTCAACACATCCATACTGGCACATTGACATTGCACATCCAACGGAGCATGCTTGCCTCATTTCTCTCCAGCCATCGCATATCCTCTGCAGTTACTGCCCATGTCTCACTACCATGCAGCATCGCACACCTCACACAGGCATCATATAACCGGCCTTTCGTACGCAGGGAGAAACACTTCTTCGTCAGCAGAGGAAGCAGCTCCCTAAACTTCTTCCAACCCGTCCTTATTCTAGATACTATGGCCTGGGAACACCCCCCTCCCATGCTAATCTGATCTCCTATATCTCCTAATCTGATCTCTCTCTCTCTCTCTCTCTATATATATATATATATATATACTGTATATATATATATATATATATATATATATATATATATATATATATATATATATATATATAAAATTAAAAGTAATTAAGATGGGGTTACTCACCATAATTGCTTTATTGCATAATATATATTTCCGTTATATACACACATGTATATATGTACAAGGTTATTAATGAGTACAGAGAATTTAGTGTGCAGGTAAGAATCAACCAGGTATCAGTTCTCAGCTACCTCCTATATGTTATATTCCCTCTCCAGGCCATAATAGAGGAATTAAAGATTAGTGTACAAGGGAACTCCTATACAGAGAGGGTCAAGCAGTCATAGCAGAAACTGTAGAAGATCTAGAGCGAAGTTCTAGACAGGTAAACAAAATCTGGAATCAAAGGGTCTCAATGTAAACTCAGCAAAAACTAAAGTTTTAGTAAGCTGGAAAGAAGATAGGATTCTGGCACCATCAAGTAAATGGCCATGCTCAATATGTTATATCTAGTTTGGACAGGGGAGACACGAAAACCTTCATGGTATATCTAGTGTAGAGAGTGGTCATAAGAGAGATCCCACATGCTATACCTGTGGGGAATTCCATATAGTATATCTAGTGCGGAGAGTGAACACAGGAGAGATGTAGTGGGATTACAGATAGACTGAGAAAGATGGTAGACTTCATATGTGGCAGGTGCATAGGAGTAGCCAACAGTAAGGCTATTCAGGAAAAGAACGCCCTCAAATGTTCAGAAGGCTCACTAGAAGTAGAAGTAGTAGATAGATTTTGCTATCAAGAGGAACTCATTAGCAGTGAGGATGGATGTACCAAAACTGTTGTAGCTAGAGTGAAAACAGGGCGAAAGAAGCTCAGATAGCTGTTTTCTTTGCTAGCAATAAAGGGCCTCTCTTTGAGTGAAAGGCTGATTATATGAGGCTTGTGCATGAACTGCAATGCTACACACATACATATTCTTGACACAAATGAAAAGTCCTATGAACACTTTGTTTGGCATGTTCTATGGCTGGATACATTTGCTAATGCCACATATTTTACAGACTTAACTGGGTGCATTTTTTGTAGAGCCAGGTTCCTGTCATGAGGCTGAAGGGTCCTCTCAACACTTTTGGTATGGTTTCTACAGCTGCATGCCCTTCCTGAAACCAATCACCTTACAGAGTGTACTGATAGTATTTATTGTGTTGTAGATCACCAACACTAGGAAGGTTGTCATATCCTTGACATAACTAAGCTGGATGCCCTTCTTAACACCAATCACCTTTCAGAATATACACCTCGCAGCATCAGCACTAAACATGTTTCTATATTGTGACTGAAGATTCCTCTCAACACTTTTTGGCATGGTTTCTAAAGCTGGATGCTTTTCCTAACTCTAATCACCATATAGAGTGTACTGGGTATATTTTTCAAGGCACCAACACTAGGCACGTTTCTATGACATGTCTGAAGATTCCTCTCAAAACTTTTGGCAGAATCATTACACCTGAATGCCTTTTCTAACACCAAACACTCTACAATGGATACTGGGTGCATTTTATTGAAGCACCAACACTAGAGAGGTTGACAGCCATTAATTCAACTACGCAGCGCCCACTCTAGAGTCGTCTCAAGGCAGAATAATTTAGACTTTTGTTTCTATTGATAAATACAAGTGATTCCATTTTGTTATCTATAATTACTCTTCCTTTTTAATGAAGCTTCTCACAATAAAGGAATAAAAACCAAACATTTTAATTAAGAACAACTGGAGGGATAGGGAACCTTTCAATGAAACCAATTAGATTTATTTATGGATACAGTGTAATAGTTTTTTGTCTTCATTTAAGATGACAATTTCTAGAAGTATTTATAACATTCCACATTTTTACATGCAATACTGCTTGCAGTGGATTATTTATTTATATTTTTAGCATTAAGATTTTATTTATATGGACTATGCATGAGTGTGCGTGTGTGTATATATATATATATACGGATAGACAGACAAATAGATAACAAGTGAGTGAGAGCTAGATATACACACAAAAATACACACATATATATTATATATGTGAATTGGCAGTATCGGTAGAGCATCAGACACCACGCTTTGCAGCATAGAGTTATGACCCTATATGTTCTGAGTTCAAATCCGATTGAGGTTAACTTTGCCTTTCATCCTTATGGGGTTTGATAAAATAAAGCACCAGTAATATATAATTGTTTCTACTTTTGGCACAAAGCCAGCAATTATCTCAGTATATTACTGGTACTTTATTTTATCGATCCCGTAAGGATGAAAGGCAAAATGTGATGCAGTTTGGATTTGTCCCAGGTAAGAGTACCACAGATGTTCTCTTCCTTGTAAGACAACTGCAGGAGAAGTACCTGTGCATACTTAAATTTATGTATCAGCTGTGCTAGGACAAGAAATAAAATTCTAATTTTATTTTTATATATTCATATATATATATATTAAAGCATAAGTGTGTTGGGGGGAGGATCTGCCAAGTTACTGTGTTGTTGAAGTTATGCTAGATACAGTAGTAAGCTTGATTAGATGAAGGATTGAGTTAAATATTCCTCCACTTAAATATCCCTTGTCAGTTCTTAACATGGAGTTCCTGGCACTTCTTCACTCAACAATTATAATATGGAGTTCCTGGAACTTCTTCACTCAACAATTATAACACACAAAATATTTAGTCCTGTGCCCACACTATTTTTGCTTTCTATTAAAACTGCATTTGTGCATGTGTGTATACATACATACATATATACATATATGCATATATGTATTATTGTTGCTATATATATGTATATATATATATATGTGTATATATATATATATATATATATATATATATATATATATATATATATATATATGTATATATATATATATATATATACATACATATATATATATACTCCAGTCCCACAAACTGTAGAGTGCTTCTTATCCGATATCTGCATTGCTTTATTGTACTACAATAAAACTCACCTCCTACATTATATATATATATATATATATATATATATATATATATATATATATATATATATATATATATATATATGTATATATATATATGTATATATATGTATATATATATATATATATATATATATATATATATATATATATATGTATATATATATATGTATATATATGTATATATATATATATATATATATATATATATATATATATATATATATATGTATATATATATATGTATATATATGTATATATATATATATATATATATATATATATATATATATATATATATATATATATATATATATATATATATATCTTTCGATTGCAAGGCCAATGCTCTAACCACTAAGCCATGTGCCTCCACATATATATATATATATAAGATGGAGGCACATGGATTAGTGGTTAGAGCATTGGCCTTGCAATCGAAAGGTTGTAAGTTCAATTCTCAGACCGGGTGGTGTGTTGTTTCCTTGAGCAAGACACTTTATTTCATATTGCTCCAGTTTACTCAGCTGTAGAAATGAGATGATAGGACTGGGTCCCTATCATTCCACTGCAAAGTGGTTGTGGAGGTGTCACGTCAAAAAAAAACCCAGCCCACACTGTAAAGTGGACGTGTAGGCACCATGGAAAAAAAGCGCCCAGCACTCACTGTAAATGAGGTTGGTGTTAGGAAGGGCATCCAGCTGTAGAAATCAAGCCAGAATCAGTTCTCGTCCCACCCTTGCAAGCAGGGTAAAGCGGACGTAAAATGATGATGATGATGATATATATATATACATAAATCATCATCATCATTTTACGTCCGCTTTTCCCTGCTTGCAAGGGTGGGACGAGAACTGATTCTGGCTTGATTTCTACAGCTAGATGCCCTTCCTATATATATATATATACATATATATATATATATTTATATACATACATATATATATATATATATATATATATATATATACATAACGAAGAAATTGTGGTAAAGAACCAGATGGACCATAACGCACCAGAGTACTCAATACTTAGGGTAGTAGAATGGGAAATAGGAAAAAGTATGACCCCGACGGCAGAGCTCAAGCCGTTTCGACAGCTATTTCTGGACTATATATATATACATATATATATATATATATATATATATATATATATACATATATATACACACAGTGATGAATTTGTTTTGCAAGGTTTCTGATATGAAATCATGTCTTGAAACAAATATTGAGTGTGTTTTATTATATATTTCTAGAAATATTATAACAATATCACCCTCCCCAAATATAACAATATATATATGTATATATATATATATGTGTGTGTTGTGTGTATACACACACACAAGAGATTTTTTTGAAGGTATATATCTTATTACTATATTTTAAAGTGTCTGTATATATATATAATCATCATCATCATTTTACGTCATTTGTTCCATACTTGGACGGGTTCTTCTGAGGACAGCATCTCTCCACTTTACATGTTCTTTTGAGCATGTCCATGCCAACGCAGTCTCCTCGTTTGTACACTACTTCTTTTTCTTCCAATCTTTTTTTTCTAGCTTTACTCCTCATTATAAAGGACTAATGTACAATATGAAGAAATATTCCTTTACCTTTTCCAACAACCATTGAAACTAATAAGACTTTATGTAATTTTATCTTTGGGTTTATCTTTTTAATCTTGAACTATACACAGACACTCACACAAATCATCATCATTTTACGTTTGCATTCCATGGTGGTATGGGCTGGATGGAGTATCATGGTGCAAGAAAAGGCAGTGTTGGATAACTATATCTTGCTCATATGTCCCTTGGCATAGTTTCTGAAGTTGAATGTAATACGTAACAGCAACCCCTCAACAGTATGTGCTACATGAATTTTATCCTGGCACCAGTACAACCACTTTACACACACACACACACACACACACATATATATATATATATATACACAGGTGTCATACCAAAAGATTGGTGCAGTAGCATCATTGTCAACTGATACAAAGGTAAAGGTGATGCACTAGATAGAAGAAACTATAGAGGTATAAAGCTGATGGACCAGGTCATGAAAGTAACAGAAAGAGTTATAGCACAGTTGATTAGGGACTGGGTGAAAATAGACGAGATGCAATTTGGGTTTGTACCAGGAAGAGGCACCACTGATGCCCTCTTCCTTGTGAGGCAGTTACAGGAAAAGTACCTAGCTAAAAGTAAGCCACTCTACTTGGCATTTGTCGACCTTGAGAAAGCCTTTGACAGAGTTCCATGTGCTGTAATCTGGTGGGCTCTTAGAAAACTAGGAGTAGATGAATGGCTTGTGAAAGCGGTACAAGCTATGTATAGGGGAGCAGTCAGCAAAGTTAGGATTAGCAATGAGTATAGTGAGGAATTTAGCATACAGGTTGGGGTCCTCCAGGGCTCTGTTCTTAGCCCCCTCCTGTTCATCATAGTCCTGCAGGCAATAACGGAGGAGTTTAAGACCGGATGCCCATGGGAACTCCTGTATGCTGATGACCTTGCACTTATAGCTGAATCTATGGTAGAACTAGAGAATAAATTCCAAACTTGGAAGCAGGGACTAGAAAGAAAGGGTCTCAAAGTCAACATGACAAAGACTAAGGTCCTTGTAAGTAGACGAGAAAACAGAACCCAGATCCCCTCAGGGAAATGGCCTTGCTCAGTATGTAGGAAAGGTGTACGTAGGAACTCCATTCTCTGCCCCAAATGCAAACAATGGGTACACAAGAGATGTAGCGGGATCTCAGGAAGCTTAATTAAGAATGTAGGCTTCACATGCAACAGCTGTGCTGGGACAGCAAGCAGCAAACAGCCACAGGAAACAAGTACCACCAATCTCTGGGAGGGCTCTGTAGAAACAGTAGACAGCTTCTGCTACCTAGGTGACCGAATTAGCAGCAGAGGTGGGTATTCAGAAAGTACAATAACTAGGGTAAGAACGGGATGGAAGAAGTTTAGGGAACTACTACCACTGCTAGCTGCAAAAGGCTTTTCCCTCAGAATGAAAGGCAGACTGTATGATGCGTGTATCCGAACAGTGATGTTGCATGGTAGTGAGACCTGGGCGCTGAAAGTGGAAGACTTACGTAGATTAGAGAGAAACGAAGCCTACATGCTCCGATGGATGTGTAACAGTAATATACGTGAACGACAAAGCATAAATGAATTGAGAGAGTGACTGAGCATAAGAGGAATCAAATGCTGTGTGCAGGAGAGGCGGTTGCGCTGGTATGGACATGTGATGCGTATGAAGGATGACAGCTGCATAAAAAGGTGCAGAGCACTAGAAGTCGATGGAAACCGCGGAGTGGGGAAACCCAAGAAGACCTGGGATGAGGTGATAAAAGCCGACCTTACCCAATTATACCTCTCAAAGGCAATGACACACGACCGTGACCTCTGGCGTCACGCAGTAATACAGAGTACCCGACCTCCCATGGGTACAAGCTGAAGCATATAGACAATATGCCCCCACACTCCCACCGCAAAGTGGTCATGGAGGTGCCACGGCAAAAAAGCACCCAGCCCACACTGTAAAGTGGACGTGTAGGTGCCACAAAAAAGCACCCAGCACTCACTGTAAATGAGGTTGGTGTTAGGAAGGGCATCCAGCTGTAGAAAGCAAGCCAAATCAGTTCCTGTATGAGCAAGGCATGGTCAGCTGACCAGACACTACCCACAACAGGACAACCCGTCTAACCCATGCTAGCGTGGAAGAACGGACATAAAACGGTGATGATGATGATGATGACAGAGAAAGCGATAACCAAAAATGTGAACTCTTCTATATATATATATATGTAGTAAACCACATTCTTTGGTACCCTATTCTAATTAATATACACCGTAACTCCATTATAAATGTTATTATATACTTCTGTAGCATGAAGAAGCCCAACAACCTTTGAGTGTACATGTGGTTGTGTGCATGGTTGTTTGAGTGTTTGTTTGTGTGTGGTTGTGTGTACGTGTGTGTACGTGTGTGTGTAAACCCGATGGAAACAGCAATATGGTTGTATGTAACTGTGTGAGAAGCTGTGTGTGTGGTTACGTGTGTAAAACCCAATGATAATAGCCAGCAATATAACATGATGAAATATCATTTCCCTGTTTTATTACTCTGCAAATGACTCATATTACACATATGTGAATGTTTATCTTAATGTTAACTTAAGTCATTTATATATCATAACATACCACCGGCTGTTAGGTATGATGTTTTCTATAAGTGCACAGATATGTGTCTGTGACTGTATGTATGCATATAAATATGTATGTATATATATATATATATCATCATCATGCACACACGCAAATCTATACATATATACACACATGCATATATATACACATACACACATACATATATACATACATATGCACACACACACATATATATATGGCATACACACACATATATATATATATGTATACAAAGAGGGTGTGGTAAGATACCAGGTGGACCATAATGCACCAGAGTACTTGATACTTGGGGTAGTAGAGTGGGTAACAGGAAAAGAGTCAGGACCCCAACGGCTGAGCTCCGCTCGTTTTGACAGGTAGATCCAAACATATATCTGTGTATATATATAAATTACACAATAATCAAAACTATGTTCAAATCATTTTATTGCTGACAATCGTTTCTTCCAAACTTTCGTTTGGAATCCTCGGAACACTAGCAATGTTTGGACATATAATTAACTTCCTATTCAACTGAACAATCATATAGATACATGGATATTAATGTTGTCATTAACAGTTTCGTATTTACAGAGTGGAATGGATGTGACAGAGATTACAAGAGAATAGTATAATTAAAGCAGTATAGAGAGTGCAAATGTGTTAGGCATATACAGGACAGTTAGGTAGGAAACAAGCAATGGTACTAGGCATATATAATTACTGCATGGCAAAGGTATCACATAAAATAACATAGGTTTACAAGCATATTAAGCAGGCAAAGTTGTTTGTGTATTAAAATTATGAGTTTATGGTGGATGTGTATATATATATATAATATATATATATATATATATATATATATATATATATATATATATATTATGGTGGATGTGTATATATATTTGGTAGTATGGAGAGAGCTAAGCTAAGCCAAGCTGAGCTAGACAGAGCTGTTTTCATCCAATCTGATCCAATGCTGGATCCACAATCAGATCCTGGATCAGATACGATACCTGATTTGGTCTGATCCGATAGGGTCCATTTCTGCATCTCATCCCAGATCCCAAACCGATCCCAGATCACCGAGCTGATTCCAAATCTCCGACCCGAAACCCAAATTTCTGATCTGATCCTTGATTGGATTTGATGTTGGATCTGATCTGATCCAATCTATTTCCAGATTCAATCCAATCCCTGATCCCCAATTCATCATAGATTCCTGATCAAATCGTGGATCATCAATCTGATTCCCAATCCCTGATCCAATCTGAGATTGAATCCGATACCTGATTCGATCTGATACCTGAGCCAATGTGATCCTGGATTCAATCTGATCCTGGATCCAATCTGTTTCTGAATGCAGTCCAATCACTGACTCCCAATCCAATCCCAGATTCCTGATCCAATCCTGGATCTCTGATCTGATTCGATCCCAGAACCCTGAGCCAAGCTGAGCCAAGTTGGACAGAGCTAACTTGAGCTAATCCAAGCCTAGTTGGACTGAGTTAAGCTAGGCCAAACCAAGCCAACTCTCCAACTCTTACCTAGGATAAACTACTGACTTGAAGGGCTTTTGCATCGCCCATACTAGCTTATCCTCAAGAAGTTATGATATTACAATTATTTATAAGCAACACACCTTCTGCAGAAAACAAAAATGCTATACAATACATAGTTAACAGAGTCCTTGTGCATGTGGCTTCTTTGATGACTTCTAAGACCTGCCTTACTTAGACATAACCAGCTACATTCTTTACAAGTTAAATTGACCAAGATACTCAAGCAAACTAACCAGAAGGCCCTTATTTACACACTGCTCGAGCTGTTTATGCTCAACACAGTTTCTTCCAAATTCTCGCCTCCTATCATGTACTGCCTTCCTCCAGACACACATCCATACATGTATACCTATATACATACATGCATATGTATACACATGCATACATATAAGCATGGACATATACATATGTATGTGTATATACACACAGATGTATGTAAATACATTGACAAATGGATATATAGACACCTATATAGATAAACACATATATAGATACACATATGCACACATACATGCTAACATATATACATTCAAACACACATGCATATATACATGCTTACATATATATATATACATACACACACACATACATGCTAACACATATATCTACATAGATACACACTTAAATGATTACTTAGATAGACATATACATACATCTACATACATAGATAGATTGCATCGTAGGCCCCCTTCGGTCATGAATGACCATGGTTTTGCACCTGGAAATTTCCCCTCTAAGGCACAAGCCTGAGCAAGGGGTGTTTGTGGAAGACCAGCAGTTGCTCATGCATACCAACCTCTCCACACCACATGACAATGGCTGGTACAACTTGGTACCAGTGATGTTGCAACTCATTTCTACACCTGAGCAACATGAAATAAAGTGTCTTGTTCAAGAACACAATACACTCCCCAATCTGGGAATCGAACGCATAACCTCATGACTGAAAGCTTGATGCTCTAACCACTAAATAGATACACACATAAATAGACACACACACACACCCATGACAGAAATGGATCTAGTCATGTAAACTAATGCAATCCTATTGATCTCTAACATAACTAAGTTAAAGATTCTATTTAAACAGCAACGACTGGAAGAATAAAACCAAGCTTGTTGCTACAATTATTTTATCTATATACAGAGCAGGGTTTAATGATTAATCATCAAAATAATTAACAATTGTAATTAATAGTAAATAGCATTCTGATTTGATCATCACAATGTACAGTTTGGTTGGCTTGCTGGCTTGCTGTTTAAATTAACTCTTACTATATTGTAACAATGTACAGTTTGGTTGGCTTGCTGGCTTGCCATTTAAATCAGCTCTTAATATATTGTAACAATATGCTATAATGGGTTGGCAGAAAATGTTTTAAAATGGGTTAATCTAAATGTTTATAGTGTCTTTACAAGTAGACAGATTGTTGGGAAAATTTATAGTTTTAACTCTTAACATCCTGTAATGATATAACAGAAAATATCCAAAAATAGGTTTGTTAATTCAAATATTTATAGTAATTTTTACAAGTTGATAGATTGTTGGTAAAATTTGCAGTTTTATCTCTTAACATCCTGTAAGGATTTAGCACATTTGGTCCCAATATGAGTATCTGTTAATCACTATTTTTTTATAAGGGAAATAATATTATTTGTTGTTGTTGTTGTTGATGTTGTTATTATTATTATTACTGCAGCATAGAGTTATGGCCCTTTACGTTTTGAGTTCAAATCCGCCGAGGTTAACTTTGCCTATCACCCTTACGGGGTTGATAAAATAAAGAACTAGTAATGCACTGGGGTAATTGCTGGCCTTGTGCCAAAAGTAGAAACATTATTATTATTATTATCATCCAATGTCCAAGCATTGCTGACTTGTGGGTATATGTCGAACACTTGCTGTCGCGCGTAGGACGGATCCAGCTATCAGCTGAGTTCATCGTGAGGATTGCCCCAACGCCTTCCTTTAGCCAGGAAGGGCAGGCAGTTTTTATCTGCCTGGTGGCCATGGTAGAAGAGATCGTATGGTGGACGCGTCTGAAAGGGTTGAAGGTGGGTACTTTCCTCTTCGGTAATGCCCTCATTAACTTTTTCAGGTTTCACCTGAAGAGGAAAATCAGGGTGGAGAGGGAAGTGCTGCCTTCCAGCCAGTTTGTTAAAAGGTGGGTGAGAGAGGCAAGAATGGCCCGTGTGAATGGGTCTACCCTGAGAGTCTGCCTGTAGCATCGTAGGAGGAAAACTGGAAGAGGACACTTGCCCTAGCGGTCAGGGTAACTGTGGCTTTTTTTGTGGGCTTTCTCCATGAGCGACCCTCGGAAGTCTCCCCCCTATTAGGGAATTTTTCATTGTTTCTTTTTTGGTTACATCCTCTGTTTATGTTTTTTTGTTTTTTTTACATGCAGAAATGCCCATTTGTACTGTCCTGTATTGTCCTTAATGTTATACTTTGTGTCAACCCTCATGGTTAATAAAGAAAAGATTATTATTATTATTATTATGTGGATTGGCAGTATCGGTAGAGGGTTGGACGCCATGCTTCGATGCATAGAGTTACGGCCCTTGCCATTCTGAGTTCAAATCCCGCCGTGGTTAACTTTGTCTTTCATCCTTACGAGGTCGATAAAATAAAGTACCAGTAATGTACTGGGTAATTGCTGGCCTTGTGCCAAAAGTAGAAACAATTATTATTATTATTATTATTATTGCAAGCAGGGAAAAACGGATGTAAAATGAAGCAATAATGCTAAAAAGAATGTTTTAAAATCTGCTCATTGTCAGTTACTGGTGAAGATGTGAACTCAAATTACTGAACAATATAAGGTGGGGGATTCGCTTTTGAAAATATAGCATTGTGTAAACAAGCTGAAAAAAAATTGGGAATCCCTCTCTTAGATGTATATTTGTGTCCTAGTTCTTCACTTTATTATAATGCTCTTTACACAGAATTAATTGTTTTACTGGTGTCATTCCATATATATATATATATATTATATTTAATACAATAACAGAGATAGTTTAAAGCTAAACTCTGACTGGTAACCATCTCACTCAACAAACATTAGGTTATATTAAAATATAAACCCAATTTAAGTGTTTGGGGTGCTAACAATATGTATAATGTGGAAAAACCAGTTGTATTATTTTATGAGATATAATTAAAGTT
>OZ024741.1:332059276-332094276 GCA_964016885.1 Eledone cirrhosa
ATATATATATATATATATATATATATATATATATGTATATATATATATATATATGTATATATATATATATATATCGTGTAGGTGTCACGACAAAAAAACACACGGTCCACGCTGTAATGCGACCGTGTAGGCAACACGGTAAAAACCTCCCAGTCCCACACTGTAAATGTGGTTGGTGTTAGGAAGGGCATCCAGCTGTAGAAAACACGCCAGACAGTCTACGCTGTAATGTGGTCGTGGAGGTGCCATGTCAAAAAGGCACCCAGCACTCACTGTAAATGAGGTTGGTGTTAGGAAGGGCATCCAGCTGTAGAAATCAAGCCATCAGTTTCCGTCCCACCCTTGCAAGCAGGGAAAAAGCAGACATAAAATGAAATGATGATGATGATGATATATATATATACACACACACACATATATACTTCCCACCCTGTACTGGGTTCATTTGCTCATATGGCCACCTCTATGACCTGACAGATTGGACACACACACTGGGTGACAAAATCAGCAGTGGTGGAGGGTGCTCTAAAAGTACAGTAGCTAGAGTCAGAACGGGATAGAAAAAGTTCAGAGAGCTTATACCACTATTGGCCGCTAAAGGGTTCTCACTAAAAATGAAAGGCAGTGAGACCTGGGCATTGTGTGCAGAGGATATACGCAGACTGGAGAGGAACGAAGCTTGCATGCTCCGCTGGATGTGTAATAGTAATATACGTGAACGGCAAAGCATAAACGAACTAAGGGAGAAATTAGGAATAAGAGGGATCAGATGCTGTTTACTCGAGAGAAGACTACGTTGGTACGGTCACGTGATGCGCATGAAAGACGACAGCTGTATAAAAAAAGTGCAGGGCAATAAAAATAGACGGTAGCCACGGAGTAGGCAGACCCAGAAAAACCTGGGATGACTTGCTAAATTCCGACCTCACACACTTACACCTCTCCAAGACAATGTCACTGGACCGATACACAGTAATACAGAAGACCCGCCTTGCCTAAGTACAAAGCAAAACCTACAGTCAGTAGGCACCTCTAACAAAATATACCCCCGTCCCACTACCCCCACCCCATCCACACCACCCCTTTCAATGTAAAGTTATGTTGGTACCACAACATCCAGTCCTAAATAAATTAGGTCGTGTAGGTGTCACGAAAAAAAAACACACAGTCCACGCTGTAATGTGGCCGTGTAGGTAACACGGTAAAAACCTCCCAGTCCACACTGTAAATGTGGTTGGTGTTAGGAGGGGCATCCAGCCGTAGAAAACCCGCCAGACAGTCCTATGCGAGCAAGACAACCACTCTTGCCTCAAGTGGGAAAATTCCCGTCCAAACCCATGCTAGCGTGGAAGATGGACGTTAAACGATTATGATGATGATGATGATGATGATAAAGTGAGTGTTATATTAGTGAAATGCTTAGCTGTTTCCATCTTGGTAAGTTTCTCTCTCTTTCCCCTACTATGTCTGTCTCACTCTCTCTGAATACATCCCCTACCCCCACCACACACATATATGTATATGTGTCTAAATATATGTTCATGTGTGTATGAATGTGTGTGTACGTGCATATGTGTATGTACATATGTCTGTACCTGTGTGTATGTACATGTATGCATGTATATGTGTGTATATGTGTGTCTACGTGTGTGTTGGTATAAGTGTGTTTGTAATGCAACTGAATAGTTTAGGAAAATAATTTATTTTAGGGGTTAATGGGGTTAAAACTTTATAACATTGCTGCTGTTTTTGCTTGTGAAAGTGTCTGAGAAAGATCCCTGTTAGGTGTATGATGTAAGGCACTCATGCAAGATAGAGCTACATACTTGATTGATTCCTAACTGAAATTTTTGGTGGTGAGTGGAACAGTTTATTTAGATTGATTGCCAGATGTACTTTATTTTATTGACCCAAGGAGAATGAAAGACACAGCTGACCTCAATGGTGTGGGATAGATAGCCAGATAGCCAAATTGGGTTCTTCTCTGGTGGTGATATATGGGAAAATATTACAGCACTAAGTATCACAAAACTTACTGAATGTTGAAGGTGGTTTTCATCAATATATATCAGAGATATTCAATGTTACACATACATAAAGCAGGCATAATTGAAATGAAGGAATGTAAGACAGAGAGATTGTATGAGAGATTCAATGTCAGCTTTATAATGTGTTGCCAACAAGATTTGGTTGAGGTTTGATTAAATTGTAGTATGGGTAAATTGAGAAATATAATTAAAAAAACATGGCGAGCACACAGAAGAGTCCTTGGCAAAACTTACATTCCATACCCATTATTACTATGTTTGCAAACAACTTGGAAAATATTAAAGAATTTGGAAGGATTTAGTAACATAATTAAATTTCTTATTATTAAGCTGGTATTTATAACATTGCTTAAGAAAAGCTTCTTACATAAAATCATAATGGAAGGTTTAAATTTAAACATGAACACATTAAAACAAACAGGTTTTTTTTATCATAGAACCAGGATCATTTTCAGGCAGGTGGGTATCAAAGGGTTAACACAAAAGAAAATATTCCATGAAATGTAAGAAAGACACTGTAGCACTTAACTTATCAAAGTGGTAGAGGTAGAAATGTGTAAAGTTCTATTGCTGCTTCCATCATCAACCTTGGTAGCAAGGGTTGGATCCGTGTTTTGATAAATGAATTATACAAAATAATATATTTTCAATAAAATAATATATTTTTGATAAAATAATATATTTTCGATAAAATAATATATTTTCGAAAAAATAATATATTTCGATAAAATAATATATCTACAATAAGATAATATATTTTCAATAAAATAATATATTTTCGAAAAAATACATTTTCAATAAAATTTTGATAAAATAATATGTCGTTTTGTTTAAAAAAAGTTGCACAATAAAAAGTTGTACTATAGCCTTAGGTCGACTCATGCCTTGTGAGTGAAACTGGGTAGACAGAAACTGCTTTGAAGCCTGTTGGAAGGATAGACTGTAACTGTAATTCAAAAGGTCAGTTTTGTCAAACTCTGTGACACACTGAATCTCCTTGCAAATTATGTTAAGAGTACACTTGTGGCACTTAGACACGTTAATTTCCTAATGAGGTTGTTTCATTGAACAAAAAACAAGGACAGTGTTGAAACTGACAGAGGTTCAGTCTATGTGTGTGATTATTTAGAATAAACCTTTTTCCTGTCCTTTAATTCCTTTTGCTCACTAAGGAGTATTGGGTGATGAGAGACCTCTATTCTGCATGTTCGCAAGTTGTGACATGGGCTTGCTCACAGTCCAGGCCTATGTCTGGCAGGTTTACCTCCTCAAAACATCAACCAAGTCTTGATAAGTTTGCCTTGTTTCCTATGCCATCATTCAGTCTTCCATTCGGAGGAAGTTCTCATTGATCTCATCAAGGCCACTGTCATATGGTGAGGGTATTCAAAAATGAGTATGATGCAATAGACTGAAAATAACTGTAAAGTAAAACAAAGAAAACCAAACAACAATTTTACACTTTTACCTTACATTTCATGATATTTCGGAGTTTTGACTCCATTTTCAAACGAAAGGAAATGGAATGTTATAGTAGTGGCAAAAAGCTGAGCTTTCTGCAGTGGTAAAACTGTAAACTGTTTTGTTTCACACCTTTATTTATAACTTACATTATAGATTTGTGATAATCAATTTTAACCACAAATCTTATGATGCTTCAGCTTCATATATATGTGTGTGTATATATATATATATATATATATAAACGAGTTATAGGAGGAAACTTCAGTTTGTGTCAAAAGACATGACAACTTTTATCAGCACTTGATAATGACCATACATAAGCAGGATACAGACCTCCTCGGCTGGTCAGGGACATCAGTGGTTCTACTTCAGTACTGACTTTGTCTTTGTAGGCCCATCCAACCCTTGCTAGCAGAGAAAGTGGATGTTAAATGGGAATGTTGATGATGATATATATATATTATTATAAAGATTTTTGTTATATGGTTAAACTTCTACTGTTTGAAAAGTTAGAAGCTTAACCATAGGACAGAGGATCCTTTTGAATTTGAATATCTATATGTGTGTGTGTATGTAAGTGTACATACATATATACATATACACACATATACATACATATACATACATATATATATACATACATATGTGTGCATACATACATATATATACATACATATATATACATATATATACATATATATATATACATATACATACATATATATACATACATATACATATACTCTAAACCCATGCTAGCGTGGAAGATAGATGTTAAACCATGATGATGATGATGATGATGATACACACATATACATATATATATCTATATACATACATATACATATATATATATACATACATATACATACATACCTATATATACATAAATATACATACATACATACATACATACATACATACATACATACATACATACATACATACATACATACATACATACATATATCTATATCTATATATAGATATAGATAGGGAGAGATAAAGAATGAGAGGGGGAGAAAGACAGAGATAGAATGAGTAAGAGTGAGAGAGACAGAGATGGAGATTTTTATAAGTTTTCTTCATTAGAAATTCCCTGTCTCAGAAAATAAAGGCTTCTCTACGCATGTATACAATGTAGTTCTAAGTGTCTGAGCAGCAAAAGGTAAAAAAAAAAAAAAAGCAGCAAACCCAAACAAAATCAAAACAAAGAAATCTTTTCAAACAACATTCCTGTCACGGACTTCAGATTTAATATGATGACAGCTATTGGTCTATAGGTAAATGATGGTCATGTGAGTCTGAGGCAGCAGCATCTGTAGCAGCAATAGACTTTAGTAATGCTAACTGCAGCATTGCCATCATCATCATTATCATCATAATTATCAACATCATTATCATTATGATCATCATCATATGCAACATCTTGAGCAGCAGAATTGTCATCATCATCACGAGCAACATCATCATCAGCAGCATTGCCATCATCATCATCATCATCATGAGCAACTTCATCAGCAGCATAGCCATCATGCAGGCAAGCCTCATCCTCATCATCACCAACATCAACAGACAACACACTTAGAATTTGCATCACCAGTCTGGAACCCCTATCTTGCTCAGAACATTGACCGACTGGAAACTGTTTAGAGAAGTGCAACCAAGCGAATACCCTCCATCAGGCATCTACCATACTCTGAGCGCCTTGCTTTCCTGGGCATGGATACATTGAAACTCTGACGCCTTTCAACTGACTTGGTAAACACCCACAAAATTGTTAACCATCTTGCCAACAACAACCCTGAGTACCTTTTTGATTTCCATGTGTCTAACACACGTGGGTATGCCCACAAAGTCAGAAAACAGCACAGTTCCCATGACTTTCGGAAACATTTTTTCACGCTCAGAGTTGCTGAAGCATGTAACAAACTACCTGCATCGGTTGTTAGCTGTCGAGACACTGCATCCTTTAAGGCCTCCATGTTTCCGGAGATTTTCCAACACTACACCTAATGTTCCCCCTCCATACACATACACACATGTATATCATGACTCATACACTATTCACTTCCCTGACATTTGTATATTATTCTATGTACTATACATGCACCTTTGATGAGTTGTAGTGCACCTGAGCACATTACACAATAATTTCATTATTATTATTATATGATGCAGGCAAGCAAGCACCACCAACATCATCATCAGCACCAACATCATCATCATCATCAGCAGCAGCAATAAGAGTAATCATAGCCATCATTATCATTGCTATTGAGTTGATAAAACAACAAGCAGCACCACAAGAAGATAGGAAACATCTAGCAGGCAACATCGCTGTCTCCTTTATAGTTAATCATCTTGCTATATGTATATATATTAAGGCTGCAGACATATTCTTCTCTAGCAGGAAGTAAGTATTGTGCTGACTGCATTGTTAGCTATTTTCATTAGCAGAAACCACCACCAAGTTTTGCATTGACACATTCTTAAAGATTTATTTTACTGACATGGAGTTTCCTGCAGTGGTTCCAAGCGTGTTCATTCTTTCTCTATCTTTCCAAACCACAAAGTATTATAATATATATTCAAGTGACACTGTTGTTGTTAATTGTCTATCTGTTCAATTCCATTCAATTCCGTTCAGTTCTGAATATTATAGCTGCTCAACATAAGTTTGATATTTTCACTTTAGTTTTATGATATTTTTCCAGCTATGAAATAAATAATTGTTTCTAATTTTGGCACAAGGCCAGCAATTACCCAGTGCATTACTGGTACTTTATTTTATCGACCCCATAAGGATGAAAGGCAAAGGTAACCTCGGCGGGATTTGGACTCAGAATGGCAAGGGCCGTAACTCTATGCGTCAAAGCATGGCGTCCCCTCTTTCATGGCTGAAATATTCTCTCTTCTAATGGACAAATAAAATAGTTCTGGTCATGTAGAAGTCATTTCTGTAATAAAATAAAGACGTCAATATTCTACTAATGTATTGAGTACCTTTTTTTAACTTGTGGTCACCTCTCAATATACATTGGGAATTTACCTGTTATATATATATACAGTATATATATATATATATATACATATATATATATATAATAGTAGGACACTGGAAGGTAATATCCGTAGTAGTAGAGCACTCAGTCCATGGGACGACTTTGGTAGAAGTAGTTCCACGACAGTTAGTCACCATACTGAGAACAAATGTTTCACCTTATGCGGATCTTCAGCTCGGTGAAACAAAGTGAAACATTTGTTCTCGGTATGGTGAGCTAACTGTCGTGGAACTACTTCTATATATATATATATATATATATAACCTATGCTAGCATGGAAGAACGGACGTAAAACGGTGATGATGATGATATATATATATATATATTAAAGAAAAGTTTCGTTTACATGTATTTAGGTTTTTATTGTGTATCAACCTGTTATTAATATTTCACAGAGGATTGGCTCAAGGTCACCCATACAATTCATTATACATGAATATATATAAATATATATCATAATATCTATTATCATCATAATTCATCATCATTTAACATCTATTTTTCCATGTTTGCATCGGTTAGATGTGTTGGCACATTATGAGTCAAATCAAGTGGTCCATGTCTAGTTCATATGACATGCATTTTGGCTTGGTTTCTACAGATGGATGTCCTTCCTAACACTAATTACATTACAGTGTGGACTGGGTGCATTTTATTGTCACACCAAAATCCCCATCTAACAGGGTGGTTTTTGTCATGCCTCCAGCTCAACCACCATAAAGGGTGGACTGAATGCTTTTTCTCTTGTTATCGAATATTGTTATTTTCTCCATCTGAGCTTTCTACATCTTATAAATTTATTTTCTCGGCATTTTCATAAGTTCAAAAATTCAAGCTTCACACATGACATTTGTTTACATATGTATATACATATACATATGTACATACATACATATATATATATATATATATATATATATATATATATCATAAAACATGTCTATAGAATCACAAGATAAAATATATACTATTTCCTCTCCCAATTAGCATAATTAACTATATAAAAAATCGAATAGACCAGGCTATACGAATGAGGCTTCTATGAAGGAATCTCCAACAAATAACCAAAACTAGCGCTTCGCGTCGGCCGTAGCGGAATATTTATCGAATATTTCGACAGCGTAATCGCCTAGATATAGTCAACTAAGCAGAATTAGGTTTAAAATAAACTAGGAGAAAATAGAATACATTTAAATACCTCTACCATGGTTTCGTCCGTGTTTTGAGTTTTCCAATAATTATGTAATAATTATATAAACTCGAGCACCGGATTCTTCAGGAAGCTCACTCATATCTAGACATTAAATTTTCCAAAGCGATCGCGCCAAGAATTCATTTCAAAATGGCTAAAAATCGTGACGTAGTCGCGGTCAAGTTAGAAGGGGTGTGGTAGTTGCTTACGACTGGTGGATATATATATATATGTATATAAATAAATATATATACGTATATATATATATACATATACATACATATATATACATATACATACATATACATACATATAAATATACATAAATACTTATATACATACATATATACATACATATATACATATATACATACATGTATATATACATACATATATACATACATCATCATCATCATCATCACTGTGTTACATCCGTTCTTCCATGCTAGCATGGGTTAGACGGGTTGTCCTGTTGTGGGCAGTGTCTGGTCGGCTGACCATGCCTTGTCATACGGGAACTGACTCTGGCTTGATTTCTACAGCTGGATGCCCTTCCTAACACCAACCTCATTTACAGTGAGTGCTGTGAGCTTTTTTCCGTGACGCCTACACGTTCACTTTAGAGTTTAGGCTGGGTGCTTTTTTACCATGGCACCTCCACGACCACTTTGCAGTGGGAGGGTGTGGGAGCATATTGTCTATATGCTTCAGCTTGTACCCATGGGAGGTCGGGTACTCTGTATTACTGCGTGACGCCAGAGGTCACGGTCATGTGTCATCACCTTTGAGAGGTGTAATTGGGTAAGGTCGGCTTTTATCACCTCATCCCAGGTCCTCTTGGGTTTCCCCACTCCGTGGTTTCCAATGACTTCTAGTGCTCTGCACCTTTTTATGCAGCTGTCATCCTTCATATGCATCACATGTCCATACCAACACAACCGCCTCTCCTGCACACAACATTTGATTCCTCTTATGCTCAGTCTCTCTCTCAATTCATTTATGCTTTGCCATTCACGTATATTACTATTACACATCCATCGGAGCATGCAGGCTTCGTTTCTTTCTAATCTACGCATGTCTTCCACAGACAGCGCCCAGGTCTCACTACCATGTAACATTGCTGTTCGTATATACACATCATACAGTTTGCCTTTCATTTTGAGGGAAAAGCCTTTTGCAGCTAGCAGTGGCAGTAGCTCCCTGAACTTCTTCCATCCCGTTCTTACCCTAGTTATTGTACTTTCCGAACACCCACCTCTGCTGCTCATTCAGTCACCTAGGTAGCAGAAGCTGTCTATTGTTTCTACAGAGCCCTCCCAGAGATTGGTGGTACTTGTTTCCTGTGGCTGTTTGCTGCTTGCTGTCCCAGCACAGCTGCTACATGTGAAGCCTACATTCTTAGTTAAGCTTCCTGAGATCCCGCTACATCTCTTGTGTACCCATTGTTTGCATTTGGGGTAGGGAATGGAGTTCCTACCTACACCTTTCCTACATACTGAGCAAGGCCATTTCTCTGAGCGGATCTGGGTTCTGTTTTCTCGTCTACTTACAAGGACCTTAGTCTTTGTCAGGTTGACTTTGAGACCCTTTCTTTCGAGTCCCTGCTTCCAAGTTTGGAATTTCTTCTCTAGTTCTACCATAGATTCAGCTATAAGTGCGAGGTCATCTGCATACAGGAGTTCCCATGAGCATCTGGTCTTAAACTCCTCCGTTATTGCCAGCAGAACTATGATGAACAGGAGGGGCTAAGAACAGAGCCCTGGTAGACACCGACCTGTATGCTAAATTCCTCGCTATAGTCATTGCTAATCCTAACTTTGCTGACTGCTCCCCTATACATGGCTTGTACCGCTTTCACAAGCCATTCATCTACTCCTAGTTTTCTAAGAGCCCACCAGATTATAGCACGGGGGACTCTGTCGAAGGCTTTCTTGAGATCGATGAATGATAGTTTGAGCAGCTTACTTTCAGCTAGGTACTAACTGCCTCACAAGGAAGAGGGCATCAGTGGTGCCTCTTCCTGGCACAAACCCAAATTGCATCTCACCTAGTTTCACCCGGTCCCTAATCAACTGTGCTATAACTCTTTCTGTTACTTTCATGACCTGGTCCATCAGCTTTATACCTCTATAGTTTCCTCTATCGAGTGCATCACCTTTCCCTTTGTAGCAGTTGACAATGATGCTACTGCACCAATCCTTTGGTATGACACCCTCTAGTATTACCTGGTTAACAATACGTGTGGTTATAGTGTGACCTACCGACCCAGATGCCTTCAGCATCTCGGCAGCTATACCCGATGGACCGGTTGGCTTCCCTGTCTTCATATCTTTGATTGCCTTACTATGCTGCTGCTGACTTGTACTGCTGGCCCTTCTATAAGGTCTACTTGGGGTAGGGTCTCTTCTTCCAATGCATTCTCCTCATTTATAATCTATCATAATGGCTCTTCTACGCATCTTTCTTCTCAGCACTTGTGAGGGCAAGTTCACCTTTATCATTCCGGATACACTTCTCTCCAATGACATCACATATATATATATATATACATATATATATACATACATATATACATATGTATATACATATGTATATGCATATGTATATATATATATGTATGTATATATATATATATATATATATATGTGATGTCATTGGAGAGAAGTGTATCCGGAATGATAAAGGTGAACTTGCCCTCACAAGTGCTGAGAAGAAAGATGCGTAGAAGAGCCATTATGATAGATTATAAATGAGGAGAATGCATGGGAAGAAGAGACCCTACCCCAAGTAGACCTTATAGAGGGGCCAGCAGTACAAGTCAGTAGTAGCATAGTAAGGCAATCAAAGATATGAAGACGGGGAAGCCAACCGGTCCATCGGATATAGCTGCCGAGATGCTGAAGGCATCTGGGTCGGTAGGTCACACCATAACCACACGTATTGTTAACCAGGTAATACTAGAAGGTGTCATACCAAAGGATTGGTGCAGTAGCATCATTGTCAACTGCTACAAAGGTAAAGGTGATGCACTAGATAGAGGAAACTATAGAGGTATAAAGCTGATGGACCTGGTCATGAAAGTAACAGAAAGAGTTATAGCACAGTTGATTAGGGACCGGGTGAAACTAGGTGTGATGCAATTTGGGTTTGTGCTAGGAAGAGGCACCACTGATGTATATAATATATATATATATATATATATATATATATATATATATATATATATATATATATATAATATATATACACACATTTGCTGAACACCTTCAAGAAATCCGGGTCGGGAACCTGACTCCGGTCTCCCTTCATCTTCAATCTACCAGCCACTCCACATGCCACCTCACTGTCTTCAGACTTGCACATTGTACGGGACCCTCTGACGTAGAGAACAGCAACTTATATTTTCTTTACAAAACTTTCATCCCCTTAAACTTAATGCCTCACCTATCTTCCTTTAATCTGCTCTGCCATATACTCTCTAATGCACACTAAACATACTTCCTTTATCCTATGTCACAAACTCGTTAATACATATACACTTACATACAAATCACAGTTATCCCTTTAGCATTTAAATTACTCTCTATATACTATTGTATTTTTGTGGTAAAGGCTTTATCTTGCATAATTATCTCATGTAATATTGAATCTACAAGATTTTGTTATTTATTTTGAGAACAATACCTTAACATCAGTATGAGTGATAATTTATGGCTGGTTTGAACAGAAAGAGGTGAGAGAACTCTGGCTGGATATGGCTGGTTTAAATGCCAAATGGTTAAATACTTTACATGTACACAATGTAAACTTCAAAATACATACACATGTTAAAATTTAATCATACACTCACGCATACAAATCCACACATCTCATAGACATACGCTAACATTGCGAGATACTTTACACACACACAAAATTACTTCTATGCACATATACAGTACACACATTCAAACTTACATTCACTCGCACATAAAAGTTGAGTACCACATACCACATGGATATACGAATAACACAGACAAACTTTGATACTTTACACAATAAACCTTTAAAAAACATACACATACACTCACACATAATATCAAACTAATACACACACATTTCCCTTTGCATTCCAAAATCATTACCAAGACTACCTAATGGTTTGTCTTGTTTATTCTCTTTATTTTCGTTTTTTTCCTTGGACTACCTTTTATTTTCTGTATCTATCCTTAGTGATCCTTTCTCTATTTTTGTACTGAAGAAGGGCTAAAGCCCGACACATTGAACTTTCTTTCCCCTCTTTTATATAAATCATGAAACTAATAAGATTTTTGTATCTCTGTTTTGTCATTTCATTGAATTATATATATAAACAGCTGTAGACACCAACCCCAAATCAGTTCTGTATTAGCAAAACATGATCACCTGACTTCACGTTGCCCACAACAGGACAACTCGTCTAACCCATGCCTGCATGGAAAAATGAACGTAAAATGATGATGATGATGATGATGATATATAAACATACACACACACACATACTCACACACATATATATATATATATATATATCATCATTATTATCATCATCATCGTTTAACGTCCATCTTCCACGCTTGCATGGGTTTGGACGGGAGTTTTCCCACTTGAGGCAAGAGTGGTTGTCTTGCTCGCATAGGACTGTCTGGCAGGTCTTCTACGGCTGGATGTTGTGGTACCAACATAACTTTACATTGAAAGGGGTGGTGTGGGTGGGGTGGGGTAGTGGGATGGGGGTGTATTTTGTTAGAGGTGCCTACTGATTGTAGTAGGTTTTACTTTGTATTTAGGTAAGGCGGGTCTTCTCTATTACTGAGTACCGCCAAAGATCTCGGTCCAGTGACATTGTCTTGGAGAGGTGTAAGTGTGTGAGGTCGGAATTTATCAAGTCGTCCCAGGTTTTTCTGGGTCTGCCTACTCCGTGGCTACTGTCTATTTTTATTGCCCTGCACTTTTTTATACAGCTGTCGTCTTTCATGCGCATCACGTGACCATACCAACGTAGCCTTCTCGCGAGTAAACAATATATATATATATATATACACAGTTCAAGAGTAACCAATCTTAAAGAGAGAGATGGAGATAGGTGAGGAGATAGGAGAGGAGAGATTGGTGAATTAGTTAGAAACCAAAGCGTAAAGGCATGTGCTCAATGTGCAATATGCAGTGGAAAGCACCTAGGTGGCTGGGTTCATGCAGAAGTTAGGCGCGCAGAGCTGGAAATATTCATTAGTTAAGCAAAACAAGACCACAAATAACGGTCTCTCTATCACCATCGAGCCAAACCATAAAGTAGTAAACTTCCTAGACGTCACCCTGGATCTTAACAATAACCTATATTATCCTTACCATAAACCAGGTGAAATACTTACATTATTAGCCCACACTCTAACCACCCACCGGCAGTCATCAGAGCAGTAATCAAATCTATCTCGTATAGGATCTCCATGCTATCAGCAAATGTGGAGATATTTATAAACCATGCACCATATTATAATAAGGCTCTTTCTGAATCTGGTTATGAACAGTCCATTTACTACATACCTAAATGCCATAAACAGCACTTCACCACAATAACCATAATAAACTTAACACTAGAACTAGAAATACCTTAGCATATAGCCAGATTCGCCGGAATTTTAGCAGTTACAGCACTTATACATAAAAACTGCCACCAAATTAAAGCACAACCGGCCTGATATTGTTGTTTGGGACCACACATTGAAAATGTGTTCTGTTGTGGAGATCAGCTGCCCACTTGATGTAAACGTTGTCAGAAAAATACGGGAGAAGGAGGACATCTACGGACCATTGATGAGGAGTTTACAAATCCAGTATCCAAGATACACCTTTAGCTTCATACCCATCATTATTGGAGCTACGGGTTATATACTAACCCGCTTGGACCAATGTATAACTGAACTTGGATTTGCGGACAAAGAGCGCAGCTCCCTAATTCATAGTCTACAAATGGCTGTGATAGCTGGCACCTTCAAAATTTGCAAAACATTCTTGCGATTCAAAGGATGACAATTTCTTTTACAACCTTGCCACCAGGAAGGTGGCCGGTCAAAAATATACTCGAAATTACGAGAAAGAGATAAACATAAACATATATATATATAAACATATATATATATATCAATTATATATATATATGAATCCTTGAAATGTCATAAAGGATTCTGCATGTGTGTGAATATGAATGGAGAGAAATGTGTATGTGTATATGTATGTAGGTGGTGGGGAGTTGAAACTCCAAGAAAGCTGAAGAAAAGAGGAAATAAAAGAAAAAGTAAACAACAAATTACAAAAAAAGAAAATTAAAATAATAAAAACCACACTAAAGATAGAAATACAAGAATAAAATCTGCTGGGTTGCAGGGGGCGAGGTGGCAATGGCTGTAGTGGAAAAAATCTGCTGCAGGGAACTGACAATTAATTTAAATAAATAAAAAAAAAGATTTTTTAATGTATTATTAAGCATACACACACATAAATATGTCTATAAATATGGGGGTGAATATATATGTATGTGTTTCATCATCATCGTTTAATGTACATTTTGCATGCTAGTATAGGTAGAATGTGTGCTGTCCTGTTGTGAGACATCCAGGTCGGAGAACTGTGTTTTGCTCACACAGAACTAATTTTGGCTTGGTTTCTATGGCTGTATGTCCTTCCTAATGCCAACCACATTTGCAGCATGTACTGGGTGCTTTTTTCGGTTGCACCTACACGACCACTTTACAGTGTGGGCTGGGTGCTTTTGTCATGGCACCTACACAACAATTTTACAGTGTGGACTGCCTAATTTTTCTCGCAGTTCAGTTATGCTTTCCAATTTTCACAGGTCCTCTGCACACAGTGCCTAGGTCTCACTACCTTTCATTTTTGGGGAAAAAACTTTTTTTAGTGAGCAGTGGTAGTAACTCTCTGAACTTTCTCCAACCCATTCTCACTCTGGCTACTGTGATTTCAGAACACCCTCCACCACTGCTAATTTTGTCATCCAGGTAACAGAAATTATCTACTACAGAGCCCTCTGGACATTTTAAGGAGGTAGTATCCTGAGAGCTCTTGCTACTTACTGCCCCTGTGCACCGGCCACATGTAAAACCTGCACTTTTTGTTAGTCTACATGAGATCTCTTGTGTACCCATAGTTTTCATTTGGGACATAGGATGGAATTTCTATCTACACCTTTTCTGCACACTGAGCAAGGTCATTTCCCTGAGGAGATCTGGGCCCTCCTATCCTTTCTACTTGCTAGAACTTTAGTCTTTACCTAATTGACTTTAAGACCTTTTGATTCTAGGCCATGCTTCCAGGTTTGGAATTTCAATTCTAATTTAGCTATAGATTTAGCTATAAGAAGTTCCTATGGGCAGCCAGTCTTAAATTCCCCCATTATTGTCTGCAGGACACATACATATATATTCACACCCATAAACAGGAGGGAGTTAAGAACTGAGCCTTGATGAACACCAACCTTCATGCTAAATTCTTTGCTATAGTCATTGTTAATTCTGACTTTGTTGACTGTTCCTCCATACATGGCTTGTACTGCCCTCACAAGCCATTCGTCTAATCCTAGTTTTCTAAGAGTCCACCAGATAATGGAATGGCAGAGACTCTGTCAAAGGCTTTCTCCAGGTCTACAAAAGCCAAGTAGATGGGTTTTCCTTTAGCAAGGTACTTCTCATGCATGTGTATGTGTATATATATATATATGTGTGTGTGTGTGTGTGTATGTGTGTGTATTATAGATACATACATTTTTATTTATATATAGAGAGAGAGGGGGAGAGGAGGGGGAGAGGGGGATGTAAGAGAGAGAGAGAGAGAGAGAGCGAGAAGTGGGGGGAGGGGCTAGCTACCTAAAAAAATAGGCAGACAAGATATACACACATGAATTAAATATCCCTGAAATGCACATGAGGCCCCTTAGAAGTTGTTGACAACTTTTGACTAGTGATCACTAGTTGGTCACAAATAAAATCTGTCTACACAATGGAATGAACTTCTCTGATGAAAACCATCAAAATATTACCAAACTCATCCAACTTAGTAAATTAAAATATTACTACTCTATTCTCTTTCCTTTCATTTATCTTGTACAGCTATCTATGGTTCATATACTTAACTTTCAAAAACTTAAGAGACTTAACTTTTAACATCCTGCAATGTTTGAGCATAAAATGTTTGAAACAGATCTTATTCAATTGTTTTTAGTATCTTTATTAGTGGAGAGATTGTTGTAAAAGTTTGCAGTACTAATTCTTAACATCCTATAATGATTTAGCAGAAAATGGCTAAAAAGTTTTGTGAATTAAAAATCATTATTGTATCTTTACTAGTGCAAAGATTATAATGAAAACTTTCACAAGACAAGTCTTTAGTCTTTAATGTGATACAGTCATAGCAGTATTGGACTTAGCTATAAGTTAAATAAGCTTTAGTTCAGAGTCACACACACACTCGGCAGCGGCATCATTGTCATCATCATCTAATGTCCATTTTCCATGCTAGCATGGGCAGTCTCTTTGTGAGAGATCATATCAGAGGACCTTGATTCGCATACACGAAACTGATTTTGGCTTGTCTTCTACAGCTGGATGCCCTCCCTAATTATATAAATATATATATATATATATATAACGAAGGAAATGTGGTAAGGAACCAGATGGACCATAACGCACCAAAGTACTCAATACTTAGGGTAGTAGAGTGGGTAATATATATATATATATATATATAATGTTGCATGGCAGTGAGACCTGGGCATTGTGTGCAGAGGATATACGCAGACTAGAGAGGAACGAAGCTTGCATGCTCCGCTGGATGTGCAATAGTAATATACGTGAACGGCAAAGCATAAACGAACTAAGGAAAAAATTAGAAATAAGAGGGATCAGATGTTGTTTACTCGAGAGAAGACTACGTTGGTATGGTCACGTGATGCGCATGAAAGACGACAGCTGTATAACAAAGTGCAGGGCAATAAAGATAGACGGTAGCCACGGAGTAGGCAGACCCAGAAAAACATGGGACGAGCTGATAAATTCCGACCTCACACGCTTACACCTCTCCAAGACAATGTCACTGGACCGAGACCTTTGGCGGTACTCAGTAATAGAGAAGACCCGCCTTACCTAAATACAAAGTAAAAACCTACTACAGTCAGTAGGCATCTCTATCAAACCCCCCGTCCCACCACCTCCACCCCATCCACACCGCCCCTTTCAATGTACAGTTATGTTGGTCCCACAACATCCAGGCCGAAACAAATGAGATCGTGTAGGTGTCACGACAAAAAAACACACAGTCCACGCTGTAAATGTGGCCGTGTAGGCAACACGGTAAAAACCTCCCAGCCCCACACTGTAAATGTGGTTGGTGTTAGGAAGGGCATCGAGCTGTAGAAAACCCGCCAGACAGTCCACGCTGTAATGTGGCCGTGTAGGCAACACGGTAAAAACCTCCCAGCCCCACACTGTAAATGTGGTTGGTGTTAGGAAGGGCATCCAACTGTAGAAAACCCGCCAGACAGTCCTATGCGAGCAAGACAACCACTCTTGCCTCAAGTGGGAAAACCCCCGTCCAAACCCATGCAAGCGTGGAACACGGACGCTAAACCTGATGATGATGATGATGATGATGATATATATATATATATATATATATATATATATATATATATATATATATATATATATATATAAATATATATATAATATATATATATATATATATATATATAATATATATATATATATATATATATATATATATATATATATATATATATATATATATATATATATATATATATATAATATATATATATATATATATATATATATATATAATATATATATATATATATATATAATATATATATATATATATATATATATATATATATATATATAATATATATATATATATATATATAATATATATATATATATATATACACCTCTCAAAGTCAATGACACACGACCGTGACTTCTGGCGTCACGCAGTAATACAGGGTACCCGACCTCCCATGGGTACATGCTGAAGCATATAAACAATATGCCCCCACTCCCCCCACCGCAAGGTGGTCGTGGAGGTGCCATGGCAAAAAAGCACCCAGCCCACACTGTAAAGTGGACGTGTAGGCGCCACGAAAAAGCACCCAGCACTCACTGTAAATGAGGTTGGTGTTAGGAAGGGCATCCAGCTGTAGAAATCAAGCCAGATCAGTTCCTGTATGAGCAAGGCATGGTCAGCCGACCAGACACTGCCCACAACAGGACAACCCGTCTAACCCATGCTAGCGTGGAAGAACGGACGTAAAACGGTGATGATGATGATGATGATGATGATATAGGAAAGCTCCGGCTTAGCTGTTGAAACAGCCGGAGCTCAGCTGTCGGGGTCCTGACTCTTTTCCTACCTACTCTACTACCCTAAGTATTGAATACTCTGGTGCATTACGGTCCACCTGGTATCTTACCACACCTTCTTTGTTATATATATATATATAATTCATTCATTATCATTAACATTAATATAAAATATAATAATCATTGATCTAAAGTTTTTTTAAGAGAAGGGCCTCAAATTTTATATAGCTTAGGGCCTCAGCATGTAGAAGTCCAGCCCTGATTCATAGTGCTGTTTTATTGTTCTCAAGAATGTCTTGCTAATGTGCTATCATGTGGTATATGATGCTGAGAGTTAAATTCACAATAAATATGAATGTTATCTATAAACTGGTGTTAAAAAACTCTCAGGAGGGCCTTCTAGAGAAGAAACCCTCCCGAAGCAGGTGTTTCTGCCCTTAACTTCTGTGTTCATGAGACAAAGGATGATGAAACCTGTGTCAACATTTAAAGTGGGAAAATAAAATAACAATGTAAAATACTTAACTTCAACTAGACTTTAATCTTCTCAATATGAATTACATTGAAGATTAATATAAAAATGATGGGAGATTTTAACTGTTTTTACATAATAACCTTTGTTAAGTTACCTTCCAAACACTAGCTTAATAATGAGAAATTTATATCCACTTCAAATTCTTGGTTATTTTTAAAGTTAATTGAAAATCATAGACAGTATCTTTGATTAGATATACAGTAACAAATGGGTTAACATGTTTATATATATCTAAAAACCTGGCATCAAATTTTGTGTAAGGACCTTTCTTAAGTTATATTCCAAACACTAGCTTAATAATGAGAATATTATCTTCCTAAGTCACACCAAATTCTTGGTTATTTTAAAAATAAGTTGAAAATTATAGCAGTATCTTTCGATAGAAATATAGATTATGATAGCAACACATTATGATACCAACCCAGCCAAAACCTTACCTAGATCTACAAAACATAACCGCCCATTTTTAAATAATTTCCTGAATCATACCAAATTTTTGGTTATTTCCAAAATTAGTTGAAAATTATAGACAGTGACTTTCATCAGAAAGTATGATAATGAAGGATTAAAAAAAAAATCATTTCCTAAATCCAATAGAGAATGGTAAACTTGAATGGTAAACCTTTCACCTTGTTATACATAGAACAATGAACAATTACTTCTACTCCCACTATCATTTAAAAAAGTAGAACAAAATGTAAACTATTATATTATATCTAAGACATTTAGATAAGGAAAATGTTATTATCACATGAATGATAGAAAAAAAAATATATATAGGTGCATATGTGTGTTTGTCAGTATATATATGTGTGTGTGCCTGTGTGTCTGTGTCTGTGTGTCTGTGTCTGTGTGTCTGTGTCTGTGTGTCTGTGAATATTGTATGCAAAAAGTAAATGGAAACAACAAAGTCCAATGATGAAATATATTAGTTTAATGCTTGATATAGAAGGAAAATAGTATTTACGTTTCAGACACTAGTCCATTGTCAGAAGACAATGAGAAATGAAAGATGAAATAGAAAGATAGAGAGTGAGAGAAGGAAAGACCAGAAAAATACTTTTGAGAAAAGCACATGTATTCAGTCAGCCATATATATATGTGTGTATATGTGTGTGTATATATATAGTGTATATATATATATATAGTAGTACAAACTTGGTATAAATATTCAAGGGTTTAAAGCACTCAGTCCATAGGATGAGTTAAGTATAATTTAATTAGTTACAACAGTGACATGTACATGTCAATATATATATATATATATATATATATATATATATATATATATATATATATATATATATATATATATATATATATATATATATATATATTTATATATATTTATATATATAGATATATTTATATATATCTATATATATTTATATATATATATATATCACCTTGAGGTCACCTTGACCGACCAGTCTGTCAGGCGCCGCTGGTCACAGCACGTTGCTGTTTTAGCCATACGATCATGCCATGCCACTGGCTGGGCGGGCAGGCTGTAAGTCTAAAGTCTGTCTTATGCCAGAAGACTCATTTGGCCGATGCTTATCCCGGCTTCATGACGTGAACCGACTGAGAGCACAAGACTCCCCCCTTGGACAGGACGCCAGTCCATCGCAGGGTTATATCTCCAGCTATTGCTGGTACTCATTTTCAGCTGAGTAAACTGGAACAACGTGAAATAAAGTGTCTTGCTCAAGGAAACAACATATCACCCGGTCCGAGAATTGAACTCACTCATGTGCCTTCATATATATATATATATATATATATATATATATATATTTATTTATTTATATATATATTTATTAAAATAACAGATTATATATATATATAAGAAAATGAGGGGTTTAAAGAAAAAAAAATGAGATGTCCTACACGATTGAAAGTATAAAGGAAAGAAATCAAAAATGCAACTGGAGTCTTTTTAAGAATATTTATTTGTTTCCTTCACCAGTTTCACAGTTCTTATGCTTTTCAAAAGTAGAATTGAGGGTTTGTGGTTTTTCTCGCATCTGCAAGATATATATATATATATATTTGGTTGACGTACGTCTCCGAACATATGTGTATTTACATGTAGGTATGTGTGTACGCTTGTTATATATTGTTATATACGTATTTATTTATATACATTTATTTAATTATATGTATACATGCACACACACACACACATATATATATATTTTTTTTAATATATATTTTTATGTGTATTTGGTGTATACATTCGTATGTGTGCGGGTACAGGTATTGCGTGGGTTCTGTATGTGCGTGCGTTTTTTTCTTTTTGTGTACGTGCGTGTATTTGTATACCTATGGCGAGAGTTTTCGCATATGCTTGTGTATGTACGTATATGGATGCGTGTATGTATTTATTTAATTTCAATTACCTCTGTATTTTATTTACTTTATTCTTAACTCTGAAGCCGAGAATCATTCGGTTTCCTAGTTAGAATTTTAGTCTACGACTTCAGTTATACCATTTACGTGGCTTTGTCTTTGCGTGCAATTGTTCTCCCCACTCCACATATGACGTATTATCTTCGTTTTGTTCGTTCATTGCCAGAGAACGTCTCTATGAACCACCTAATAGAATATTAGTGTACGACTTCTTTTATACCATAAACATGGTTTTTTCTTTGTGTGTAATTGTTTTTCACCACTCCAAATAATGACGTATTATATTCGTTTTTTCCCGTTCTTTGCCAGGGAACGTTTCCATGATCCAAAGTATCGTCTTCCTGTCTTCCTCCGGTTGCAACGTTTTTGAAATATTCACTTCTGCGTTCACAGATTGACTTTGTTAGTTTCAGAAGATCCCATTAAGGGTGAAAGCAGCGATTCTTTGCTTAAACTTTAATCTGTTATTTTAATAAATATATATATATATATATGAATGAAAATAGACCAAGAAACGGGACTGTCCATCATCAGTAGTCTGCTGATTATCATTGGTATTTCTTTCGCATTAAAGACTAGATACCTAAAATCAGTGCGAGCGATTACTAAATTAAGTTATTGGGACAGACCAAATTGGAAGGGGAAAGTAAACAAACAACATGGTAGTAATGCAATGTAAAGAGAGGAAAAGAGAGACAAGTCAATGAATATTGTGGGCTTAAGTCCGAACAAATCAATTGACAAGAAGAAGCAGACACGCGAACAGTGAGAGAGAAAGGATTTCATACAGGTCAGACAGGAGGAAGTCAGAGAGGGGGAGTAGCAGAGAGTGAGTGAGTGAAAGTGTGAGGAAGAGGCCAGCCGGGAGTGTGTGACCAGCAGAGGGAGTGAAAGAAAGCAAGAGGTACAAGGAGAGAGAAGGGGGAGAGAGAAAGAGGATAGCAGTAACTTAATTTAGTTATCGCTCACACTGATTTTAGGTATCTAGTCTTTAATGCGAAGAAATACCAATGATAATCAGCAGACTACTGATGATGGACACTCCCATTTCTCGGTCTATTTTCCTTCATATGTATCACATTCGCAACAACGCAGCACGCCATTTTTACATTCACATATATATATATATATGTATATATATATATATGTATATATATATAATATATATTATATATATATAAATATATATTACATATATATAAAAGAAAGTAAGGTTCTTTTAAAATGTCCAACATGGGTAAAGATATATGAAAAAGAAATTGAAAATGCAACTGGAATCTTTAAAGAATATTTATTTACTTTACCAGTTTTACAGTTCTTATGATTTTCAAGAGTAAAATTGAGATGGAGGGTTTATGTTTCTGGAAAAAGTCTCCAGTTACATTTTTAATTTTTTTCCCTATATATAATATTTTAAATGAGTTGATAATACAACCATATAAAGAGAAAAAACATTTTAAAGCTCACAGCACGATAGGTATCACACTCCTATGATAATTCTTTGGGCTTGTAATGGTAAATATTATTTGTACTTAATTCAATTCTGATAAGATTATTATAACAGGAATGGAATATTCTAGTTAGTTTAATAAAACGGTCGTAAATCAATTAAATGATTTAATTTAAATCCTTGTTAATCCTTATTCTTTTATATATATAAATATTTAGAAATGTCCATCCTATAAATAATTAAAAAAACTCAAAGATGCAATATATGTCAGTTTTCTTGTTAGCAGATGTATCTACAGCAGACAACAGTGACATCTGGTGGGAGAGGATTTGAAGAGAACACCTTTATGGGTCCCGACTGTTGGAGTGACATGCTGTTCTCTCATGTGGACACTGGACATTGCTGGACAGAAAGAGACTTTGGCCAGTATGAGGAAATACCAGGTATGTTGTATGAGAGAACACTGTCACATTTCTGGTTTCTTAGTCACACATCTTGCATAATAATACCTAAATAATTAATTTGAATGTCCTTCACCATAAAATTACTAGATGGCATGGCATGGCATGGCACCTACATGTGTAATATATATAGACGCATATTTATTATATATAACACAAGTAAGAAGTAACTATAAGGTTGTATCAAAACAATTGTAAGGGTTAAACTATGTAAGAACTTATTTCTGTCATCCTAATTTATGTATCACACATAAATGGATCAGACATAGCTGCCAATCTGGGGTTCTGTTTAAACTCGTGAATATGAGGCAACAAAGGGGAAAGCTCATCATTACTATTCCCAAGAAAATATTTTTAAAAAAAGGCAAAGAAAGGCAACACTTTGAGAGTGTGGTAATAGTTGAAGCTGACATAATAAATCAGGACCAGTAATATTACAATTCTGGATCTGATCTAGACTCTTGAGGTACATGGCAGAAGCTTTAGCTCTGGTTTGATTTTTGTGTAGTGAATGAAAGAGAAATCCTTACTTTATTATAAAGTCCCTTGCCATCAGGTAGATATTCCTGATAGTTACCTGAACTTTGAACGAGATGATAGGACTGAAGACCAGATAATTATAATGCTAGAGAAAACTCCTATGAGATGCAACCTCCTAGGAAGCCAGTTAAACCTGCAAAGGTGTGAGTTATAAATTTAATTTTTGAGAGAAATTGGGGCAAGTAGAATTGCCAAGAAACATTGCTAGGAAAGCAATAATTAAACATCTGCCCTAGGCGGTAGGGTTCATGTACCATCTCCACTCAGTCAAGATATTTATGCTATATGATAAATTCACTTTTAGACACAAGACTAGCAAATTTGAAGGGGGGTGAGGAAGTCGGTAGAACCAACCCCAGTACTTGACTAGTACTTTATTATATTGCCCTCATAAGTCAGAAAGTCAAAGTTGACTTCAGAGAGATATGAACTCAGAATCAGAATGAAAAGAACCTGGAACAAACCTTACAAAGCTTTCATTCAACATTTTATTGGTTCTGCTAATCCACTGCTCTTGCTTCTACTATATAATTCTTAACATTGGCCTTTAAAGAATGGAAAGCAAAGTTGACTTTGGCAGGATTTGAACTCGTAATGTAAAGAGCCTGGGACAAATATCACAAAGCTTTCATTCAATGATGTAATGGTTCTGTTAATCCACTGCCTTTACTTCTATATAGTTCTTTTTCCCAATAGCCCTGGATTTCAGCGAGACTTGAACTCAGAATGTAAAGAACCATGAACAAATACCACAAAAGATTTAACCTGACGCTCTACTGATTCTGCCAATCCACTGCTCTCACTTCTAATATATAATAAACTGAATAAGTGAAATCTGTTAATGTTTTCTGACAGTAGAATGCAAGCTGTTACTGTCAGCTTTAAATATCTAAAGTGGCCATAACAGAAACTACAACAACTTACTTATAAGTCATATAAATATGATAAACATTGCTTTTATAAGAACAAGACAAACATCCATTTTGTTCACTGTAAATATTAGCTCTATTGATTGGAATAATAGATATTGCTGTAGCCATCATTGTTGTTGTTATTGTTGTTGCCATCATTGTTGTTGTAGTTGTTATCATTGTCATAGTTATGGTATGTTTTCATTACCTTCATCATTGTCTTCATCCCTATCATCATTACCTCCACCACAACTATCACCATCACCGTCTTCACCACCACCATCACAACCACAACCCCACCATCATTGTCATCACTCTTATCATTACCTCCTCTACAATTATCATTACAAGTGGCATCCCAGACGAGGGGTTTGCCACTGCGGAACGGGAAGATGGTCATGCCATCTGGCCTTTTGCCGTCCCCTTGATTCAGCCCCACCGGCTCGAGCTGGGAAGGGAAGCCTGCAGTGTCCAAGCCATGCTTGGTGATCTCGTTGAGGGCAGCATGGCGTGGAATGCAGCTGACACTGTGGCGACAGGAAAGCGGGTGGAGGCCGAAAGAGTCCACGGTGGAACCGCAGCGACATTGGTGTGGCTGGCAGATCTGGAGGCCGAGCCTCAGGGAAACGCCGATTCGCAGGCTATGGTTGTCTAGCTGCATGCCAGTGGAGAAGGAGGGCAGGGCATGGAGCCAGGCACCACAAGCAAAGCGGTGCTGGTCAAGCTGGCGCGTGAGCCTGTCTGAGGCCAAGCTGCACTGGATGGCATCCCAAGTGCGTTGGGGGGATTTGACGTCAACAGAGGGAGAAGGAGGAGGGACGTCTACTGGGCTAAGTCCCAGCCGGTCCCATTTCTCACAGGCGGCCTCACGTTCTCTGAACACAGGGGGTTCTGTTGTGTTTTGAAGAACCCTGCTGATGAGGACGCGGCACGAGGTTACCGACGAAAGATACGCTGGCAAAGCTAGTGAGATCGGGGACTGGAGGCCAAGGCCACCATACCTGACCGGTAAAGTGGCCTGCTGCCACCCTATGTCGTTACCTCATCTACACCACCTCCATCACTGTCATCATCATCATCACTATCACAACTGCTGCTGCCGCCATCACCACCACATCCCAACTATCATCACAACCACCATCACCACCACCATCATTGTTTGCATTTTAATATAATTCTTTATTTCCTCCTTCTTCCTGTCTCTGTTGTAATAATCCCCAACACTGCTCCTTACAACATGTCTTCATCTTGTAATACCACAAATATAAGGCTCTATATTTGACCCTTTCATGACCATATTTCTAATGAAATATACCATATTTTGATTAATTATTTAATAAGCACTTTCATACCAAACTAACAGAAGCCCCATTTGGTTCTGTTTGTTTAAAGTATTTATATTTATATTCATCTCAAAAGCTTCCATTATAAAGAGCAATCTTCAACTGCATCAAAGACATAACTTCCCTAGTGTTGGTGCTATGTAAGAGAATCAAGCCAAAAAATGCTTGCCAAAGAAAGGCTTGGGGGGAACACTCAGTTGTGTCCAAAACATGACAACCTCTCCTGTGTACTCAGTTAAACATAAGACCATACATAAGGGAGATGACAGATCTCTGGCTTGTCTGGGAGATCGGTAGCCCCACTTCAGTATTGACTTCATCCAACCCTTGCTAACAGGGAAAGCAGAGATTAAAACAATGATGATGATGAAGATACCAAGGCAGAATTACCATTATTCATTTTGAAGAAATTTTCCAATTACTGAGTTTTATCTTTCTATTGATGGTGAGATACATATATGTATGTGTGTGTGTATATATATATATATATATATATATATATATATATATATATATATATATACACATACACATATATGATGCATGCAAGTTCTCAATTATTTTTAAAATAACGTTTTCATTATTATGCTAGTGGTTGTAAGACTCTTTAACAAAGTTCTTAGATAATTATGGACACTTCAGAACAAAAAGCTTTGAATCATAGAAGCAGAAATGGTTTCAAGAGATTTGGTTAACCCTTTCATGAGCATATTTATAATAAAATATACTCTCTTTCAATTAAATAATGCAGAATTTTGAAGGATTTACTCAAATAATTATTTCATTCCTAATGTAATAACTTAACATATGGTTCTTGAATAATATCATGCTGGAAGATATAAATTTTGGTGGTTTTCTTTCATAGAACCAGAGCCAGTTTTGACTGGGCTGGTATAAAAATGTTAAGACAGTAAAGTGTGATTTAGGGAATTTGGCTGTTAATTGTAACAAATCAAGTAATCATGTAGATATTTCTTTGTTGGCTTATAAATTGTATTTTTCTTCTTCTGCTGCTGTTCTTACTTATTCCTGGGATGGTCAGGCTGAGAGGGGTGGGGGGTGGGGGGACAGAATCTTCTGTCACACTTTCTAGAAGCTCCTATCAGAAGCAACCATTTCCAAATGATCCGGCTGTGACCAACCCAAGCTCATGGATATTATCCAGCTATTTTGCATGTGGTCTACCTCTGGGTTTCCTGCCAGTTGGTTGGGTTTGCCCTATAAAATCTGTCCAGGGATTCTTTCCTTAGACATAATCTTAGTGTGTATTCAAAGGGGATGTAGAAGTAAAGATATGAAGATGGTGTGATGGTTCTATTTACAAGAATACAGATCGGAGTTGGCTACCCACATGGGTATGCCCCTCAAGGTGTAGTGGCTGTTCCAGTGCTTTTCCTTCACCATCCTCCAGGACAATGTCTTCTCCATCTTATCAGCCAGGACCACGAGGCGGACTGACCTTTAAGTTTCATTCATGGTTGTCACATGTAGAACAGATTTACTTGCATTTTATTATATTGCGTAGACTTACACAGCTGTCTTTTGTTCACATATTTTGTTATTGTTGTTGTAGTTGTTGTTGCTGTCAGGGAGGGAAAAGCAACATCCATAACTCTTTACATTACATTAGTTCAATATATCAAACAACTAAATAAATTTATAAATTTACCCAATTTAACATCATTGAATTTTCTCAATCGATAACAAAAGTTTTGCTCCAAAGAACATCGAATTTCTCCAATAATTTATATTCCAATTAGGAATTTGGATATATAATAATATACATGTTAGAAAATCATTACTTACTTTTGGTAACGCTTCATAGTTAAAGACAAATGAGGTTAATTCTTTCAATAGAGTTATGGGAAGTTGGGAAGTCGACATTCTGGGATAATTTGTGAGCTCAAGAACTACATATTTCTAAAATAACTAACTTCATATTTGTGTGCATGTGTGTATGTGTGCATGTGTGTGCATGTGAGTGTGTGCACATGTATGTTTGAGAATGTACATGTGTGTGTATATATGTGTGTGCATGTGAGGATATGCACATGTGTGTGTATGCATGTGTGTGTGTATGTTTGTGAAAATCATTATCATCATCATTATCCTCATCAATTTTACATCAGCTTGTCCAAGCTTCCATAGGTTTGATGAGTCTTCTACAATACATCATCCTTCCACTTATTTCTCTCCTTTGTCAAGTCCTTTATGACCTTCACCATCTAGAGATTCACTTTCACCATTTCTGCCCAAATATTTCTCAGCCTCCCTCCACCATATCTTCCTTTTATATTTACTAATGTTATTAGCTAAGTTTGTACACACACACATACACATATGTATATGTGTGTATATATATATATATATATATCCCGTCTAAACCCATGCTAACGTGGAAGATAGACGTTAAACGATGATGATGATGATGATGATGATGATGATGATGATGATATATAGTATTTGACTAAATAGAATTAGTCTGTTAGTTGGCATTTAAAAAAACCCTCTGAATGGAAAAAAGGATGAGTATTGATGTACATGGGACATGAATCCACATTTTTGGTTTGTTGGACCAATGTGTTACCATTACACCAACACGCCACCCATGCTTCCTTCAATTCATTTAGAAGCTATAAAATCATAGCAGGTATATATATATATATATGTATATAAATAGCTGTTTCCAAACATGACTTGCTTTGTGTCTCCCTATTTATATACATATATATATACCTGTTATTTAATATATACCAGACCACCCATGACCCGTTGGGTCACGTTACGTCAGGATATTTTAAAAAAATCATGTTCACTTAAAAATAATTTTTAAATAATTAAAATATACACAGACATGTATATAATGTGAAATGAAACTGGAAGACCCATATATATATATATATATATGTATGTGTGTGTGTATATATATATATATATATGTGGGTGTCTGTGATCTATATACACTGGTCATAGATACACACACATATATTTATACACACACATATATATATATATATACACAACAACACCACCAGCTCTCTCTCTCTTCCATTCTCCTTCTCTGTCTCCTCTCCCTCTCTCTATGTCCCTCTTTCAATCTACTATCTCACAACCACTATCACTTTCTCTCTATCCTTCTCTCTCTCTCTTTCTCTATGTTTATGAAGGTACCTAGAAAAACCCTGTATCTTGGGAAGCTGTGCTCCAATTTACACGAAACTTGTTTTATTCCATTTCTATTCCCATTTCAGAGTCAACTTCCTTTCAAAGTATTTTCCCATTATGCTCCCTTTTGGTTGTATTACATTACAGACAAGCAAGCAAGCAATCACAGAGTTTTAGTAGTATATATATATGCGTTAACCTAATATATCCCTTCCATATACTGTATCGATTGTGTTGTTATTTCTGTTTACGTTTTACGTACTTATATATATGTGTGTGTGTGTGTGTGTGTGTGTGTGTGTGTGTGTGTGTGTAATGAACAATGAAACCAAAAGACAAAGCTTAGTGCTTAATCAGTTCCTTGTTTTATAATCATTTAAGAATGTTGATTGGTCATGATAAATCGATATAGTGACTAATTGATATTTGTTATGTAACTCTATATCATTAGTCTTGATACTCTAGATCCATCTTACTTGTCAGAAACAGTATACACTCACACACAGATATATATATACATATATATATAAATACATATATATATAAATATATATGTATATATATATATATATTAATAAGAGGAATTCCAACTTTGTCTGATTTACTCGTTTTATTTACAATCCTTTAAAATTTATAATGGTATTATAATGAAATAGTATGGTAGAATATTAAATGTTAAGTGTTAATTGAACAAGTACTTTCATGCTTTCGCAATCTTCAGGTTCATAATGTGTGGTGACAATCAAGTTTGCAATTTTCAACTGTGAAAATTGCAAACATGATTGTCACCACACATTATGAACCTGAAGATTGCGAAAGCATGAAAGTACTTGTTCAATTAACACTTAACATTTAATATTCTACCATACTATTTCATTATAATACCATTATAAATTTTAAAGGATTGTAAATAAAACGAGTAAATCAGACAAAGTTGGAATTCCTCTTATTAATATAATCTTCTATACACAATCATACACACCCGTGTATATTTATCTATATATATATATAAACGTGGTTGGTGTTAGGAAGGACATCCAGCTGTAGAAAACCTGCCAGACAGTCCTTTACGAGCGAGACAACCAATCTTGCCTCAAGTGGGACAATTCCCGTCTAAACCCATGCTAGCGTGGAAGATAGACGTTAAACGATGATGATGATGATATATATATATATATATATATATATATATATATATATAGAGAGAGAGAGAGAGAGATGAGATGTTACTAGTACTCTATACATAAGAAAAGTAGAGTGTAGATTTTAGGATTTTCTACTTATGGTTAAGCATTTTCAATTTCAAACTGCAGGGCCGAACATTTTTAATGCTGGCATGCATGCTTGCACACACACACACACACACACACATATTCATATATAGTACTAGCTAAAGTACCCGTCCTTTGGACGGTTCAAGTAGCTTTCGATGTATCTCATTAAACTAAACAAAGTAAATTTGAATACATAGAAGAAAAACGTACTTTATGTAAACATGAAAACCTTAGGCACTATTCTAGCGAAATAATTAATATGTGAGCTCGGTGTCATCCATTATCCCATGTAACAACAGAAATCCAGTCTAGGTATAAAGTACAAAGAGTAAAGTAAAATCCAAATGACCCGAATTGTAATAAGCAAAATCCCAAAACAAAATTTTTGACAACATCAAAAATGAGTTCCTATTGTATTGACGAAAGATAATTCTTGTCTTACTTAATCACGAAAATTGACACAAATAACCGAAACTTTTTTAATGTCTCAAAGGTCCCAATATTGATTTTTGAAAGCCTTTGTAGATCATGTACAGGTTTTGTGCAAGGAGAAGCTCTGTAAAAAATTTCAAAGAAATCGCATAAAAATTGTCCACACACACAGAGAAAACTTCAGCTTTATATATATACAGATAATTAAAATTTCATACACTTAACATGTATGCACGACCTTAAGTTTCCAGGTCCAGTTTTGGCCATCACTATACAGTAGAGGAACTGTTACAATACTGGCCTTTAATAGGGTGCCAGGATGAAATTACCTATGGATATCATGTATGCATGCATACATACATATATGCATTGTTATATTGGGAGGGGGGCGGGGCGGTCGGTCAGATTGTCAATAACAAACACATGCAACAGTTGAATTTCACTTCATTATCAGTTTTATTATTAGTTAGGTAACTAATCCATTCCTTGGTAATAAAAACAAGATGGATTAAATAGAACAAAATCAAAACAAAAAAAAAGAGACAGAGCACAGCAATAATATTCATTGAAAAGGTCACATAATGTGTGATGAAAGATCTTTGACAAATATGGCGGTTAAACAACTATCTGGTTACTAAACTAACTGAAGAATGGATTAGTTAACTAACTAATAAGTGTTTCTTATATAGGCACAAGGCCAGCAATTTTGGGGGATTAAATCGACCCTAGTGCGTGACTGGTACTTTATTTTATTGACCCCATAAGGATGAAAGGCAAAGTTAACCTCGGCGGGATTTGAACTCAGATCACAAAGTAATTCTATGCTGCAGAGCATGGTGTCCGATCTTCTACTGATACTGCCAATCCACTGCCCTAGTTAACTAACTAATAATTGTTTCTACTTTTGGCACAAGGCCAGAAATTATTCCAGTGTATTACTGGTACTTTATTTTATCGACCCTGTAAGGATGAAAGGCAAAGTTAACCTTGGCAGGATTTGAATTCAGATCATAAAGGGGCGTAACTCTATGCTGCAAAGCATGGCATCCGACCCTCTACCAATACTGCCAATCCACCAGCCTTAGTTAACTAACTAATGATAAAACTGAAATGAAAATCAATTGATGAATGTGTATTTATTAGCAACATGATCCTCCCAATGCATAACAATATCTGTTTCTACTCATGATTTTACCCCAAGAATCTTACAAAATAAATACAAAAATAAAGTATATATGCATATGTGTGTGTGCGTGTGTGTGTATGTGTCTGCATGTATATAGTATATATATGTGTGTGTGTATGTATACATGTGCGTATGTATGTGTATGTGTGTGTGTATATATATATATATCGAAAAAGGACACTCTTCGACAAACCTACATTTGGCGCAAAATCAATTTTTAACATTCACGTGACCTCTACCGACCAATCAAAATTGTTTTGACTACAAGAATTTTTGCAACACAAATTGGCGCGAAACTTATAGTACTTATTCACGTGACATTCAACAAACAACCAAATCTTAATACATCTGGAGCCACTTTTTTCACATAAAACAGGTAGAATTTCCAAAAGTGATCAGATTAGAGCAAACATCACGGGCGTTCTATCTCAAAATTATTTTTGAAAAGCATTAGAAATGCACAACCGGTAAAAACTTAAAACTAAAACTGAATACTAACCAATACTTATTACTAATTTTTACTTATTCCTAATTAAACTATTTTTCACTGGGAAAAATTTGTCAGCATTTTCTTTTCCTTTTACTAATATATATATATATATATATATATATATATATATATATATATATATATATATACACACACACACACACTCAAACTTAGCTAATAACATTAGTAAATATATATATATATATATCCAGTTTCTCCTACAATGGAGAATTTTTTAACCATGCTGCTTTTTATTACAATGATGTCATAAAAAGGACAGTGGTTTCAAAGATAGGCTATATTACATTAATTGTTTCTACTTTAGGCACAAGGCCAGCAATTACCCAGTGCATTACTGGTACTTTATTTTATCGACCCCGTAAGGATGAAAGGCAATAATGATTGATACACTAAGTAGCATGTATTCAATGTGAATATATGATAGAGTATACTCTATGTAAGTAATACAAGTTTTAGTTGTCACAATGGTTTGTAATGAAATACACTATAAAAATCTAAACAAGCATTTTAATCTCTGTGACTAGAGAAAAAGGAGATTTATCTGGCTGGTTTTAGTGCCTTCAGCAGCTATGTACTCCTATATTCTAGAGAATATAATCCATTGGTGGAAAGTTTTTAGATACAAATAAACAATAAAAATAAATTTTGTATCATAGATCTGAGGGTGGTTTCAAGCAGTTTGGTATCAAAATTATTATTTAATTACTAACATAACAAATTATATTGGAAGGTTTTTATTTAAATAGGAACCATTTTAAATGGGTATTTTTTGTATCAAAAGGGTGGTTTTGTTTCATAGAACTAGAGACAGTTTTGGTGGGTTGATATCAAAAGAGATGATATATAGAAGCAACAAAGAAGCTGAAGAAGAAGTATAATCAGCGATATGGAATGAACCTTTGTCAGTTTCGACGATGAATGTTCTGGTTGTTCGATCAACAGAACAGCCTGCTCATGAAATGAACTTATATGTGGCTGAGCATTCCACTAATACATGAATCCATAACATTATTTTCACGGTGATACAGCATAACAGAGCGTGTGACAAAGCTGGTCCTTTGAATTACTGGTACCATCCATCTGATGGAGTTCCAAACAGTTTCCATCTACATAAGTTCATTCACAAAGCATAGTTTAACCCAAGACTATGGTAAATAACACTTGCTCAAGATACCACACTCTAACAAGACCCAAGGCCATGGTAAATAATATCAGCTCAAGATGTCACACACTCACAAGACATAGGTCAACTTAAATGACACTTGACCAAGAAGCCAGACATTGGGATCAAACCTTGCTGTATCAATTTATAACTATAGGGTATTAGCAAGTCTAAATAATATGATCCTTGTACATTCCACAGACACGTGTATCCTTAACATAACTCTCACAGACACAGAGTGACACAGTGTGTATTGTGAAAAGGCTAACTATAATTTGAATTATAAGTACAGTCCATTTGACATGCATCCAAACAGATTCAGTCTACCCCAATGTCACTCACATGGCATGGATTGACCCAAGGCTAAAGTAAATAACATTTGCCAAAATTGTCACTTTGTAGGATCGAACTCGGGAGCCATATTGCGAAACGTACTTCTCGATTATTCAGTCACAGTGCATCAACGATAACAATATATGTAAAGGGAAATAATTCCTAAAAATATTTCGCAGTAGCGTCCCTTGAAAACTCACAATCTATTAAATGTTATTTATTTGATGTCTCATTTATGTAAGCATGGAAAAGCGGACGTAAAAGCGATAGTGATGTGACACACACACACACACGCTCTCTCTCTCTCCTTATATATATATATATATATATATATATATATATATATATATATATATATATATATATATATATATATATATATATATATATATATATATATATATATATATATATATATATATATATATATATATATATATATATATATATATATATATATATATATATATAGCGAGGGAAAAGTAGTAAGGAACCAGATGGACCAAAACGCACCAAAGTACTCAATACTTAGGGTAGTAGAGTGGGTAATAGGAGTAAGTAAGACCCCGACGGCTGAGCTCAAGCCGTTTCGACGGCTAATTCTGAATTAGCCGTCGAAACGGCTTGAGCTCAGCCGTCGGGGTCTTACTTACTCCTATATATATATATATGAAGACGCATGGCTTAGTGGTTAGAGGTTGTGAGTTCGATTCTTGGAAGGGATTTTTGTTACGTTCTTGAGAAAAACACTTTATCTCACGTTGCCCCAGTTCACTCAGTTCCAGTTCACTAAGCCTTTCCCTTGGACAACATCGGGAGACTAGTATGCATGGGCGACTGCTGGTCTTTCACAAACAACCTCACCAGACTTGTGCCTCGGAGGGGAACTTTCTAGGTGCATTATCCTTACCCATATATTATATATATATGGTCTTTATTGTGCTCAAATCTATTCATAAGGCACCTATTGTCATCTGTTGTAATGCCCATATTCCTAAGAAGAAAATATATTAAAAGGTATTTAAAGATTGCATAACATAATTTTAAAAATATATTAAGAATACCTAATAAAGAAAATAATTAAAAAATATATTCTACGAAAAT
>OZ024741.1:332099276-332106776 GCA_964016885.1 Eledone cirrhosa
ATACACATACAGGTATCTACCTGTCTATGTTAGGGCCAATAATGGCGACGGTGAGATAGATCTAGAGCAGAAGTACCCAACCGTTTTACATGAAAAGGCCACATTAACATTCCAAATTTAGGTGGGGACGGCATATTAGAATTATCCATAATATCGAAGACAGTTCACGTTATTATGATGACAGACTTGCACTTAACATTGCCACGTTTTCAATCAAAACTTGTTAGATACACACGTGATTTCTTTTTCGAGAAAGTCTTTTAAAGTCTGTCGCCTTATCTATATGTTGAAGGACATAGAGACACACACGCACCCCCCCCCCCCCCCACACACACACGCACCCCCCCCCCCCACACACACACATACGCCCACACACATATACACACACACACACACTTTTTGTCCCTTTTTGAAGTTGCGTTGCCTATATGTTGAATTCTTTTCACAAAAATGCACACACAGAATACACACGTATGTACATATGGAGTATGACGGAGAGACAGAGAAACAGGTTTTCTTTTATAATCTAGATTACTACTACTACTACTACTACTACTACTACTACTACTACTACTACTTTGCAAAGTAGTTTGAATTTATATAAAAATTAGCGTGAATATTTGAAACGTAGCAAAAAATCCTGTCATGCAGTAGCTGGCTACGTGCAATCTGCTTGATAAGAGCATGTTTTCCGAAATTCACCAACATTACACCTGATATTCCCCTTCCATACATACGCACGCATGTATCAGTGTGTATTTCATGACTCATACACTGTTCACTTTCCTGACGTTTGAATATCATTTATGTACTATACATGTACCTTTGATGAGTTGTAGTGCACCTGAACACTGTACACAATAATAATAATAATTATTATTATCGTAGAGAGTCGGACGCCATGCTTTGCAGAATAGAGTTACCGTCCTTTACGGTCTGAGTTCAAATGCCGCCGGGGTTAACTTTGCCTTTCATCCTTACAGGGTCGATAAAATAAAGCACCAGTAACGTACTGGTGTTGATTTAATCGACTTTCCCCTCCACCCAAATTACTGGCCTTGTACCTGTACTACAAATCAGTCGGACACCATGCTTTGCAGCAAAGAGTTACGGCCCTTTATGGTCTGAGTTCAAATCCCGCCAAGGTTAACTTTGCTTCTCATCCTTACGGTGTCGATAAAATAAAGTACCAGTAATACACTGGAATAATTAGTGGCCTTGTGCCAAAAGTAGAAACAATTATTATCTTGTTCTAAGGGCTGCCTGCGACTCTAGAGCCACAGTTTGGAGTTCCCTGATCTGGAGTATCAAGACAAATAACTGTTTCTACTTTTGGCACAAGGCCAGCAATTACGCCAGTGTATTACTGGTACTTTATCGACCCCGTAAGGATGAAAGGCAAAGTTAACCTCGGCGGGATTTGAACTCAGACCGTAAAGGGACGTAACTATGCTGGAAAGAATGGCGTCCGACCCTCTACCGATATGCCAATCCACCAGTGTTACATAACTATCGACTAGTCACCATATCGATATATCGTAATCAATCAAACTTCTGAAACGATTGAGCACTAAACTTCGTCTTTTGTTTTCATTGTTCAACACACACACACATACACACACACACACATACACACACACACACACACACACACACACACACACACACACACACACACACACACACACACACACACACACACATATGTATATATATACAGGGTTTCCCCCAAAACCGTATACACACTTCAATAGCATTCTAATAAATATGTGCATACATATTTTTGGGACACTATGTATATATGCTTTTTTAAATATTTTATGTAAATTTATATTATATACTGTCAATTTATATTATATACACACACATGCATACATGGTGGCTGCCAACTCGTTTTCGAGTACCGCCACTACTTTATATCCTTGTAGGAGAACTCCTACCGATGCGCTGAACGAGTGTGACTTTTTAGTCCAGCCAGCGACTTGAAAACTCTGGTACAAACACTAGACTTGTGACAATTATTGACACATAGTGCTGGGCTCATGGTACCATGTGACGACAAGTGCAGAGAGATCTCCAGATATAAAGCAATGCCTGTGCCGTGAAGCTTTTATAGTGAGCAAAGGCAGATGCACAAAGCCAGTCCCACTCTCTTAACCAAGATGATATTTACCAAAAAGAAGAACAAGTCAACATCATTGGATACCATCAGAGTTGCAGGTGTTATATCAGAGTTTTCCTTCTCCTAGAATTCTGCCTTGACAAAGGCTAAGGGGTCATCTCTCCCGGTGATTTTGGATGGCCATTGACTCTTAAGAGCTCCTTTGCCCTTTGACAGGTTTTGTTTTTAGTCCTGCAGGATGTCAAAAGTCACCCTCCTCACCAAGAAACCTTGGTGGGGTTGCCAGTTTAGTCGCCAACGACCTGACCATGAGACAGGTTGTACTGGGATACATGTTACCAGTAGCACCAACTGGTGACTTGACATAAATACATACATACATACATACGTACGTAGGTGAGAAGTGAGTGTGTGGTGTGTAATTTGAAGTAGTCAAGTAGTCAATTTTATATTTATATATATATATATATATATATATATATATATATATATATATATATACATATATATATTACTAAAACTTTTTTATTGTGTGCTTGTCTTTAATTTGATACAGCCAAAACAGCACATAATGGGAAAATACTTTGGAAGAAAGTACCCCGGAAATGGAAATACAAATGAAATAAGTTACATGTAAATCAAAGCACAGGTTCCTGAGATACGGAGTTTTTCCGGGCACTAGAAAGAAAGAAATGGTGGCTGTGAGAGAGTAGATAGAAAGAGGGGGCGGGGGAGATGGAGACAGAGAAGGAAAATGGAAGAGAGATAGAGAGAGCTGGTGGTGTTGTTGAATGGAATTATAACTGGTGACTTCAAAGAATTGAATACATCATTACTGTATCTAAATCGAATTTGGTGACTGAATATTAAGTCATATGTATCAGTGAAGGTGTGTGGCTGAGTGATTAGAGAATTGGATTCGTAATCGTGAGGTTGTGAGTTCGATTCCTGGATAGGGTAATGCGTTATGTCCTTGAGCAAGACACTTTATTTCACGTTGGTTTTTCTACCTGGAGTTGCGACCGATAGATAATATTAGCAACTGGAAAGACCAACGGAAACATTGTTTCCGATTTGACGAAAAGTTGATCGACTTCCTATGTATCAGTGTTAGGACAGGATGTGTGTAGCAAATATTTCCTGCTAAATAGGAAGTGTCTGTGTATATATATATATATATATATATATATATATATATGGTGGTGGGGGGGTGACCAGTGTATGTCGGTCACAGACCCCACCCACCCCACCCACACACACATATATATGGTCCTTCCAATTTCATCTTACATTATATCACGCAGTAATACAGAGTACCCGACCTCCCATGGGTACAAGCTGAAGCATATAGACAATATGCCCCCACACCCTCCCACTGCAAAGTGGTCGTGGAGGAGCCACGGCAAAAAAGCACCCAGCCCACACTGTAAAGTGGACGTGTAGGCACCACGGAAAAAAGCACCCAGCACTCACTGTAAATGAGGTTGGTGTTAGGAAGGGCATCCAGCTGTAAAAATCAACCCAAAATCAAACGGACGTAAAACGGTGATGATGATTATATACGTCTGTGTATATATTAATTATTTTAAAATTATTTTTAAGTGAACATGATTTTAAAAAAATACTTTTAAGTAATTGTGACCCAACAGGTCACGGGTGATCTAGTATATATATATATATATATATATATATATATATATATATATATATATATATACACACATATATATATATGTGTGTATGTATATCATCAGTTTTATGTGTGTACCAGCTCAGTCTTCTCTCATGCACAGTACATCTGGTTCTTCTTATATTCAGTTCCTCTTTGAGTTCATTAGTGGTGTGTCATTTATAAACACTAGTATTACACATCGAACAGAGTATACAGTCACACATCTACATTCAATATCCATGTCTCACTACGATGCACAAAAAAAAGATACTTCATACAATCTACACTTTCTCCCCTCCACCCCTCCATAAGAAGAAATTGTGAATTTTCTTCATCAAATCAGTGATTTCTTTAATACTCTAGTTATAACGTTTGTGTATGAGAAATATTATAAATTATCTTAGCCCAATGCAGCTGTAGTGAATTATAATGATGTTTATTTCTAAATATTTCTTTTATTCAATCTTATTTTAAGTTAATAACTATTTATATTTTAAAAATTAGTATTCTTTTCCTTATTTTGTATAATCAACTTAATCCAGGGCTTTTTCACTCCTCTTGAAGGAACCCCTCCATGGTTGATTTCCACCACTTTCTGTTTGGTTTTGGTTGTCAGCAGTGTAGCCGTACTCACCACACTTGGCCAGTTGTGGGTTGGCATTTTGTATAAGCACCATAAAATTTGACATTCCTAATAGTCACTCTAATTCTGACTAATTCTTAAGTGGAATTTCGAAATGGGTATATCACTATAAATCTTATGTTGTAGCAGGTCAGTGACATCCAATGCCCCCCACCGTCATTAAATGGAGCCTATCCTTTCTTCAGATTTAACCCTTTAGTATTTAAACCGGCCGTATCCAGCCAGAATTCTCTCACCTCTTTCTGTTCAAACTGGCTATAACTGGCCACTCATACCGACGTTAAGGTATTGTTCACAAAAATATAATATCAAAATCACATAGATTCGATATTATGGGAGATAATTATATGTGATAAAGCCTTTGCTGCAAAAATACAATAGTGAATATAGAATAATGTAAATGCGAAAGGTTTAAACAGAGCTGATTTCTTCAAAGAGAGAGAGAAATATATAAGAAAAATCAACCCCAGTATTTGACTGGTATTTTATTTATTAACCTCATAAGTCAAACATGGGCAGAGAATGCAAGGTATACATGAAGGCTGGAGAGAAATGAAGTGATTATGCTTTGATGAATGTGTGATGTTAATGTGCACAAGCGGTAAAGCATGGAAGAGCTGAGAGAGAAATAGATTATAAGAAGAATTAAATGTAGGGTGCAAGGGGGAAGACTGTGCTGGTATGGACTTGTGATGCATATGGATGATGATCTTTGGCCAGGTGTTATAAGTGGAGGGAAGCTGAAGTAGAGAAAACCCGTTCATTTCATGCAAGCCTGGAAAAACATATGTAAAAGAAAAAAAAATTATGGTGGAAAGGAAGAAAAGTAAAGTTGATCTTGGCAAGATTGGAACTCAGGCCACTGAAAGCCAGAACGAATATCCCAAAGCATTATATCCAACATTCTAAATATTTCACCAATTATCTTGATGCTAAGGTAGGGGTCATTAAAATAGCTACTGGCTAAATTAATTCTAAATTAATAACTATACTTATTAATTAAAACAGTTATAAATAGGTCCCTTAATTATGTGTGTATGTATGAGTGTGTGTATATATGTGTGTGTTTGAATGTTTATGTGTGTGTTTGAGGTATTACTTGTAGTGGCACTGCTAGGTAGCTCTCACCTCCCCTTTTTTTCAACTCTTTCATTACCATATTCCTAATAAAATACCCTGTCTATGTCTTTAACCCTTTCATTAGCATATTCTTAATGAAATTACTTGCATATATATTTAACTCTTTCAGAACTCTTCCTACATATTTAACCCTTTCATTGCCATACTCCTAATGAAATACACTGCCTATGTCTTTAACCCTTTCATTATCAGATTTCTAATGAAATACGATGTCTATTTGTTTCAATTAATCCTTAAAATAACCAATCATTTGGAGGAATTTATTAAAATACCCAAGCTTTTCATTATTAAGCTGACATTTAGAACATTATTATGATGGAATGTTTTAATATAATGGTTAAAATTTTAAAATGAACAAGTTTCAAGTCATAAATCCAGACCAGTTTCAGGCAGTTTGATATCAGAAGAGTTAATTGGAATACAATATATTTCATTGGAAATATGAACATGAAAGGGTTAAATGAAGATTTTGAACCTCAAAGTTGAGGTGAAGTGTTGGAAATAATCCTTAGAATATTCTAGAAACATTATTAGATTATTCGACTTTACATTGAGAAGACTAGAGGATATTCTCTCTTAGAAAATACAGAAGAATCATAGGGAGTCAACATTTACTTGAATCAGAGGAAAAGTCTTATACACACAGATGTACATAAACAACCATAATAATATACCATGTATCTTTGTAGATTCATTTATATATTCCTGTCTATGACTCTAAAATGTACAAAAAATACACACATATACACACAATTACATTTGTTAATAAAAGTTTCTAAAATAAAAGCATGATGGAAGGTATTAATATAGGGATAAACATATTAAAATGTGCAAGTTTTGTTTCATAAATCCAGGCCAGTTTCAAGCAGATTGATATCAAAAGGGTTAATTTAATTTCAATATCTCTGTTTCTTATTTCTTCCACTAGACACTAACATAACAAATTACATTCTGTGCCAAATGCCAGCTCATACATTAGTTGTGGTTAACACATACATACAGGAGTGAACGAGGTACAGAGGGTGTGAGTGAGTGAGTGTGTGTGTGTTTTGCATATACACATCATCATCATCATCCTCATCATGATTTGAGCTTATATCTGCCTTTTCCATACTTGCATGGGTTGGACAAGACCTTTGAGGCAGGTCTTTCTACAAAGAGTAGTTCTGCTAGAGAGTAGTAAATATTATACACCAAGCCAAGAATGATGAAACACAAAGTTGGGCCCAAGAAGATTTTGAGTTCAGAAGCCAAGGAGCCAGGATAAACATTGCAAGACATTTTGTCTAATGTGTGACCAATTCTACCAACACTGAGTAGCTTATTCTACCCAGAATATATATTTGCATTTGTACCCATAATTTATGGAGCATTAGTTTCCTCATTATCATCATCATCAATTAACATTCACTTTCCATTCTGGGATGGATTGTATGTCAATGAAAAGTCTTAAAGGGAGGGCGAGATGGCTGGCAGAACAGAAAAGGTGGCGCTAAGAAAGATAGGGTATAAAGAAATGTGTGATGTATGTATGTTTATCATCATCACCATTTAACTCTTATTTTCCATGCTTGCATGGTCTCCCCCCCCCCCTCTCTCTCTCTCTATATATATATATATATAGAAGTAGTTCCACAACAGTTAGTTCACCATACTGAGAACAAATGTTTCACCTTATTCCGATCCTCAGCTCAGTCTCCGAATAAAGTGAAACATTTATTCTCAGTATGGTGAACTAACTATTGTGGAACTACTTATATATATATATATATATATATATATATATATATATATATATATATATATATATATATATATAGAGAGAGAGAGAGAGAGAGAGAGAGAGAGAGAGAGAGAGAGAGCGGAAAAGAGGAGTCAGGGGGTCCTGACACTTTTCCTATTACCCACTCTACTACCTTAGTC
>OZ024741.1:332111776-332171776 GCA_964016885.1 Eledone cirrhosa
AAATTAATACATGCAAGATTTCACAGCTTTAGCAACATTCCTTCATAGTCAGCCTATGAACCTTTTAACCCACCCTCGTGTATTGGGAATGGTGGAATAGCAGAATTGATAGAGCATCCAATAAAATGACATTAAAAGGTTCTCTCCCAGAACATATCAACACATGTAACCCATGCTGGCATGGAATATAGACAAAGTTTTAAAATAGTTTTCATGCTTCCAAAATTAGCCACAATTAAGACACATTGCTATTATTTTCAAGAATAAAGAATTCCTGAAAAAAAACCCCAGAAAACTGCTTAACTTTTGACTATAGATTGACTTCGACCGTAAATACACTGAACCCAGTGCTTTTTAAGAATCCTTAGATCAGCTTCCATATTCACATGAAACAAAGAAATAGTTAAAACCATTAGCTCAGATCTAACAACTTCGTTTATATGGCTTCTAAACTATTGATTCCTTTTGTATAATTCTTTCAAATCTCTCTCTCCCTTCCTCAACCTCAATCCACCACCACCACTGCTGTCACTTTTCTATTTGTCTCTATGACATATACTCTCTCTTTCTTTCTTTCCACCCTCTTCTGTTTGTAATTATCTGTACAATACCTTCTCTCTCTCTCTCTCTCTCTCTCTCTCTCTCTTTCTTTCTTTCTTTCTCTTCACCCTCTCCTGTTTGTAACTATCTCTACAACACCTTCTCTCTCTCTCTCTATCCCCTCTCATTTGTATAACAACTCTCTCTCTGTTTGTCTGTGTAACTATCTGTACAACAGTCTCTCTCCTCCTCTCTCTCTCTCTCTCTCTCTCTCTCTCTCTCTCTCTCTCTCTCTCTCTCTCTCTCTCTCTCTCTCTCTCTCCCTCTCTCTCTCTCTTTCTCTCACTCTTTCTGTCTCTTTTATTCTGAAACTAAGTTTAACCTCTTCAATAAAACTTTACCTTCTATCTATATCAGCCTTCGATATTACAAGGTCTACTGCTAGAATTAAACCACAGAAAGCAACCAGTTTTAGATTTTAGGAGGGCAGAAAATAAAGGACTTAAGAATTGTAGAAAATATTTCTTGATATTCAAAGGTTTGATTCGGAATAAAACAGCAAACAAATAAGAAAAAACTATTAATTCTTTGAAAATATTCAATGAAATCAGAACAAAAATGCTACCCAAGGTTTCAAGACCCAAATTTAACCATACTTCCAGAATCAAATTAGTGGCCTTTCTTCAGGTGCTTATTCGAGTTTATAAGATACCTTTAAAAAGTATCTTGCTAAAAACGTATTTTAACAAACCGAGATAACTCCAAAATGTAAATTTGAAATCCTTCACATGTTTCTATTTGTAGTGTATAGCAGAAGTATTGTATTATGTGATGGAATGTAATAAAGAGATGGCAATATTTATTAAGATATGGAATTGAGTAGTATAAAAAGTGTATTGTATTATGTAAGTGTGGAAAGATAAAGATAAGATATAATAGTTTCTACTTTTGGCACAAGGCCAGCAATTACCCAGTGTAATACTGGTACTTTATTTTATCGACCCCGTAAGGATGAAAGGCAAAGTTAACCTCGGCAGCATTTGAACTCAGAATGGCAAGGGCCGTAACTCTTTGCGTCATGAAAGCATATAAATCAATTTAAGGTGGTTGAAAATCAATCAAATTTGTTTGAGTAACAATCACTTGGGTCTTGAGATGGAGGCATCCTCTAAAAATTTCCCTCCGAGTTCAAATAATATTGTTCAGAGATGACAAACCTTGTAATATCCTAAATTTCTCACTCAGAGATGACATTTCTTGGTACAATTGGTGTAAGGACTGGATCTTTCAAGTATCTTCCAAGAGATCTTATGTGGGGCTCCTTTCTCTTTTAATTGCCATACTTTTTGCACTAGGGCTGTACTGGTTCTCACATCAGAATTCCTGATGGAGAGGAGATGCATGTAAAAACGTTGTTTAAAGCGATCTTGCATCCTACAGACTTATCTTTTGCTAACTTCAGAATTGTCTGTGTTATTATGTGTAATCTCTGCCTCATACACAAACGATTTGATATTACAATTCTGTTGGAGTGGGCAGTTCTCTTTAATCCTACAAGAGCAGCTATGATTATCGTTGGGTATATTCTTTGCAGTAATATTTGATCTCATAGACAAGCCACATAAATAGGATATCTTGACGGAATTATGATTGAATATTTTACTATATCTATGTTGTGGTGAGAAACCTATTATCAAATAAATCTAAAAATGTCTTACTTACATTAGTGTTTACTAAGTCTGTGGAATGCTCAGCCACTTGCAAGTTAATTTCATAAGAAAGAATGTTATATTGTATTGATTGAATGACAGGGACACTCATAATCAAAACCCGATGTTCCATTTGAATGGGATAAAACGAACAAGAGAATGGCAGGGAGTTGAAAAATAATCATCTAGATCCTTGAAAAATATATAGAAATAGATAAATGTATTTCGCTAGAAATATTCATAACATTGCTCATGATCAAACATTAGAAATATAGAACTAAAATAGCTAACACTTTCAGAAAAAGTTTTTAAAAATATACAAGTAATGAAATACATATTTTCTTATATATTTATTCCATCTGTTAAAATGAAAGAAGAAAGGGTGAATATATCATTTTATACAAACACTGTAAACATTCACTTTTCATTCATAACATATTAAACAATCTGCATCCTCATTCTCTCTCTCTCTCTATATATATATATATATATATATATATATATCATCATCATCATCATCAACGTTTAACGTCCGTGTTCCACGCTTGCATGGGTTTGGACGGGGGTATTCCCACTTGAGGCAAGAGTGATTGTCTTGCTCGCATAGGACTGTCTTGCAGGTTTTCTACAGTTGGATGCCCTTCCTAACACCAACCACATTTACAGTGTGGGACTGGGAGGTTTTTACCGTGTTGCCTACACGGCCACATTACAGCGTGGACTGTGTGGTTTTTTTGTCGTGACACCTACACGATCTCATTTGTTTCGGCCTGGATGTTGTGGCACCAACATAACTTTACATAGGAGGGGGTGGTGTGGATGGGGGTGTGGGTGGTGGGACGGGGGTGTATTTTGTTAGAGATGCCTACTGGCTGTAGTAGGTTTTACTATGTATTTAGGTAAGGCGGGTCTTCTCTATTACTGAGTACCGCCAAAGGTCTCGGTCCAGTGACATTGTCTTGGAGAGGTGTAAGTGTGTGAGGTCGGAATTTAGCAAGTCATCCCAGGATTTTCTAGGTCTGCCTATTCCGTGGCTACCGTCTATCTTTATTGCCCTGCACTTTGTTATACAGCTATCGACTTTCATGCGCATCACGTGTCCGTACCAACGTAGCCTTCTCTCGAGTAAACAACATCTGATCCCTCTTATTTCTAATTTTTTCCTTAGTTCGTTTATGCTTTGCCGTTCACGTATATTACTATTGCACATCCAGTGGAGCATACAAGCTTCGTTCCTCTCTAGTCTGCGTATATTCTCTGCGCACAATGCCCAGGTATATATATATATATATATATTATATTAATAAATGGAAACTATATTTATAAAACCATATTTATTTCATTATACATATTTCAAGGACACCAAAGCAAATTATGGTGCGCTTTCATCAGATAAAATATAATATAGATCAGTTTTATAAACAAATATTGACATACCCTTAAAAGAATGCGACCATGTCTGTTGGAAACTCCCGGATAGTTGAGTGCTTTATATCAGTTATAAAAATATTTGCTTGTTGTATCCCAACAAATATAACTTCAATTAAATATAACTTCTACATATATATATATATATATATATATATATATATATATATATATATATATATATATATATATATATATATATATATATATATATGTATGTATATGTATATATATATATATGTATGTATATATATATATATATATATATATAGGAGAGAGTATGACCCCGACAGCAGAGCTCAAGCCGTATTGACGGCTATTTCTGGACTACTTTAGTCCAGAAATAGCCGTCGAAACGGATTGAGTTCTGCTGTCGGGGTCATACTCTCTCCTATTACCCACTCTACTACCCTAAGTATTGAGTACTCTGCTGCATTATGGTCCATCTGGTTCCTTACCACAACTCCTCCGTTATATATATATATATATATATATATATATATGTATGTATTTATATATACATATGAATAAATACATATATATATGTATTTGTATGTATATATATATATATATCTTTTAATTTGAGTTATTGATACTCTGGACAAATGTCCACTGAGCTTTTCTACTGAGAAACATAATCATCATATATCTTATATATGTTATGATACCTTAACTTAGTATATATCTGCTCCAAATTCTTAATTTGTTGAGCTGTTTATTCTATGACTAGTACTTCACCTGTCTTTCTAGCAGATATGACGCCCAGTCCTATTTGTATTTGCTGCCATAGTTAAAACATTCTTCACATTATGCAGTCTATAGTTTTGGCTGAATCTCTGATCCAAACAGATATAAAAATGTTTTGTACTTTTTTTGAATTTATCCAAAGACTTTACTAAAATCGATACATGGTAATTGATAATTGACTGTTTACACTGATCTTTGCTTTGGTTTATGAACTATGAAATGGTACTGTAAGAAATATAAGAACTTTTCCACCTTAAAATATGTACTTTTTCCTAAATATCACGTGCTTTATCATCATCATCATCATCATCACCGTTTTACGTCCGTTCTTCCACGCCAGCATGGGTTAGATGGGTTGTCCTGTTGTGGCCAGTGTCTGGTCGGCTGACCATGCCTTGCTCATACAGGAACTGATTTGGCTTGATTTCTACAGCTGGATTCCCTTCCTAACACCAACCTCATTTACAGTGAGTGCTGGGTGCTTTTTTCCGTGGCGCCTACACGTCCACTTTACAGTGTGGGCTGGGTGCTTTTTTGCCGTGGCACCTCCACGACCACCTTGCGGTGGGGGGGGGGGGGGGGGCATATTGTCTATATGCTTCAGCTTGTACCCATGGGAGGTCGGGTACTCTGTATTACTGCGTGCCGCCAGAAGTCACGGTCGTGTGTCATTGCCTTTGAGAGGTGTAATTGGGTAAGGTCGGCTTTTATCACCTCATCCCAGGTCATCTTGGGTCTCCCCACTCCGCGGTTTCCATCAACTTCTAGTGCTTTGCACCTTTTTATGCAGCTGTCATCCTTCATACGCATCACATGTCCATACCAGCGCAACCGCCTCTCCTGCACACAGCATTTGATTCCTCTTATGCTCAGTCTCTCTCTCAATTCATTTATGCTTTGTCGTTCACGTATATTACTGTTACACATCCATTGGAGCATGCAGGCTTCGTTTCTCTCTAATCTACGTAGGTCTTCCACCTTCAGCGCTCAGGTCTCACTACCATGCAACATCACTGTTCGGATACACGCATCATACAGTCTGCCTTTCATTCTGAGGGAGAAGCCTTTTGCAGCTAGCAGTGGTAGTAGTTCCCTAAACTTCTTCCATCCCGTTCTTACCCTAGTTATTGTTCTTTCTGAACACCCACCTCCGCTGCTAATTCGGTCACCTAGGTAGCAGAAGCTGTCTACTGTTTCTACAGAGCCCTCCCAGAGATTGGTGGTACTTGTTTCCTGTGGCTGTTTGCTGCTTGCTGTCTCAGCACAGCTGCTGCATGTGAAGCCTATATTCTTAATTAAGCTTCCTGAGATCCCGCCACATCTCTTGTGTACCCATTGTTTGCATTTGGGGCAGAGAATGGAGTTCCTACCTACACCTTTCCTACATACTGAGCAAGGCCATTTCCCTGAGGGGATCTGGGTTCTGTTTTCTCGTCTACTTACAAGGATCTTAGTCTTTGTCATGTTGACTTTGAGACTCTTTCTTTCTAGTCCCTGCTTCCAAGTTTGGAATTTATTCTCTAGTTCTACCATAGATTCAGCTATGAGTGCGAGGTCATCAGCATACAGGAGTTCCCATGGGCATCCGGTCTTAAACTCCTCCATTATTGCCTGCAGGACTATGATGAACAGGAGGGGGCTAAGAACAGAGCCCTGGTGGACCCCAACCTGTACGCTAAATTCCTCGCTATACTCATTGCTAATCCTAACTTTGCTGACTGCTCCCCTATACATAGCTTGTACCGCTTTCACAAGCCATTCATCTACTCCTAGTTTTCTAAGAGCCCACCAGATTACAGCACATGGAACTCTGTCAAAGGCTTTCTCAAGGTCGACAAATGCCAAGTAGAGTGGCTTACTTTTAGCTAGGTACTTTTCCTGTAACTGCCTCACAAGGAAGAGGGCATCAGTGGTGCCTCTTCCTGGTACAAACCTAGATTGCATCTCGTCTAGTTTCACCCAGTCCCTAATCAACTGTGCTATAACTCTTTCTGTTACTTTCATGACCTGGTCCATCAACTTTATACCTCTATAGTTTCCTCTATCTAGTGCATCGCCTTTACCTTTGTAGCAGTTGACAATGATGCTACTGCACCAATCTTTTGGTATGACACCTTCTAGTATTACCTGGTTAACAATACGTGTGGTTATAGTGTGACCTACAGACCCAGATGCCTTCAGCATCTCGGCAGCTATACCCGATGGACTGGTTGCCTTCCCAATCTTTGATTGCCTTACTTACTACGCTGCTGCTGACTTGTACTGCTGGCCCCTCTATAGGGTCTACTTGGGGTAGGGTCTCTTCTTCCCATGCATTCTCCTCATTTAGTAATCTATCATAATGACTCTTCCATGCATCTTTCTTCTCAGCACTTGTGAGGGCAAGCTCACCTTTATCATTCCGGATACACTTCTCTCCAATGACATCACAACTATCTCTGACACACTGCCTCGCAATCTTGAATACCTCCTGTTTCTGGTCCTCACATTGCAAAACATGCTTGAATTTTCTATCCTCTGCTTCCCTCCTAGCTAAGTATACTTGTCGCCTAGCTTTCCTCTTGGTCTCTATGTAATGTACCCTGCTCCCCCCGTTCTTCCATTCTTTCCATGCCTGTCTCTTGGCCTTAACTGCTTCATCTACCTTATTGTTCCACCACCAAGTCACTCTCCTCCTGCTTGAGGTCTTACTCCAGCCACAGACCTCATCTGTCGCCTCTAGTAAATTATTTTTTAGGAACTCCCAGTTCTCTTCTACATTAAATGTCTCTATCTGTTCTTCTTTACTGTCATAGACGTTGAGTAAAATATCTTTAAATCTCTTACTGGTTGAGGGGACTTTCAGCTTCCAGATCTTTCTTCTCCAGGTTGGCCTCTGTTTCCAGGTTCGGCTAGTTCTAACCGTGAGGTCGCTGACAACTAAGCTATGTTGTGATGTACATTCCTCACTAGGGAAGGCTTTTGTGTTTACGACCGTCCATCTGTCACGTCGTCTGATGAGGATAAAATCTATCTGACTGGAGTGCTCCCCTGATCTATAGGTGATCAGGTGGTTGTCGGGTTTTTTAAAGTTTGTGTTACATATCGACATGTCATTGGCGTCACAGAATTCTAGAAGTCTGAATCCTTCCTCATTTCCTGTGCCAACCCCATGGCCTCCATGTACTCTATTGAAGCCGTCGCAGCGTTTACCTATATATGTACCTATATATGTACAAAATACTATATGTTTCTCAAACGATATATGGCTCTTTATAATCTTTTAATTTGAATTATTGATGACCATATAACCCAGCTCGTTCCTAACCATATTTCCTGGCCTTTTCCTAGTTATATTTCCAAGCCATATTACCAATGAAAATGACTGCTTATGATTTTCAAATTATTTTTAAAATAATGAAGAATTTAAAGGGTTTTCAATATAGCTTACTTTCTCATTATTTATCTGGTCTGTTATGGCTCTTTACATTCTGAGTTCAAATCCTGTTTCAGTTACCATTACCTTTCATCCTTACAGAGTCAATAAAATAAAGTACCAGTAACACACTGGGTCAATTTAATCGACTTCAAATTGCTGTGCCAAATATAGAAACTACTATTATTATCCCGCCGAGGTTAACTTTGCCTTTCATTCTTACGGGATCGATAAAATAAAGTACCAGTAATGTACTGGAGTAATTGCTGGCCTTGTGCCAAAGTAGAAACAATTATTATAGAAATGTTGGTTAGTTCATCTGTCTAATACGTTGTGCTAATAACATGAATACCAACGGCTTGACTCCTATACTGGTCACCTTTAGATTAAAAGATGTCTATTTATCTCAGTCTCTCCTTCTCTCTCTCTCTCTCTCTCTCTCTCTGTGTTTTTGTCTGTATGTCTATCTATCTTAGTCACTTTCTCTCTCACTCTCTCTGTATATGTCTGTATGTCAAGCTATCTTAGTCTCTTTCTCTCTCCCTTCCACTCCTTCCCTGCCCATGTAAAGCACTGTGAAATGATATGTTTTATGTTTTACTCATGAACAATACATCATCCACTCTAGGAATGAAAGCCACAACCTTATGATTGTGAGTTTACCAACCCCAACCACTAGGTCATGTGCCTTCACTAATCAACAGAAAAATCTATTGTTTCTAATTCTTGAATTATATCCAACTTTAGATTGTCATGTCATGGTCATTTAAGGCCCCACTCGGTCACAAATGACCATGGTTTTGCACCTAGAAAGTTTCCCTCCGAGGCACAAGCCTAGGCAAGGTTTGTTTTTTGTTGAAGACCAGCAGTCGCCCATGCATACCTGTTTCCCCACTCCGCGCCACCAATGTTATCCAAGGGAAAGCCAATGGCCAATACAGCTTGGCACCAGTGACATCGCAACTCATTTCTACAGCTGAGTAAACTGGAGCAATGTGAAATAAAGGACACAAAGCATCACCCTGTCTGAGAATCAAACTCACAACCTCTCAATTGCAAGCCCAATGCTCTAACCACTGAGCCATGCACCTTCACACCTTTAGAATCTCCTGTCAGATAAAATACTTGACAGTGTTTAGTAACAACATTCTATGTCCTGTGTTCAAATCCTGCCACGGCCAACTTTGCTTTCATCTTTCCAGAGTCAATAAAATTACCTAAGTACCACTAGAGTACTGGGATTGATTTAATCAACTTCCCCCACCCATCAAAATATTTGGTCTTGTGCCTAAATTAGAAATTATTATTATGAATTTAATTTATTATACATAGTGTATGACAACCTCTCTGTTTCTCTCCTCCTCATTCTCTCTCCTTCTCTCTCTCTCTATCCCTCTCCCTTTCTCTCTCCTCCTCTCTCACTCTCCCTCATCTCCCCACCTCATCCCCTCTATCTTTCTCCCTCCCCCCGCTCCCTTTCTCCGTCCTCTCCCTTTCTCCGTCCTCTCCCTCTTCCCCTCTCCCCCTTTCCTCACCTCATCCCCTCTATCCTTTTCCCTTCTCCCTCTCTCTTTCTCCGTCCTCTCCCCCTCCTCTCACACTCTCTCCTCCCCTCTCTGTGGTAAAAGGGGATTCATTCTTTTAAGAGTTGAAATCATAATGAAGACTGTTTCAGAAACTAAAATATTACAGGAAAGACATATAAAGAGTAAATGTATAAATAAATAAATAAATAAATAAATAAATAAATAAATAAATATACCTGGCTAAATAAATATATAAATAATATACCTGGCTAAATAAATATATAAATAAATGGCCATGCTCAGTGTGTAGGAAAGGAGTAGGCAGAAACTCCATTTTATGTCCCAAATGCAAAGTATGGGTGCATAAAAGATGTAGTGGGATCACAGGTAAGCTAACTAAGAATATAGATTTTATGTGGCCAGTGCTCAGGTGCAATAAGTAGCAGCAAATGCCCACAAAATACTAGCTCATTCCATTGCCCAGATGGTTCTACAGAAAATAGTGGACACCTTCCGTTACCTGGGTGACAAAATCAGCAGTGGTGGAGGGTGCTCCGAAAGCACTGTAGCTAGAGTCAAAACGGGATGGAAAAAGTTCAGAGCGCTTATACCACTATTGGCCGCTAAAGGTTTCTCTCTAAAAATGAAAGGCAGGTTGTATGATGCCTGCATACGAACAGCGATGTTACATGGCAGTGAGACATGGGCCTTGTGTGCAGAAGTCCCAACGCAGACTGGAAAGGAACGAAGCTTGCATGCTCCGTTGGATGTGTAATAGTAATATACGCGAACAGCAAAGCATAAATGAACTAAGTGAGAAATTAGGAATAAGAGGGATCAGATGCTGTTTACTCGAGAGAAGACTACATTGGTATGGTCATGTGATGCACATGAAAGATGACAGCTGTATGAAAAAGTGCAGGGCGATCAAAATAGATGGTAGCTACGGAGTAGGCAGACCCAGAAAAACCTGGGACGACTTAATAAATTCCGACCTCACAAACTTACACCTCTCCAAGACAATGTCACTGGACCGAGATCTTTGGCGCTATGCAGTAATACAGAAGACCTGCCTTGCCTAAGTAGAAAGCGAAACCTACAGTCAGTAGGCACCTCTTAACCAAAATACACCCCCGTCCCACTACCCCTACTCCAACTGCCATCTACACCACCCCTTTCGATGTAAAGCTATGTTGGTACCACAACATCCAGTCCTAAATAAATGAGGTCGTGTAGGTATCACGACAAAAAACACACAGTCCACGCTGTAATGTGGCTGTGTAGGTAACACGGTAAAAACCTCCCAGTCCACACTGTAAACATGGTTGGTGTCAGGAAGGGCATCCAGCCGTAGAAAACCTGCCAGACAGTCCTGAGCAAGACAACCAATCTTGCTTCAAGTGTGACAATTCCCGTCCAGACCCATGCTAGCGTGGAAGATGGACGTTAAACGATGATGATGAAATAATGTAGATGGCTAAAGAAATATATAAAAGTAAGCCTTGGATTCTTACATGACAACAATATTTATAAATTTTATAAATTTTTTATTTGAGAAATAATGTTCAAGTTAGTGTGGAAGAAAATGTAGTTGTTATGTATATGGTGGTGGTAGTGATGATGATGGTTGTGGTGTTGGTGGGAGTGGGGGTGGTAGTGATGATGATGGTTGTGGTGTTGGTGGGAGTGGGGGTGGTAGTGATGATGATGGTTGTGGTGTTGGTGGAAGTGGCGGTGGTAGTGATGATGATGGTTGTGGTGTTGGTGGGAGTGGGGGTGGTAGTGATGATGATGGTTGTGGTGTTGGTGGAAGTGGCGGTGGTAGTGATGATGATGGTTGTGGTGTTGGTGGGAGTGGGGGTGGTAGTGATGATGATGGTTGTGGTGTTGGTGGTAGTGGGGGTGGTAGTGATGATGATGGTTGTGGTGTTGGTGGGAGTGGGGGTGGTAGTGATGATGATGGTTGTGGTGTTGGTGGAAGTGGCGGTGGTAGTGATGATGATGGTTGTGGTGTTGGTGGGAGTGGCGGTGGTAGTGATGATGATGGTTGTGGTGTTGGTGGTAGTGGGGGTGGTAGTGATGATGATGGTTGTGGTGTTGGTGGGAGTGGCGGTGGTAGTGATGATGATGGTTGTGGTGTTGGTGGGAGTGGCGGTGGTAGTGATGATGATGGTTGTGGTGTTGGTGGGAGTGGGGGTGGTAGTGATGATGATGGTTGTGGTGTTGGTGGTAGTGGGGGTGGTAGTGATGATGATGGTTGTGGTGTTGGTGGGAGTGGCGGTGGTAGTGATGATGATGGTTGTGGTGTTGGTGGGAGTGGCGGTGGTAGTGATGATGATGGTTGTGGTGTTGGTGGGAGTGGGGGTGGTAGTGATGATGATGGTTGTGGTGTTGGTGGAAGTGGCGGTGGTAGTGATGATGATGGTTGTGGTGTTGGTGGGAGTGGGGGTGGTAGTGATGATGATGGTTGTGGTGTTGGTGGAAGTGGCGGTGGTAGTGATGATGATGGTTGTGGTGTTGGTGGGAGTGGGGGTGGTAGTGATGATGATGGTTGTGGTGTTGGTGGAAGTGGCGGTGGTAGTGATGATGATGGTTGTGGTGTTGGTGGGAGTGGCGGTGGTAGTGATGATGATGGTTGTGGTGTTGGTGGGAGTGGGGGTGGTAGTGATGATGATGGTTGTGGTGTTGGTGGTAGTGGGGGTGGTAGTGATGATGATGGTTGTGGTGTTGGTGGGAGTGGCGGTGGTAGTGATGATGATGGTTGTGGTGTTGGTGGTAGTGGGGGTGGTAGTGATGATGATGGTTGTGGTGTTGGTGGGAGTGGCGGTGGTAGTGATGATGATGGTTGTGGTGTTGGTGGGAGTGGCGGTGGTAGTGATGATGATGGTTGTGGTGTTGGTGGTAGTGGCGGTGGTAGTGATGATGATGGTTGTGGTGTTGGTGGGAGTGGGGGTGGTAGTGATGATGATGGTTGTGGTGTTGGTGGTAGTGGGGGTGGTAGTGATGATGATGGTTGTGGTGTTGGTGGTAGTGGGGGTGGTAGTGATGATGATGGTTGTGGTGTTGGTGGTAAAGGCGGTGGTAGTGATGATGATGGTTGTGGTGTTGGTGGTAGTGGCGGTGGTAGTGATGATGATGGTTGTGGTGTTGGTGGTAGTGGCGGTGGTAGTGATGATGATGGTTGTGGTGTTGGTGGGAGTGGGGGTGGTAGTGATGATGATGGTTGTGGTGTTGGTGGTAGTGGGGGTGGTAGTGATGATGATGGTTGTGGTGTTGGTGGTAGTGGCGGTGGTAGTGATGATGATGGTTGTGGTGTTGGTGGTAAAGGCGGTGGTAGTGATGATGATGGTTGTGGTGTTGGTGGTAGTGGCGGTGGTAGTGATGATGATGGTTGTGGTGTTGGTGGTAGTGGGGGTGGTAGTGATGATGATGGTTGTGGTGTTGGTGGTAGTGGGGGTGGTAGTGATGATGATGGTTGTGGTGTTGGTGGTAGTGGCGGTGGTAGTGACGATGATGGTTGTGGTGTTGGTGGTAGTGGTGGTGGTAGTGATGATGATGGTTGTGGTGTTGGTGGTAGTGGGGGTGGTAGTGATGATGATGGTTGTGGTGTTGGTGGTAGTGGTGGTGGTAGTGATGATGATGGTTGTGGTGTTGGTGGTAGTGGCGGTGGTAGTGATGATGATGGTTGTGGTGTTGGTGGTAGTGGGGGTGGTAGTGATGATGATGGTTGTGGTGTTGGTGGTAGTGGGGGTGGTAGTGATGATGATGGTTGTGGTGTTGGTGGAAGTGGCGGTGGTAGTGATGATGATGGTTGTGGTGTTGGTGGTAGTGGTGGTGGTAGTGATGATGATGGTTGTGGTGTTGGTGGAAGTGGCGGTGGTAGTGATGATGATGGTTGTGGTGTTGGTGGGAGTGGTGGTGGTAGTGATGATGATGGTTGTGGTGTTGGTGGGAGTGGGGGTGGTAGTGATGATGATGGTTGTGGTGTTGGTGGGAGTGGGGGTGGTAGTGATGATGATGGTTGTGGTGTTGGTGGTAGTGGTGGTGGTAGTGATGATGATGGTTGTGGTGTTGGTGGGAGTGGGGGTGGTAGTGATGATGATGGTTGTGGTGTTGGTGGGAGTGGGGATGGTAGTGATGATGATGGTTGTGGTGTTGGTGGTAGTGGTGGTGGTAGTGATGATGATGGTTGTGGTGTTGGTGGAAGTGGCGGTGGTAGTGATGATGATGGTTGTGGTGTTGGTGGGAGTGGGGATGGTAGTGATGATGATGGTTGTGGTGTTGGTGTTGGTGGTGGTGTTGGTGATAGTGATAGTGATGATAGTGGTAGTGATAGTGATGATGATGGTAGTGCTGTTGTTGTTGGTAGTGGTTGTGGTGGTGATGGTGGTAACAATTGTGGTGGTAGAATTTGCATTCGGGTAAATGGCACAAAGTTGAAACCATTCAATGTGGGTGTTGGACTCTGTCAAGGGTGTGTACTGTCACTACAGCATTGACATGTGCAGTCGGGCTGGAAGTGATATCAAGAGCAGCAGGTGTAGGATCACTTGGCTGAAATTTGCAGATGACATGTGTATGTGTATGTATGTATTATGTATGTGTAGGCCTTTCCCCCCACTTAAAAAACCTCAAAGCACAGGCATTGCTTGTTCAGGATATGTTACAGGTTCGTGTGGCTGGCCGTAGCCTAAAAGTGCACCAAACTCTATAATCTGACCAGCGTTTGCAATACTCTCAGCAGAGTTTGCAGCCATCATGTGTGTATATGTATGATGATAATGTAAATTATTGTGTACAGTGCTCAGATGCACTACAACTCATCAAAGGTGTATGTATAGTACATAGAATAATGTACAAATGTCAGGAAAATGAACAGTGTATGAGTCATGATATACATACACACACACACATAGAGAGACATAAGGGCGCCTACTTCAAACAGTGGAAGGATCACTGAGATAGTGTGTCGAGGCATGGGGGCGGGGGGACAACTGCAAATGAGATGAGAAACTGAACTCCACCAAATATGTAATTTATTTCCCTAGGCTATGGTCAGATTTTTTTTCACAAACTTTGTATATCTTTGTGCACACACATGTGCAGCTAACTCAATATACGTTTTTTCTAAAAAAATATTTTTTTTATTTCTACCACTTTTCACTCTCTATCTTTCTATTTCATCTTTTGTTTCTGATTCTATCTTCCAATGAAGGACTAGTGTCTGAAACGCATCTTTAAATACATATATCTATATCTCTCTCTTTCTCTGACAATTTGCAGCACATAAAAGAAGCAAGACCAGAACATTATCAACATCAGGAAAGGGACAGAACTGAACATCTCTGACAACAACAACTACTTCAACAACAACAGCAACAAAAGATAACCTGTACTTAAGCAGTGTTTTGTTTTTTTTACCAAAGACCCAACAGTCCACTGGTCAAGCAACAACAGCAACAACAAAAGCTAATTTGTAATCTGTAGTTCACCAATGTTTTTGACCAAATACCCAACAGCCCACAGGTTGAACAACAATTGACACAGTAAGTAAATTCTGTGACACCTGGCCAAAGGTTACTGCAGATAGATTCAATATATACTATGGAACATGGATTAAATTCTCACCATGGTACATGGATACAATTCTCACCATGGTACATAAATATGATTTTCACCATGGAATATAAATACAATTCTCACCATGGAATATATATATATAATCCTCGCCATGGTACATATAAACAATTCTGACCATGGAACATGGATTATATTCTCACATGGAACATGAACACACTTCTCACCATGGAACATGGATTAAATTCTTACCATGGAGAAACATGGATTTAATTCTCATCATGGAACATAAAAAGATATATATATATATATATATATATATATATATATATATATATATATATATATATATATATATATATATATATATAAATCAAGAGTATTGTAATATTTTCAGAATTTTTATCTTTCCAGAGAAAATATTTCACAATCAGATGATAAGATTGTGCACATTTAACAAAGGATGAATTAACACATTTAGTGTAATGAAACCCTAAAGAATATTTGGGCTCACATTCAATATGCCCTTAACTATATGTTCTTCATGCAGAAGATATCCATTGAAAATAATTTCACCTTCATGTTATAAGACTGTACTTGTATGTATTTTTAATAAAAAATATAATATATTTAGTGTAGTGTGTCCTAAAGAAATATTTAGCACACATTAAATATATTAACCTGCCCTCAAATATATGTTCTTCATGCAAAGGTGTCCCTAGGAAATATTTTCACATTCATGTTATAAGACTGTACAAGTATTTTTTAATAGACATCTAATATATTTAGTGTAGTGTGTCCTTAAGAAATGTTTGGCACACATTAAATATATTAGTTTACCCTTTGTCCTTAGTTATATGTCCTTCATACAAAAGGCATTCCTTGGAAATAATTTCTCCCATCAGTTGTCAAGGCTGTATACTTTGAGTAAATGGCAGGCTATTTAATGTAGTGCGCCCCAAAGAATGTTTTCACTTACTACATTTAATATATTAGTCTGCCTTTTCCATGTTCTTCACACGAAAGCCATCCCTTGAAAATAATTTCACATTGTATTTTTGTAAACAGAAAGAATGTTTTTCTTTGTATAATTTCTTTGTTTCCTTTTATTCTTTTTAACAACTAGACTATTTAAAGAAACAAACAAATCTCACACTACCCCTTTCCTTTCAATTCCTCCATCTTATTCAAATCTCAACATGCTATTTTCATTTCTAAACTACAATTTAGCTCCACATAACATCACCTTTTACAGAGTTCTGTGTATTAACCTCTATAGGAACGTTGGCATGGTGGTTTGTACTGCTAGAAAAAAACAGCCAAAACATTCAAATTGCATCCTACCATCACAGAAAAAAATATAATAACCAAAAACAAAAGAGAAAACAGGATTAATAATGTGGTCTTGGGTTTCCTGTATATAAAAAAAAAAACGGGATGGCACAGGTGAAATGTCATTCATGATAGGTCAGCTGGATCAGGGTTGACATGGAGGTAAGCAACAGAATTTCTTTTACAAGCTGGGGAGCATTAGAATATGAAGGCATATTTATCATACTTAGTATCACACCAACTGTGGTACCACACCCATAATGGTGACATGCTCACCCTGGTGCCATGCCCACCCTGGTGACAAGCCCATCCTGGTGACAAGCCCATCATGGTGCCATACCCAGCATGGTGACATGCCCTCCATGGTGCCATGTTCTCCATGGGGCCATGTTCTCCATGGGGCTATGCCCTCCATGGTGACATGCCCCCCTTGGTGACATACCCACATTGGTGACACACCTACATTGGTGACATACCCACTATGGGTGACACACACAGCTACTGCCACTACTTTAATTGGTAATCCCACCTCTATGTCAACTGCTACTACCATCATCACTACCACTACTATTACCATCACAACTACCACTACCACCACTACCATTACCATTCCTACCACCACTATTATCACTAGCAACAACAAGAACTGAAGAAATAACAGCAAGTAGCAACAACAATAATTTGTGGTCGCTTGACTTACCAGATTTAGCCACCAAATTTCAATGAAGTCACACATTCATAAAACACTAGCACACACAAACGCACACTGGATACTATAGTCTTAGATGTGCCAGAGGAAATGGTAGATAATCATCACTTGAATGAATGCTTTGAACATAGGTTTGCTCTGTCAGGGCTCAACAAAACCAGCTGCAGTAACAACAATGACAATCAAGCCCAAGAGAGAGGTTTTAAACTAACCCTGCCAGAAAGTGGAGGCGTGTGGCCTAATGGTAAGGGTGTTGAACTTATGAGCATAATCTTGTGGTTTTGATTCCTGGACTGGGTTGTGTGTTGTGTTCTTAGGTAAAACACTTCATCTCACATTGCTCCAATATACTCAGCTGAAAATGAGTACCAGCAATAGCTGGGGGTTTAACCATGCCATGGACTGGCATCCTGTCCAGGGATGAGTCATGTACTCTTAGTCGCTTTATGCCATGAAAACTGGAATAAGCACCGGCCTGATGAGCCTCTGGACTTGAGTCACACTTAAAAACTGCGATGGTCTGGCATCCTATCCAGAGGGGAAATCTTGTATACTCAGTTGCTTAACACCATAGAGACTGAAATGGGTACTGACCTGATGAGCTTCCAGATTTTAACTCAGTGATGGCATCCTGTTTCGGGGGGGTATCTTATACATTCAGGCGCTTCACACAACGGAAACTGAGATAAGCACTGGCCTGATGAGCTCCCAAGCTCAAGACAGATTTTAGACTGCTAGAAATAGCAACCAAATCTCCCTCATACTATAACCTATCTAAATGGAGGATGACATTAGCCAATGTTGTTGGTCATTGATATACCAAAAACAATGTAAGATTGCCATTCTTGGTATAGCTTCAATTATAGCTCTGCTCAATTGGTGATAAACAAATAAACAAATAAACGACAACAATGACAATCATAACAACAACGATAATAAAACTACAAATATATGAGTCATATTATCCCTTTTGTTACTATATTGCTAAAGAAATACAATGTCTATGATTTTCAAAATATTTTGAAAATAATCAAGAATTTGGAGGGATTTAGTAATAATATATTTAAATTTGTCATCATCAATCTGGTGTTTGGAACATAACATAACAAAGATTCTTACATAAAATTATGTTAGAAGGATTTTTTAGATAAAAACACTTTAGATAAAAACACTTTCAAATAAACAGTTTTGTATTGAAGAACTAGAGGTGTTGGGAACATAACATAACGAAGGTTCTTACATAAAATCCTGATAGAATGTTTTTTTAGACAAATATAACATTCTACAACAAACAGTTTTGTGTCATAGGGTCAGAGGCGGTTTCAGAGAGTTTAGTATAAAAAATGTTGAAAAAATATTTAAAAAAAAAAAATCATTTATATGCACCTCCAAATAAATGACTATTACAACAATAACAACTACAACAGCAACAATAAAAACAATGACAACTACAACAATAAAAAAAGGTCTCAAGAAAAAGTGAAACTACTTCCCACCCCAACACCACTCTGCCAAAATTGCCAATAAAACACACGCACTATTCAATCTTCAATTCAGCTTTATTTTTAGTCATCCGTACGTCAAAGTTCTTTTGTCACACATCGAGGAGGTTACAGAATGTGTGACAAAAGAACTTTGACAAACTAATAATTAATAATAAAGCTGAAGTGAAAGTCAAATATTGGCGAAATAGACAAAAAAATTAATATTTAGACATAAAATAAAAGGAAACTTCAGTTTTATAAGAGAAAAGTAGAATTTATATACTTCATCCATCATCAGAATGACAGCCACAACACTCCTTAATTTCTGTTCCAAGTTGTTCTGTATATCAACACATCCTTTGATGCTTTCAATAGTAATTAATTTTTTTTTTTTGAGAAATGTTTGTTAACCTCATGCTCAACCCTGCTTCATGAAATATTCAGACATAACATTTCCAAAAATTAAGTGCAATTTTTCGGGGAAACTATAAAAACATCTGGTCTGCCAAGGGCCTCTTCTTTTTCTCTCATCCTACCTGTACCTATATGAACTATAAACCAACAAGGGAATCTCTACACAGTCACTCAGATTACTATAATCAATAGACAGATCTCTCTCAAATGACACCCCTAACTCAGTGGTTCCCTAACCAGGTACCATGAGATGTAATTAAGTGTGCCATGAAAGATTCTATTTTCAAATGTGAACAATTCAAATTGAAATATATAATACAGTTCAGATATAACTAACTATCAAAATGGGAAACAACTAAACTAAGAATGAAAACAATACCAAAACCCACCAAGGACATGTTTCTCATTGACAACTTGGCTCCATTTATTGACAAAAGAAGTACATTTTTTTTCTTATCTTTTTGTATTTCAATTATTTATATTTTTACTTTACCCTATGTTGATATGTAAAATATCTCTCTTAAACGTTTTGATAACAACCCACCTAAAGCCACCTCTGATTGTTTCTATGAAATAAAACCGCAAGGGTTCCTATTTAAAATACATCTTCCAACATTATTTTATATTTCAATCTTTTGTTAAGTTACAAATGCCATCTGAATAAAATAACTTCAGTTCTTTTCTTTTAATACTTCTATTATTACACAAAAGCTACAAATAAATAATAGATTAGAAATGCACAGAGAAGATTGTCTACTATAACGGCACCACACATCGATATTTCAGACTACATTTTGTTTTGAACCGTTTTCGTTTTCACATTTGAAAAGAGGGTATTAGCCCTGAAATATTATGTTGAAATATGCTGGGTAAAAAACCCCCAAAAAATGACTTTGTTTTGTTTTATTTATCATCGTTTTCTCTTTATATATTGTATTGGCTTTCTGAAACTTCTCAGTTATTTATTACTCATTTCATAATGCTTCATATTAACTAGACCACTTTAAATACAATGTATTTTTTTAGAAATATTATAAGAAAAGGGTTAATGACATAAACAGAGTATGTCTTTAAAGGTATGGTAACAAAAGGTTTAAATGAATTTTAAAATTTAATTACAAAGTGTGTCAAATTTTTTTAAATTGTTATAAATTGTGTTGAAAATAAAAAAAAGTAGTTCATTAACAGGGCACATAAACCCACTGAATGGAAAAAGATGGGCATCAGCATATATGGGATACTCATCTTTTTCCATTCTGTGGGATTATACGTTTTGTTAATAGACTACTTTATATATTTAAAAAGTTATGGTAAAGCCATCTATTTCAATTTTCAAACTTTGCTCACTGCTTTCTAAACACTTCCTTTAAAAAAGTGTTTGGGAATAACTGCTCTAGCATCTTAAAGAAAGGACATATCGGAGAATGTAATCATAGATATACTTATACCACTAAAAGAAATGATGATTGTGGTTGGCTACCTGGAATACATTTAATGACAAGTCTGCTGAGTCACAGAGGACAAAACAACAAGAACAACAGTCAAATAAAGTATTAAGGGAGAGTGGGCATGACGACAATTTAAATACAAATATTAGCAAATTTTTGGTGCAATTTTATATAATTGTTTCTACTTTTGGCACAAGGCCAGCAATTACCCAGTGTATTACTGGTACTTTATTTTATCGACTCCGTAAGGATGAAAGGCAAGGTTAACCTCAGCGGGATTTGAACTCAGATCGTAAAGGGCCGTAACTCTATGCTGCAAAGCATGGCGCCCGACCCTCCACCGATACTGCCAATCCAACTTCCATAATACAATATGGTTAGCATTAGAAACCAAGCCAGAAACAGTTCTGTATGAGCAAAGCCAGGTCACCTGATCTGACTTATCTCACAATGAGACAACTTGTCTAATCCATGCTAGCATGGAAAATAGATGTTAAATGGTGATGATGATAATGATGATACATCAACACATAGAAATTATAATAACTAGCTGACGTACCCAGCTTCGCCCGGGTAAACATGATAAGAGAAGACAGGTAAAAGAGAAAATGACTGTATTGGATGTTTGTCTGGTTACAGTATGAGGTGAGTCCGTGGTGTCTGTGTGATACAGAAAACAGTAAAAAAAAATCTTCCAGATATACCAGATTCTTCGTTGTACCGTTTGTGCATAGTATATGAACAATTCTAGGTGCTGCCACCTAGAATAGTGACCTCTAGGAGATGGTTCATCTTCTGCCTGACTGTAAAACATGTATCATTGCATAGATATGGTTGTTCCATGTTTCTCAAAAGGATGATGGAAGTTCCAATCTTTTATATTATATGTAGATATAGATATAGATAATTAATATAAAAGATGATGCTCAGCCAGTTCGTCTTCAACCATTGCTGCTTGGCTCCAGTGTTTTGTTGGCGTTGTTCAGCTAGCTCCTCTTCATTCATGGCGGCACGTCTTCGCCTCTGAAGTTCGGCATTCCGATGGCGCTGTTCGGCCCGTTTTTTTTCATTCCTGGCTGCACGCCATCGCTGCTGTAGTTCACTGTTTGATAAAGTCGAATTGATTTTATTATCAGTATTCATTTCGAGCAATTGTCAAAAAATGACACAATAATAACTATAAAAGATGTCCGTCAATGTAAAAAAAGGTCCCTATTTACTCCCTTCACAACTCTGTGTATGTTAGACTGACAGACAGGCACATAGACAGATAAACTGCGTGGCGATTGTGGAACGCCCCACGTACACACACATACATGCATGGAAACGCGCACACGCACGCAAACTTACACACGCACCCGTGCACTTACACACACACACTCACACATGTTGATAGTTTTTACTTTCTGTGGAACACTGCACGCACACACAGACACATAAACATATGCGCACGTACATACACATGCACACATGGTAATAGTTACAGCGTTCACTTTGCCTCTCTGTTTCTTATTTTCCCCTCTCATTCCCTCATTGGCATTATGCATATTAGTTTAAGTTTGGCGTCGTTGAAGTGGGCGGAGTCGTTTGAAACCTATGAACCAGTGATAATCGAGAATTATGACACACGGAATACTGACGTTGTTGAAATTAATATATAGATATATTACTTAACCCTTTTACTGCCATATTTTTAATGAAAACACTGCTTATTATTTTCAAATCATTTTGAAAATAAACAAGAATTGGGGAAAGATTTAATTAATAAAAATAATTTTCTCATTATTAAGCTCGTGTAGGGGTGATGGATTGGCAGTATCGGTAAGACGTCAGACAGCCTGCTTTGCAGCATAGAGTTATGTTCTTTTACATTCTGATTTCAAATCCCACCAAGGTTAGCTTTGCTTTTCATCCTTACGGTTTCGATGAAACCTCAGTGTGCTACTGGTACTTACCAGTAGCACACTGAGGTTTATTTAATTGACTTTCCCCATCCCTAAAATTATTGGCCTTGTGCCTAAATCAGAAACAATTTTTAAGCTGGTTTTTGGAGCAACGCTTAACAAAGGTTTTTATATAATATCATGATGGAAGGTTTTTATAAATATAAATATATAAAGTTTTGTATTGTAGAAAAACAGGTGATTTCAGGTGGTTGTGTATCAGAAGGGTTAACCTATGTCAAAATCAAAATATGGAATATGTCAAACAATTTATGCATATACACATACAGGTGCAATGCCCAAATCATGTATACATACTTGTATGTATATATATATATGTATGTGTGTGTGTGTGTGTGTGTGTGTGTGTGTGTGTGTGTGTGTGTGTGTGTGTGTGTGTGTGTGTGTGTGTGTGTGTGTGTGTGTGTGTGTGTGTGTGTGTGTGTGTGTGTGTGTGTCTTTGGACATGTTAATATTGTATATATGTACAGTTTGTTTCAATAAAAATTTATGTGGCAATGTAATACGGATTTTGATATTATTATATACACATAAATGAGTGTGTACGCGTGCGCATGTGCGTGTGTGTATATATACATATATATACTTTTTCTATTAAATACATGGCAAACTGCCGTGTACCGTCTTAGGTACTACAAGTTTCCCGAAGTAAGTTAATTTTATTTCATTTGTATATTTACCTATATGATTACATATTGAGGGTTCTTTCTTTAGTGATTACATCCATACATTCAGGCACTATATATATATATATATATATATATATATATATATATATATATATGTATATATATGAAAGACGTAAAATAAGAAAATTATAAAAATTAACTTACTTACTAAAATTTCACTCCAACTAATTAGTTTCTGAAAGGGAATAAACATGGTTTCCGAATGGAGCAACATGGAGAATACCTTTCGTCACCAGGAAGTCAATTCTCAGCTAAGTTACCAGGCGATGCGTGGACACAGGGAACTTATACAAAAATAATTCAGTGGATGGAAAAAAGCAAGTGAGGACTAAATTCCAAGACATTGAAAAAATCACTGCCTACTTGGTCGGTGGCAAATTCAAAAGAATCAATCACGTGACATCGAGGTTAATCAGTGAGGAGTGGGGTGTTAAGAAGACAGTAGCCGAACTATTACTATGAACTATAGTAGCAGTTTTGGCAAATTTCTGCTCAACAAAATAATTTGGAGATAACTATAAAGAATTTGTATATCTACCAACATATATATACAGATGCATACCTATGCTAGCAAATATATAGGTTTTGTCTTAGTAACTTTGTGGTTCAATGCTAGGGGATGCAGAACAATTATATGAAAGATGTAAAATAAGAAAATTATTCTCCAAGGTATTCTCCATGTTGCTCCATTCGGAAACCATGTTTATTCCCTTTCAGAAACTAATTAGTTGGAGTGAAATTTTAGTAAGTAAGTTAATTTTTATAATTTTCTTATTTTACGTCTTTCATATAATTGTTCGGCATCCCCTTGCATTGAACCACAAAGTTATTAAGACAAAACCTATATATTTGCTAGCATGGGTGTGCATCTGTATATGTATGTTGGTAGATATACAAATTCTTTATAATTATCTCCAAATTATTTTGTTGAGCAAAAATTTGCCAAAACTGCTACTATAGTTCATAGTAATAGTTCGGCTACTGTCTTCTTAACACCCCACTCCTCACTGATTAACCTCGATGTCACGTGATTGATTCTTTTGAATTTGCCACCGACCAAGTAGGCAGTGATTTTTTCAATGTCTGGGAATTTAGTCCTCACTTGCTTTTTTCCATCCACTAAATTATTTTTGTATAAGTTCCCTGTGTCCACGCATCGCCTGGTAACTTAGCTGAGAATTGACTTCCTGGTGACGAAAGGTATTCTCCATGTTGCTCCATTCGGAAACCATGTTTATTCCCTTTCAGAAACTAATTAGTTGGAGTGACATTTTAGTAAGTAAGTTAATTTTTATAATTTTCTTATTTTACGTCTTTCATATAATTGTTCTGCATCCCCTTGCATTGAACCACAAAGTTATTAAGACAAAACCTATATATGTGCTAGCATAGGTATGCATCTGTATATATATGTTGGTAGATATACAAATTCTTTATATGTATATATATATATATATGTATATATATATATATATATATGTATATATATATATATGTATATATATATATATATACACCATGGTCACCCGGATAGTTAACCAAGTCGTACAGAATGGGGTTGTTCCGAAGGACTGGCATAGCAGCATCATCGTTAACTGTTATAAGGGTAAAGGAGATGCCCTAGATAGGAGTAACTATAGAGGCATTAAATTAATCGACCAGGTCATGAAGGTCACGGAAAAAGTAATAGCGCAACTAATCAGAGAGAGAATTGATCTAGATGAAATGCAGTTCGGGTTTGTGTCAGGCAAAAGTACCACAGACGCTCTTTTCATTGTACGACAACTACAGGAGAAGTACCTAGCTAAAGGTAAACCCCTCTACATAGCTTTTGTCGACTTGGAGAAAGCCTTCGACAGAGTCCCCCGTTCCATTATCTGGTGGGCCCTTAGAAAACTAGGTGTCGACGAATGGCTTGTGAGAGCTATACAAGCCATGTATAAAGAAACAGTCAGCAAGGTTAGAATTAACAACGAATATAGTGAAGAGTTTAACGTAAAAGTTGGCGTCCATCAGGGCTCTGTTCTCAGCCCCCTACTATTTATTATTGCCCTTCAGGCTATAACAGAGGAGTTCAAGACCGGCTGCCCATGGGAACTCCTATACGCAGACGACCTAACACTCATAGCTGAATCAATGGCCGAGCTAGAGAAGAAATTCCAAACATGGAAGCACGGCCTAGAATCAAAAGGCCTTAAAATTAACCTGGCTAAGACTAAAGTTCTAGTTTGTAGGAAAGAAAATAAGGCGGCGGTCCCTTCCGGGAAATGGCCATGCTCAGTGTGTAGGAAAGGCGTAGGTAGAAACTCCATTTTATGTCCCAAATGCAAAGTATGGGTGCATAAAAGATGTAGTGGGATCACAGGTAAGCTAACTAAGAACATAGATTTTACATGTGGCCGGTGCTCTGGTGCAATAAGTAGCAGCAAGTGCCCACAAAATAATAGCTCTTACAACTGCGCAGAGGGCTCTATAGAAATAGTGGACAGCCTCCGTTACTTGGGTTACAAAATCAGCAGTGGAGGAGGGTGCTCTGAAAGTACAGTAGCTAGAGTCAGAACTGGATGGAAAAAGTTCAGAGAGCTTATACCACTATTAGCCGCTAAAGGGTTCTCCCGAAAAATGAAAGGCAGGTTGTATGATGCCTGCATACGAACAGCAATGTTGCATGGCAGTGAGACCTGGGCATTGTGTGCAGAGGATATACGCAGACTAGAGAGGAACGAAGCTTGCATGCCCCGCTGGATGTGTAATAGTAATATACGTGAACGGCAAAGCATAAACGAACTAAGGAAAAAATTAGAAATAAGAGGGATCAGATGTTGTTTACTCGAGAGAAGGCTACGTTGGTATGGACACGTGATGCGCATGAAAGTCGATAGCTGTATAACAAAGTGCAGGGCAATAAAGATAGACGGTAGCCACGGAATAGGCAGACCTAGAAAAACCTGGGACGAGCTGATAAACTCCGACCTCACACACTTACACCTCTCCAAGACAATGTCACTGGACCGAGACCTTTGGCGGTACTCAGTAATAGAGAAGACCCGCCTTACCTAAATACATAGTAAAACCTACTACAGTCAGTAGGCATCTCTAACAAAATACACCCCCCCCCACCCCCTTCTATGTAAAGTTATGTTGGTGCCACACCATCCAGGCCGAAACAAATGAGATCGTGTAGGTGTCACGACAAAAAAACACACAGTCCACGCTGTAATGTGGCCGTGTAGGCAACACGGTAAAAACCTCCCAGGCCCACACTGTAAATGTGGTTGGTGTTAGGAAGGGCATCCAACTGTAGAAAACCTGCCAGACAGTCCTATGCGAGCAAGACAATCACTCTTGCCTCAAGTGGGAAAACCCCCGTCCAAACCCATGCAAGCGTGGAACACGGACGTTAAACGTTGATGATGATGATGATGATGATATATGTATATATATATATATATATATATATATATATATAAAAAAATGAAATCGAAAATGTAACTGGAGCCTTATTTAAAAAAATATATATATATTTATTTTGTTCCTTTACCGGTTTCGCAGTTCTTCTGCTTTTCAAAAGTAGAGTTGAGATGGAGTGTCTGTGGTTTTTCTCACATCTGGTTGGTCTCTGAATGTTACTTGTTTTATATGGGAAAAGTGGCTCGAAATGCCAGGTTTTTCGAGAAGTAATTTGATTGGTTGGTCAATAATTATAATAAAATTCGCGCCAGTTCTTCAAACAGGGGGGGGGGTCAGAATTAAGATTTTTTATTGAATAAAGAAAGTAAAGATGTGTATGTTTATTTGTGTGCTTGTGTGTGTGTGTGTTGTGTGTGTGTGTTTGAATTTTTTTTTACTTAAAAAAAAGTGGCTCACGAAGGCTTTTTTTAATAAACGTAATTTGATTGGTTATAAATGAAATTATGGCTGTCACGTGAACAAGTTTTCATTACATTTTGGTGCCCTTATTTGGAAATCTATTCACACACACACACACACACACAAGCACACAAATAAGCATACATATCTTTACTTTCTTTATTCAATAGAAAATCTGAATTCTGACACCCCAGCGAACTAACCATATTCACTGAACCAGAACAATTCTCTCATCCAATTTCTCTTGACCATTATCTTTTACTTGTCATAAAATTCTCTAAAAAGGCTACAGAATAGATTTCCAAATAACGGCGCGAAAATTTAATGAAAACTTGTTCACGTGACAGCCATACTTTCATTTATCACCAATCAAATTACGTTTATTAAAAAAAGCCTTCGTGAGCCCCTTTTTTTTTAAGTAAAAAGAAATTCAAACACACACACAAGCACACAAATAAACATACACATCTTTACTTTCTTTATTCACTAGAAAATCTGAATTCTGACACCCCAGCGAACTAACCATATTCACTGAACCAGAACAATTCTCCCATCCAATTTCTCTTGACCATTATCTTTTACTTGTCATAAAATTCTCTAAAAAGGCTACAGAATAGATTTCCAAATAAGGGCGCGAAAATTTAATGAAAACTTGTTCACGTGACAGCCATAATTTCATTTATAACCAATCAAATTACGTTTATTAAAAAAAAAAGCCTTCGTGAGCCCCCTTTTTTAAGTGAAAAGAAATTCAAACACTCATATATGGAAAAAAACAACCTGTGACCCCCCCCCCCCCCCCTGAATACTGCTCTGTGTCGCACCGATTCCTCGACCTGTCCCACCCGAGGCGACATGTTGTACCAGAACACTGCCTCCATTGGTGAGATATGGCCCCGCTCCGCCATTGCCTTGATAGTCCGGTGGTGTCGCTCCACAATTCCATTCCCGCTCGGCCTGTGCGCTGCTCTGAAGAAACGGTCCACCTTCCATCCATCGAGCATCTCCCTCAGCGCCTCCGAGCGGAACGCTGCGCTGTTGTCCACCAGCAGTTCGTCCACAGGGCCCCGCTCCAAGAACACCTCTCTCAACGTCCGCATGATTTCCTCGGCCGTTCCAGTCTTCATCTCCCTCCATATCGCCATCCGTCCTGGTCCACAGTCGACCATCGAGAGGTACGTTCCCTGTCGGTAGTGCGTTACATCCACCGCCAATCGCGATCCACCGGGAGGCTTCCCGTTTCGTGTACACCCGGGGCGGGATCAATGGACTGACATCGGACGCAGCCTCTAACCACCCTTTGAACACTGTGTCTGTTAACGTCCGAGTCGATTCTCCTGGCTAGGAACAGGCTCCTATCCACTCCCATGTGGTGCATGTCATGCAACCCTTTCAGATCCGACTCGGTCAGCCGACACACGGCAGCTATCTCATCTTCTACCTCCTCCGGCGCTTCCATCCAGGCTTTCTTCACCCTAGTTAAGATGTCCGCCCTATTTTTCTCTGAGGGCACGAAAACTACGCTCAGCCTCAGGTCGAACTCGGTGGCCAGCTCTCCTAAAGTTCCCAGGCGGCGCTTTATCAGCATCTCCGCCGCCCCTCTCGTTCGCACTCTCTTCTCACTGGTGAGCACTGATCTCACCCATCCGAGTACAGTAGCCGAGTCGGTGCGTATCTCGATGGTGCGCAGTCCCCACCTCAGGGCGAGGTTCACCCCTCTCAACACTGCGTCCAGTTCGGCCACATTGATGTGGTTGCAGTCGTCCTAAGTCAGGCTGCATCCTCGACCTCAACACCTTCCATCTCCAACGTGACACCGAGCGTTATGCTGTTGGCATCGCACCATACGGTCCCGCTCTGTGATTTGGGAACATACCAGCGTCCCCGCACTGGGTCGTCGGCCTTCACCTTCCCCACGATCTCCTGCATCATGGCCACCGTCCTCTCTCCCACTCTGTCACTCCTCCCTTGACATAGCTGCATGCCGTCCGGAGCCACCCAGCAATCGGGTAGTGACCCACCAACTTTCCACACACCGAGAAAAGCTCCCGCCTACTCATACTTGGGCCCAGTTCTGGAACTTCATTTCCCCTCTGGAATACCAAAACGCCCGTCCTGTCTCGCCGTAGCCTAAGTCACAGCGCGGCTCCTCCCTCCAACGCTTCTGGCGGCTTTGCAGCCAGACCATACCCCTGTAAATGGCTCGTGACCTCCGCCGCCGACACCACAGACTCGTCTACTAGGATGTCGTCAATATAGGAGTTAGTGGCCCTCTTCATCTTGTCGGCCTTTCCCAGAATGGTCTTGAGGACCGCCGCCATGATCTTCGGTGCGGAGCTCAGCCCGAGGCCGAGCCTGGTCAGGCAATATGTCCGGCCCTTATACCTGACCAGCTGATACTGCCAGAGCTTCTCATTAACGGCAATACTCCGCACTTCACCTCCTCTTTCCAGGGAAGCAGTATGCCCTCCTCAATCCATCTCTCTACCTCTCGCTCCTAATGTTTCCCTTCAATGTGTGTTGATAGCAGCCCACTTTGGTCTTCAGTGTTGGTGGTTCTCCCTTCCAGTACCACTCATCAACCCATCGAACACGGCCTTGAAGTCTTTGTCCTGCACAGTGTAAGCGGAGTATTTCTCCTCGTGGGCCTTCTGGTTCTCCTGTCGCGCACTCACAGCGCATACCGATGCAATGGCGCCAAACGACACACCGACGTTGTTCACTGTGACGCCTCCTAGACGGCCAATTGCGTCCATGCCGATCCCATCCACCACGCTGTCTACTACGATGACAGAAAGCCTTATTTTCCTCCCCGTACCGCTATTTCCATCTCGCTGCGACTTCAGCATTCAATTTTCCTGCCGTCGACTGCCCTTACGCTACTCTTCCCTCTCCACCACCCCCGCGGTCACCAGTGTCGTCGTACAGCCCGTGTCCACGAGGGCTCGCTGTGGCTTTCCCCTCACGAAGACTTCCACCACGGGCAGCGCCTCTACTCGTAAGGGGCAACTACCTGCGCAGTAGTTCCCCTTGGATCGTTTCCCTGGTCGCAGTTAATAGCGATGTTCTTGGTCACTTACGCAGGTAGCATATTATTTCCGGCCTTGACTCTCTGCAGTCTCTAGCCATGTGCGGACCCTGGCACCGAAAACAGCGACCTCTAAACGTTCGCGGGCGACCGCGTGCCGTGGTTGCCTCCCTTTCACCATTTCGCTGCCAGCTGTCTTGAGCCTCTGTAGTTGCTATCGCCGCAACACTCTTTTTGGCATGTTCTGCTATGATCCGGACTTGTTCCACCAGTGAACGCATTTCCATTTCTTTGTAACCCGGGACTTGCTGCAGTTTCACCGCTATGTCGTCTGGAAATCCATATATGAACGCCAACCGCACCGTGCGTTCGCATTCCACCTGATATCCAGCCAATCGCCGTATTTCCGCTGCGAAAATGTCAACGCGTTCACCGTTCCATCTAATTCTTGCCAGCTTAGCGAAAGCGGCTAACGGTCCCTCTGCGAAAGCTTCTATCATGCGCCTCTCAATCTTTTGCGCATCTCTTTGGCTGTGTTCGTCCAACTCAAGGAAGAGTACCAACGCGTCCCCCTCGAGGTACAGTTCCATGAGGCCAGCCACATCTATCTTCTGCAAGCTTGCGACCAGCCGGATTTTTCGCAGCCAAGCGACAACATCACCTTCCCCGGTAAATGCCCTGATAGCTTCGCTTGTTCATAGTCTTGTCGCCATCTTCTAATTTGTCTTGCGGTACGTGATAAAAAAAACAACAGACTCCTCTCTGTTTTTCCAGTAGCCTTTTTTTTTTTTGCTTTTTTTTTTCAATCAGATCTGTTTCCAGTGCCGAAATAGCTTGTGGTTAGAAAAAGCTATCTCACTTACCGCTTTTCATAGGCGCCGTTAAATTCCACTGCTGGTCTCTCCTCTTCCACGTGCGTCCAACTGCTTAACACCGGGAGCTGCCAAAACTCGCGTCCACACCGTTGCTGGTCACCACTAGAGAGAGACCATCTGCTGGCCCTTCCGGTCGAGCATCCTTCCGGCCAAGCACCCTTCCGGTCGAGCACTCCCCCGCTTCCGGCCACCGCACGCCACACCATACCCCCCCCTTGTTTGAAGAACTTTGTAACGCGAACTGGCGCGAAATTTATTATAATTATTGACCAACCAATCAAATTACTTCTCGAAAAACCTGGCATTTCGAGCCACTTTTCCCATATAAAACAAGGGCACTACAATGCTATTAGCTATCAGTCCAAGCAGCCGATGGAAACAGGCGAAGGTGACGTCACTCGTCAAACATCGTTTATTTCCGTATTACTACCACGCGTAAGTGGAGTTTTCACGCGTTTTTTGGAGAGAGAGAGAGGGGGGACTAAAAAGGGCCAAATTAGAAAACAAATAGAAAACAAGTCATGGTTATAAAGCATATCGATGTAAGTGGAGTTACTTAAATGAAAATATAGGTGGCCCTTAAAAGGGCCAAATTAGAAAACAAATTTAAGTTAATTAGAAAACAAGTCATGGTTATCAAATAAATTTGATTTATTCATTTATATTTTCATTATTCACCAACCTTATTCAAAAGCATGTTTAGAAACATTTTTTTCACCAACCTTATTCAAATGCATGGAATCAGATGACGGATATGTTCTAATAACTTTTGGAAAATTTCTCCTTTAAATTCATACCGCCACATGAATTCAATGAGATGGTTTTGAAGCAAATTTCTGGCTGTCCCGTTTTCCCTTTTATTCCTATTTTTTACGTGTTTCCACAAGCATTCTATGTGATTCGTTGTGGCAAATGTTACTGGATCAACAAAATTGATCGAATGGTTCACCGTCAAATGTTGATAGCCTAGCTGATCGATCGTATTATAGGAACGCCATAGATCAGATATTATGGTTGTCCCTGGCAATATACGATCCTGTATAATGGTTAAAAGTGTCTCCACTGTCCTGTCTTCTACTGTTACTAAAATACATCTGCTGGTACTTCTTTCCAAAGCACCAAAAACCCACTGTGTTTTCACAGAATGGCCACGATGGTATTTCCTTCTCACGAATGCGCTTTCATCAATCTCGACAATTCGGTTTGGCCCGCCAAGCTTAATGTTTTGTGCCACATAGTACTCTGCACAGACATCACGGCAAAAATTTCGCCAATCTGCTACGGCCACATTCGCGATACGACATTCCTCTGAAATCTTCTTTTGCCCAAAAATATAATATATCAACTATTTGTTCACACTTCAAATTGCTATTTTCTAAAAATGTGCCTTTTCTAATAATAGAAACCTGTTTTCTACATAGTCTTTTACATGACCAGATAATCCCATCTGACACATTTTGTTTCGCTACTTCCAACATACGTTGACCACATGAAGGGCAGACCTTTTGTGTATTCAGAAGTCCTTGAATTTTCAACCAATTGACGGTATCTGCTGTAGTAGCGGTAGCGATGGAAAGATCGCGATGGTTAATTCCCTTAACACTTGGATATATTATAGAAGTCATTTTTCAACTTGCAGATGCGTGTATTATCACAAAGTGAAGATTAAAGTTTATTTATTTACACGTGGTGTTGGTGATGATTGTTGCTGATTGGTGGGGATTGTCTCCATGGGGACTGTCGCTTGTCTCCATGGGCACTGTATCCATGCTTTTGAATAAGGTTGGTGAAAATAATTTGTTTTCTAAACATTTCTTCATAAATATATAGGGTTGGTGAAAAAATTTGATAACCATAATTTGGCCCTTTTAAGGGTCACCTATATTTTCATTTAAGTTAACTCCACTGTTGGTGAAAATGACTTGTTTTTTATATTGATAACCATAACTATGAAAATATGTGACGTCATTCATCAACTACTTTCACTTGACAGCTAATACCATGAACTGTAAAAATACAGTTCAGGGTATTAGCTGTCAGAAGTGAAAGTAGGGGAAGGTTGACGAATGACGTCACATATTTTCATGTATGTGTTTGTGTACAAATTTCAATAATATTAAGACACCCTAATGGAGGTTAAACGCCCTATAGTGAAAAGTTTGGCCAATAAATGGAACAAGATTTTACGAACTCCTCCTATGGTTTTGGAGATAGACCCCCATAATCATATATATTCTGAAACTACATTGCCCAGGGTACTTGTATAAGTATATTTCATTTTAATCAAAGGGTTCATCGGGAGCACAAAACCGCCACTGAAACTTTACCTTCGATTTATATAAAATTTAAACCATAGGTAAATGACAAGATATGATGCCTTTTCACAAAATTTCAATAAAATTAAAATACCCTAATGGGGGTTAAACCCCCTATTAGGGTTCACCGGTGGCACAAACCCCTGCTGAAAATGTTTTCCCTTCGATTTATATGCAATTTAAACCATAGGTAAACGACAAGATATGATGCCTATTCACATCATTTCAGCAAATTTCAATAAAATTACAATACCCTAATGAGGGTTAAACCCCCTATTAGGGTTCACCAGGGAGCACAAAATCCCCGCAGAAAATGTTTTCTGTTCGATTTATATGCAATTTAAACCATAGATAAATGAAGAAATATGATGCCTATTCACAAAATTTCAATACTATAAGACACCTTAATGGTGGTTAAACCCCGTATTAGGGTTCCCCGGGGGTACAAACCCTCACTGAAAACTTTTCCCTTTCGATTTATATGAAACTTAAACCATAGGTAAATGACAAGATATGATGCCTATTCACAAAAGTTTTCAATTGATATTTTGAAAAAAATTATTTACAAGAAACAAAATAAGAATAAGATTTAATAATGCAATTTTGATTTGATATATTACAAAAAATGATGTTTTCCAATTTTTCATGCATTATATTTTACATTGAGTAATATTGAATTTTTCTCCATAAATTATATCACTGATTTAAAATCAATCATCATTTTCTTACAAAAAAAATGTGTGAAACGCAGCAAGGCGCTGGTAATTTGGCTAGTATATATATATATATATATATGAGTGTGTGTATGCTCATTATGTAGGAGAGGTGTAGGTAGAAACTCCATCCTCTGCCCCATATGCAGACTATGGGTACAGAAGAGATGTAGTGGGATCTCAGGAAGTTTAGTTAAGAATGTAGGCTTTACATGTAACAGTTGCACCAGGACAGTAAGCAGCAAACAATCACTGAAAACAAGTGACATCAAAGTCTGGGAGGACTTGGTAAAAACAATACTGAATTAGCAGTGGAGGAGGGGTGTTCTGAAAGAACGGGATGGAAGAAGTTGAGGGAGCTAATGCCACAGCTGGATACAAAAGGCTTTTCCCTCAGAATAAAAGGTAGACTGTATGATGTGTGCATATGAACGGCAATGTTGCATGGGCGCTGTGTGTAGAAGACTTGCGTAGATGAGAAAGGAATGAAGCTTGTATGCTCCGATGGATGTGTAATAGTAATATACGCGAACAGCAAAGCATAAACAAACTGAAAGAGAAACTTGGCATAAGAGGAATCAAATGTGTGCAGGAGAGGAGATTATGTTGGTATGGACATGTGATTCGTATGAAGGATGACAGCTACATAAAGTCCCAGAAAGACTTGAGATGAAGTGATAAAAGGCGTTATGAGGTAATACAGAAACCCCAACTTCCCACGGGCCCAGGCCAAGGCTGAAACATACATACAGTATGCACCACTCCATCCCACCCGCTAATATATCTTTCATGAGAACAGGCCGAAACACTGTAAAGTGGTCGTGATGGTGACACGGTAAAAAACACCCAGTCCACACTGTAAAGTAGTCGTGGAGGAATCACAACAAAAAACACCCAGTACTCATTGTAAATGAGCTTGGCATTAGGAAGGGAATCCAGCTGTATAAACCAAGCCAAAATCAGTTCTTTATGAGCAAGACATGGTCACCTGACCTAACATTGCCAACAATAGAAGGCACATGGCTCAGTGGTTAGAGCATTGGCCTTGCAATTGAAAGGTTGTGAGTTTAATTCTCGGACCGGGTGATGTGTTGTTTCCTTGAGCAAGACACTTTATTTCACATTGCTCCAGTTTACTCAGCTGTAGAAATGAGATGATACGACTGGGGTCCCTATCATTCCACTGCAAAGTGGTCGTGGAGGTGCCACGGCAAAAAAACAAAAAAAAAAACACCCACCACTCACTGTAAATGAAGTTGGTGTTAGGAAGGGCATCCAGCTGTAGAAATCAAGACAGAATCAGTTCCCGTATGAGCAAGACAAGGTCAGCCGACCGAACACTGCCCACAACAGGACAACCCATGCTAGCGTAGAAGAACTGACATAAAATGATGATGATGAAATATAACAGAGTTTTATAGCTTGCTTGAAGCATTGATGAATAGGAAACACAAATTTAAATTTTGAAAACCAAGATGAGGGCCTTTGAACCCCAGGCTATTGCAATAGCTGCTCCTGATTTTAGATGTGGAAGACGTGGCCTGTTCAAGAATTGGTCCAGCTCTCGATGCGAAAGTTTGGTCTTAGTCCCCACCAGGATTTTCCATATGTATATCATTGCATATCTCTCCCATCTTCATTCCGAGGAGAAGAGTTTCAGTTCTTTTAGACTCTCCTAGTAGTTTATCTCCATCGTGGCAACCTTCTTAGTGTAGCTTCATTGGATTGCTTCAAACTCCATGGTTAGTTTGATACAATGGGGTGACCACAGCTGGGAGCATTCATTTCATTTTACGTCCACTTTTTCCCTGCTTGCAAGGGTGGGACGGGAACTGATTCTGGCTTGATTTCTACAGCTGGATGCCCTTCCTAACACCAACCTCATTTACAGTGAGTGCTGGGTGCTTTTTTTTCCCATGGCACCTCCACATCCACTTTACAGTGTGGGCTGGGTGCTTTTTTGCCGTGGCACCTCCACGACCACTTTGCAATGGAATGATAGGGACCCCCAGTCGTATCATCTCATTTCTACAGCTGAGTAAACTGGAGCAATGTGAAATAAAGTGTCTTGCTCAAGGAAACAACGCATCACCCGGTGTGAGAATTGAACTCACAACCTTTCGATTGCAAGGCCAATGCTCTCAATCATCATCATCATCATTTCATTTTACGTCCGCTTTTTCCCTGCTTGCAAGGGTGGGACGGGAACTGATTCTGGCTTGATTTTTACAGCTGGATGCCCTTCCTAACACCAACCTCATTTACAGTGAGTGCTGGGTGCTTTTTTGCCGTGGCACCTCCACGACCACTTTGCAGTGGAATGATAGGGACCCGAGTCCCTATCATCTCATTTCTACAGCTGAGTAAACTGGAGCAATGTGAAATAAAGTGTCTTGCTCAAGGAAACAACACATCACCCGGTCTGAGAATTGAACTCACAACCTTTCGATTGCAAGGCCAATGCTCTAACCACTAAACCATATACTCACACATATATATAAACTAATACACACAAACATATATATATATATATATATATATATATATATATAGTAATAATAATACATATAAAGACTAAAATCCAAAGAGGGCTCGATAGGGATAAATATATATCAAATATATAAGAACCGTAGAGCAAATATTTATTAAAATAACAGATTAAAGTTTAAGCAAAGAATCGGCTGCTTTCACCCTTAATGGGATCTTCTGAAACTAAAAAAAAAAAAAAAAAAAAAAAAAAAAAAAAAATCAATCTGTGAACGCAGAAGTAAATATTTCGAAAAACGTTGCAACCGAAGGAAGACAGGAAGGCGATACTTTGGTTCGTGGAGACGTAGTTTTAGGTATTTCTTCCTGCTTGGTACGGGTATGTTCTTTGTAGAAATATTCAGATGTTTCTGCATGATGAATATAAGTCAATAGAGTACTCAGTCAAGGGAGCCAAATAGTAATAATAATACATATGAAGACTAACATCCAAAGAGGGCTCGATAAGGATAAATATATATCAAATATATAAGAACCGTAGAGCAAATATTTATTAAAATAACAGATTAAAGTCTAAGCAAATAATCGGCTCCTTTGACCCTTAATGGGATCTTCTGAAACTAAAAAAAAAAAATCAATGTGTGAACGCAGAAGTAAATATTTCGAAAAACATTGCAACCGAAGGAAGACAGGAAGACGATACTTTGGTTCGTGGAGACGTAGTTTTAGGTAATTCTTTCTGCTTGGTACGGGTATGTTCTTTGTAGAAATATTCAGATGTTTCTGCATGATGAATATAAGTCAATAGAGTACTCAGTCAAGGGAGCCAAATAGTAATAATAATAATAAATTTGAAGACTAACATCCAAAGAGGGCTCGATAAGGATGAATATATATCAAATATATAAGAACCGTAGAGCAAATATTTATTAAAATAACAGATTAAAGTTTAAGCAAATAATCGGCTGCTTTGACCCTTAATGGGATCTTCTGAAACTAAAAAAAAAATCAATGTGTGAACGCAGAAGTAAATATTTCTAAGCCGACCTTTCCCAATTGCACCTCTCAAGGGCAATGACACACGACCATGACTTCTGGCGTCACACAGTAATACAGAAGACCCGACATTCCACAGAAACATATAGACAATATTTGTTTACCTTTGTTTTTTTATGTCCTATCAACTAATCCGACCTCCAAAATGCTTGCAATTGACTATTTTTTTTAGCATATTAACAACAAATATGATTTCCACTGCAATTAAAAATGACTAGCTTTGTGAATGGTTTTTCCACCCACTTTCTTCCTTCATTTTTCTACAAGGCTAATCATTGACGATAGGTTTCAAAGTTATATTCATTCATAATATGTGAAAAAAATAGTCAACTGCGAGCATTGGTGTGATGTAAATGGTTGGAGTAGGTGTTATGTAATAAATTTACCATATAGTGAACTATGGTTATGGTGAATTTATGGTGTGGATTGGGGTAGATTAATGTCCTGTGGTGTGGTTTGTTATAAGTGAGGATTTAAATTTCCACTTTGATTTATGTTAGAAAAAAAATTTTTCCTTCATTTTTGCATGTGCTCTCAACTTCCAAGATGCTCGCAGTGGATTATGCTTTTAGCATATTAACAAAAAATATGACTTCCGCTGCAATAAAAAATGATTAGCTTTGTAAATGGTATTTCCACCCACATCCTCCCACTTTTTTCTACAAAGCTAGTCATTTTCATCAGGTTTCCATGTCATAACCATTGATAATATGTGCATAAAATAGTAATTTGCGAGCCCCATTTATGTCAAATTGGGTGGTAAACACAAAAAAAAAAAAAAGAAAATTGCCAGATGAAAATTTGTCACACCAAAATCAACAGCTTGGTGTGATGTAGTATGGTGTGGTTTGGTGAACTTTCTACAAAGATAGTCATTTTCGACAGGTTTCCATGTCATAATTACTGATAAGTGGAAAAAAAATAGTCAATTGGGAGCACCTTTAATGTCAGATTGGGTGGTAAGCAAGCACACACAAAAAAAAGGAAACGGGAAGAAAATGTTTCACACCAAGATCAATAGCTTGGTGCGATGTAGTATGGTGTAACTTGGTATGGTGTGGTTTGGTTTGGTGAAGTTATGAAATGGAAACCAATTGTAAACGATAGATTACCATGTCATATTCATTGATAATGTGTGGGGAAATTAGTCATTTGCAAGCACCTTTGATGTTAGTTTGAGGTGGTACCCACAAAAAAAAAAAAAAAAGCAGGTAGCAAATTTGTCACATTGATCTCCATACCATGGTGTGATGTAAATGGTAGGTGTTCTGTAATAAATTTACCATATAGTGAACTATGGTTATGGTGCATTTATGGTGTGGATTGGGGTAGATTAATGTGGTGTGGTGTGCTTCGTTATAAGTGAGGATTTGAATTTCCACTTTGATTTATGTTAGAAAAAAAATTTTTCCTTCATTTTTGCATGTGCTATCAACTTCCAAGATGCTCACAGTGGATTATGCTTTTAGCATATTAACAGAAAATATGACTTCCGCTGCAATAAAAAATGGCTAGCTTTGTAAATGGTATTTCCACCCACATCCTCCCTCTTTTTTCTACAAAGCTAGTCATTTTCATCAGGTTTCCATGTCATAACCATTGATAATATGTGCATAAAATAGTAATTTGCGAGCCCCATTTATGTCAAATTGGGTGGTAAACACAAAAAAAAAAAAAAAAAAAATTGCCAGATGAAAATTTGTCACACCAAAATCAATAGCTTGGTGTGATATAGTATCGTGTGGTTTTGTAAAGTTTCTACAAAGATAGTCATTTTCGACAGGTTTCCATGTCATAATTACTGATAAGTGGAAAAAAAATAGTCAATTGGGAGCACCTTTAATGTCAGATTGGGTGGTAAGCAAGCACACACAAAAAAAAGGAAACGGGAAGAAAATGTTTCACACCAAGATCAATAGCTTGGTGTGATGTAGTATGGTGTAACTTGGTATGGTGTGGTTTGGTTTGGTTTGGTGAAGTTATGAAATGGAAACCAATTGTAAACGATAGATTCCCATGTCATATTCATTGATAATGTGTGGGGAAATTAGTCATTTGCAAGCACCTTTGATGTTAGTTTGAGGTGGTAACCACAAAAAAAAAAAGAAAGCAGGTAGCAAATTTGTCACATTGATCTCCATACCATGGTGTGATGTAAATGGTAGGTGTTCTGTAATAAATTTACCATATAGTGAACTATGGTTATGGTGCATTTATGGTGTGGATTGGGGTAGATTAATGTGGTGTGGTGTGTTTTGTTATAAGTGAGGATTTAAATTTCCACTTTGATTTATGTTAGAAAAAAAATTTTTCCTTCATTTTTGCATGTGCTCTCAACTTCCAAGATGCTCGCAGTGGATTATGCTTTTAGCATATTAACAAAAAATATGACTTCCGCTGCAATAAAAAATGATTAGCTTTGTAAATGGTATTTCCACCCACATCCTCCCTCTTTTTTCTACAAAGCTAGTCATTTTCATCAGGTTTCCATGTCATAACCATTGATAATATGTGCATAAAATAGTAATTTGCGAGCCCCATTTATGTCAAATTGGGTGGTAAACACGAAAAAAAAAAAAATTGCCAGATTAAAATTTGTCACACCAAAATCAATAGCTTGGTGTGATGTAGTATGGTGTGGTTTTGTACAGTTTCTACAAAGATAGTCATTTTCGACAGGTTTCCATGTCATAATTACTGATAAGTGGAAAAAAAATAGTCAATTGGGAGCACCTTTAATGTCAGATTGGGTGGTAAGCAAGCACACACAAAAAAAAAAGGGAAACGGGAAGAAAATGTTTCACACCAAGATCAATAGCTTGGTGCGATGTAGTATGGTGTAACTTGGTATGGTGTGGTTTGGTTTGGTTTGGTGAAGTGATGAAATGGAAACCAATTGTAAACGATAGATTACCATGTCATATTCATTGATAATGTGTGGGGAAATTAGTCATTTGCAAGCACCTTTGATGTTAGTTTGAAGTGGTAACCACAAAAAAAAAAAAAAAGCAGGTAGCAAATTTGTCACATTGATCTCCATACCATGGTGTGATGTAAATGGTAGGTGTTCTGTAATAAATTTACCATATAGTGAACTATGGTTATGGTGCATTTATGGTGTGGATTGGGGTAGATTAATGTGGTGTGGTGTGCTTCGTTATAAGTGAGGATTTGAATTTCCACTTTGATTTATGTTAGAAATAAAATTTTTCCTTCATTTTTGCATGTGCTATCAACTTCCAAGATGCTCGCAGTGGATTATGCTTTTAGCATATTAACAAAAAATATGACTTCCGCTGCAATAAAAAATGATTAGCTTTGTAAATGGTATTTCCACCCACATCCTCCCTCTTTTTTCTACAAAGCTAGTCATTTTCATCAGGTTTCCATGTCATAACCATTGATAATATGTGCATAAAATAGTAATTTGCGAGCCCCATTTATGTCAAATTGGGTGGTAAACACAAAAAAAAAAAAAAAAAAAAAAATTGCCAGATGAAAATTTGTCACACCAAAATCAATAGCTTGGTGTGATGTAGTATGGTGTGGTTTGGTGAACTTTCTACAAAGATAGTCATTTTCGACAGGTTTCCATGTCATAATTACTGATAAGTGGAAAAAAAATAGTCAATTGGGAGCACCTTTAATGTCAGATTGGGTGGTAAGCAAGCACACACAAAAAAAAGGAAACGGGAAGAAAATGTTTCACACCAAGATCAATAGCTTGGTGCGATGTAGTATGGTGTAACTTGGTATGGTGTGGTTTGGTTTGGTGAAGTTATGAAATGGAAACCAATTGTAAACGATAGATTACCATGTCATATTCATTGATAATGTGTGGGGAAATTAGTCATTTGCAAGCACCTTTGATGTTAGTTTGAGGTGGTAACCACAAAAAAAAAAAAAAAAAGCAGGTAGCAAATTTGTCACATTGATCTCCATACCATGGTGTGATGTAAATGGTAGGTGTTCTGTAATAAATTTACCATATAGTGAACTATGGTTATGGTGCATTTATGGTGTGGATTGGGGTAGATTAATGTGGTGTGGTGTGCTTCGTTATAAGTGAGGATTTGAATTTCCACTTTGATTTATGTTAGAAAAAAAATTTTTCCTTCATTTTTGCATGTGCTATCAACTTCCAAGATGCTCGCAGTGGATTATGCTTTTAGCATATTAACAAAAAATATGACTTCCGCTGCAATAAAAAATGATTAGCTTTGTAAATGGTATTTCCACCCACATCCTCCCTCTTTTTTCTACAAAGCTAGTCATTTTCATCAGGTTTCCATGTCATAACCATTGATAATATGTGCATAAAATAGTAATTTGCGAGCCCCATTTATGTCAAATTGGGTGGTAAACACAAAAAAAAAAAAAAAAAATTGCCAGATGAAAATTTGTCACACCAAAATCAATAGCTTGGTGTGATATAGTATCGTGTGGTTTTGTAAAGTTTCTACAAAGATAGTCATTTTCGACAGGTTTCCATGTCATAATTACTGATAAGTGGAAAAAAAATAGTCAATTGGGAGCACCTTTAATGTCAGATTGGGTGGTAAGCAAGCACACACAAAAAAAAGGAAACGGGAAGAAAATGTTTCACACCAAGATCAATAGCTTGGTGTGATGTAGTATGGTGTAACCTGGTATGGTGTGGTTTGGTTTGGTTTGGTGAAGTTATGAAATGGAAACCAATTGTAAACAATAGATTCCCATGTCATATTCATTGATAATGTGTGGGGAAATTAGTCATTTGCAAGCACCTTTGATGTTAGTTTGAGGTGGTAACCACAAAAAAAAAAAAGAAAGCAGGTAGCAAATTTGTCACATTGATCTCCATACCATGGTGTGATGTAAATGGTAGGTGTTCTGTAATAAATTTACCATATAGTGAACTATGGTTATGGTGCATTTATGGTGTGGATTGGGGTAGATTAATGTGGTGTGGTGTGTTTTGTTATAAGTGAGGATTTAAATTTCCACTTTGATTTATGTTAGAAAAAAAATTTTTCCTTCATTTTTGCATGTGCTATCAACTTCCAAGATGCTCGCAGTGGATTATGCTTTTAGCATATTAACAAAAAATATGACTTCCGCTGCAATAAAAAATGATTAGCTTTGTAAATGGTATTTCCACCCACATCCTCCCTCTTTTTTCTACAAAGCTAGTCATTTTCATCAGGTTTCCATGTCATAACCATTGATAATATGTGCATAAAATAGTAATTTGCGAGCCCCATTTATGTCAAATTGGGTGGTAAACACAAAAAAAAAAAAAATTGCCAGATTAAAATTTGTCACACCAAAATCAATAGCTTGGTGTGATGTAGTATGGTGTGGTTTTGTACAGTTTCTACAAAGATAGTCATTTTCGACAGGTTTCCATGTCATAATTACTGATAAGTGGAAAAAAAATAGTCAATTGGGAGCACCTTTAATGTCAGATTGGGTGGTAAGCAAGCACACACAAAAAAAAGGGAAACGGGAAGAAAATGTTTCACACCAAGATCAATAGCTTGGTGCGATGTAGTATGGTGTAACTTGGTATGGTGTGGTTTGGTTTGGTTTGGTGAAGTGATGAAATGGAAACCAATTGTAAACGAAAGATTCCCATGTCATATTCATTGATAATGTGTGGGGAAATTAGTCATTTGCAAGCACCTTTGATGTTAGTTTGAAGTGGTAACCACAAAAAAAAAAAAAAAAGCAGGTAGCAAATTTGTCACATTGATCTCCATACCATGGTGTGATGTAAATGGTAGGTGTTCTGTAATAAATTTACCATATAGTGAACTATGGTTATGGTGCATTTATGGTGTGGATTGGGGTAGATTAATGTGGTGTGGTGTGCTTCGTTATAAGTGAGGATTTGAATTTCCACTTTGATTTATGTTAGAAAAAAAATTTTTCCTTCATTTTTGCATGTGCTATCAACTTCCAAGATGCTCGCAGTGGATTATGCTTTTAGCATATTAACAAAAAATATGACTTCCGCTGCAATAAAAAATGATTAGCTTTGTAAATGGTATTTCCACCCACATCCTCCCTCTTTTTTCTACAAAGCTAGTCATTTTCATCAGGTTTCCATGTCATAACCATTGATAATATGTGCATAAAATAGTAATTTGCGAGCCCCATTTATGTCAAATTGGGTGGTAAACACACAAAAAAAAAAAAAAAAAAAAAAAAAATTGCCAGATTAAAATTTATCACACCAAAATCAATAGCTTGGTGTGATGTAGTATGGTGTGGTTTGGTGAACTTTCTACAAAGATAGTCATTTTCGACAGGTTTCCATGTCATAATTACTGATAAGTGGAAAAAAAATAGTCAATTGGGAGCACCTTTAATGTCAGATTGGGTGGTAAGCAAGCACACACAAAAAAAAGGAAACGGGAAGAAAATGTTTCACACCAAGATCAATAGCTTGGTGCGATGTAGTATGGTGCAACTTGGTATGGTGTGGTTTGGGGTAGATTAATGTGGTGTGGTGTGCTTTGTTATAAGTAAGGAATTAAATTTCCACTTTGATTTATGTAAGAAAAAAATTTTTTCCTTCACTTTTACATGTGCTATCAACTAATTCAACTTCCAAGATGCTCGCAGTGGACTATGCTTTTAGCATATTAAGAAAAAATATGACTTCCGCTGCAATAAAAAATGACTAGCTTTGTAAATGGTATTTCCACCCACATCCTCCATCTTTTTTCTACAAAGCTAGTTATTTTCGACAGTTTTCCATGTCATAATTATTGATATGTGCGAAAAGTAGTCAATTGCAGCACCTTTGATGTCAGATTGGGTGGTAAGAAAACACACAAAAAAAAAAGAAACAGGAAGAAAGTTTTTCACACTGAGATCAAAAGCATGGTGTGATGTCGAATGGTGTAGTTAGTTTGTTATGGTGTGGTTTGGATTGTTGTAGTTATGACATGGGAACCTATTGCAAATGATAGGTTTCCTTGTTATATACATTGATAATGTGTAAAAAAAATAGTCATTTGTGAGCACCTTTGATATCAGATTGGGTGGTAAGCACACACACAGGAAAAAAAAAAAACAGGAAGAAAAATGTTCTCACTGAGATTAATAGAATGGTGTGATGTAGTATGGTGTAGTTTGTTATGGTGTGGTTTGGTTTGGTGTAGTTTGGTTTGGTGTAGTTTGGTATGGTTTAGTTTGGTATGGTTTAGTTTGGTATGGTTTAGTTTGGTATGGTTTAGTTTTGTGTAGTTATAACATGGAAATCTATCATAAATTTACCAAGGTATAGTATAATCTGGTTTGGTGTAGTTTAGGTTAGTGTGGTGTGGTGTGTTATTGTGTTGCATCGTATAGCGTGATTCTCTTTAAATTAAAATCATTAAAATGTAATGCCTATCTTCTATATCTTAAAGAGTGACTTTAAATGTGATTGCAAATGACTTTTTTCTCTGGATTAATGTTAGATTTAGGGTTAGTGTTAGGGTAAGTTTTACTGTTAATGGTAAGTTTATTGTTAGTGACTGTGTTACTGTTAGCATTACTGTCACTGTTAGTGTTACTGTAACTGTTACTCTTTGCGTTACTGTCTGCATCAGCGTTAGCATTTGCATAAGCGTCTATGTAAGCTTTTGTGTTAGTGTCTATGTAGACTGGTGTTAGCATCTGCGTTAGTGTTTGGATTAGCCTTAGTGTTTGCGTAAATGTCAGCATTTGCGTCAGCGTCTGCATTGGTGATAGTGATTGTGTCAGCATTTCCCTTAGCATCTGAGTCAACATTAGTCTTAGCATTAGTGTTTGTTTCAGTGCCTACGTCTACGTCAGCTTCTGAGTCAGCATTATCATTCACGTCCGCATCAGCACTTGTGTCAGTGTCAGCATTTCCCTCAGTGTCAGCGTTTGCATCAGCGTGCACATCAGCATTTGCATTAGTGTTTGAGTCAGTGTGTAGGGGTTAGCATTTGCGTCAGCATCTGCATCAGCATTCACATTAGCATTAGCGTTTGCGACAGCGTTTCCTTTAGCGTCTGTGTCAGCGTGTACGTTAGCTTCTATGTCAGCATTTCCATTAGCATCTATGTCAGCATTTCCGTTAGCTTCTACGTCAGCATTTCCGTTAGCATCTATGTCAGTGTTTCCGTTAGCTACTACGTCAGCGTTTCCGACCGCGTCTGTGTCAGCGTCAGTATTTACATCTACATCAGCGTCAGCGTTTCAGTTAACGTCAGTGTTTACGTTAGCGTCTGTGTCAGCATTTACGTTAGCGTCTGTGTCAGCGTTTACGTCTGTGTCAGCGTTTACGTTAGCGTCTGTGTCAGCGTTTACGTCTGTGTCAGCGTTTACGTTAGCGTCTGTGTCAGCGTTTACGCCTGTGTCAGCGTTTACGTTAGCGTCTGTGTCAGCGTTTACGTTAGCTTCTACGTCAGCGTTTCCGTAACGTGTATGTCAGCGTTTTCCGTTAGCATTGGCGTTTCCATTAACCTTTCCTGTGGCGTCCGCATCAATGCAGCGTCTGCATATCCCATGTAAGCGTTAACTTCAGCATTTGCGTCAGCGTTAGCGTTAGCCTTAGCCCTAGCGTCCACATCAGCATTTGCGTTAGCGTCAGCATACACGTCAGCGCCGGCAAAACTGCCTCAACATTCGCGTCAGCGTTAGCTTGGCTTTGGCTTCAGCAATCCGCATCAACAATTGCGTTTTGGAGATCAGCTTCGGCGGTAAGGGTAAACGCTAACTTCTACGCCTGCTTCTACGTAACAACTACGTCAGCGTTTACGTTAGCTTCTACATCAGCACCTACGTTAGCTTCTACGTCAGCATCTACATTAGCTTCTAAGTCAGCGCTTACAATAGTGTCTGTGTCAGCGTTAGCTTCTACATCAGCGTCTGTATTTACATCTACATCAGCGTCAGCGTTTACATTTCCGTCTGTGTCAGCGTTACGTTAGCTTCTACGTCATCGTTTACGTTAGCGTCTGTGTCAACGTGTGTTAGCATCTGTGTCAGCGTTTATGTTAGCCTCTGCGTCAGTGTTTATATTAACATCTGCGTCAGTGTTTACGTTAGCATCTGTGTTAACGTGTGTTAGCGTCTGTGTCAGCATTTTCATTAGTGTTTGCATCATTGTTTCCTTTAGCTTCTACATCAATGTTTACGTCTGCGTTAAGGTTCACATTAGCATCACTGTCATCGTTTGCGTCAGCATTTGCGTTTGCTTTAACATCTGCATCAGCATTTGCGTCTGTGTTTGCATTAGTGTCTGCATTTGCTTTAGTGTTTGCATCAGCATGAGCATTTGTGTCAGTGTCCACGTCAGCGTTAGAGTCTGTATAGCATTTACATCAGCGTGTGCGTCAGAGTCTTTGTCAGCATTCGCCTTTGCACCTGCATCAGTATTCACATTAGCGTTTGTGTCAACATTTGCGCTAGCGTTTGTGCCAGCATAGCCATCTTCGTCAGTGTCAACGTTGGCGTTAGTGTTAGTGTTTCCATTAGTGTTCGTGTTTGATTTTGTATTAGTGTTAGCATTTTTGTTTGTGTTAGTGTTCAGGTTAATGTTGACTTAGTTTTCTGGTTAGTGTTAGTTTCAGATTAGGGCTCGTGTTACTTTTAATGTTAGTGCTCAGGTTAGTGGTTTATGGTAGTGTTAGTTTTAGTGGTAGTGTTAGTGTTCAGGTTAATGTTCGTGTTAATGTCAGTTTTAGTGTTAGTGTTCAGGTTAGTGTTTACGGTAGTGTCAGTTTTAGTGTTAGTGTTATTTTTTCCGTTAGTGTTAGTGTTTTATTTTGTGTTAATGTTTGTGTTAGTGTTTCCATTAGTGTTAGTGCTAGTCTTTGTTTTTCTGTTAATGTTAGTGTTGGTTTTAGTGTTGAGGTTAATGTTAGCTTAGTTTTCTGGTTAGTATCAGTTTTCGTGTTAGTTTTAGTGTTAGTGTTCAGGTTAATGTTAGTGTTTTTTTTTAGTGTTAATTTTTATGGTTGTGTTAGTGCTCAGACCAGTGTTAGTGTTTGTGTTACTGTTTATGGTAGTGTTAGTTTTAGTTTTAGTGCTAGTGTTTAGGTTAATGTTAGTTTTAGTGTAAGTGTTCAGGTTAGTGTTAGTGTTAGTTTTAGTGTTAAGGTTAGTGTTAGATATTGTGTTAGTGTTTGTTTTTGTGTTAATATTTGTGTTAGTATCTCTGTTAGCATTAGTGATTGATGTTTCCATTAGTGTTAGTGATTGTGTTAGCGTTAGTCTTTGTTTTTGTGTTAATGTTAGCATTACTATTTCTGTTAGTGTTAGCATGAGTGTTTGTGTTAGTGTTCAGGTTAATGTTAGCTTAGTTTTCAGGTTAGTGTTAGTGTTCAAGTTAATGTTAGTTTTAGTGTTAGAGATTGTGTTAGTGTTTGTTTTTGTGTTAATATTTGTGTTAGTATCTCTGTTAGTGTTAGTTTTAGTGTAAGTGTTCAGGTTAGTGTTCAAGTTAATGTTAGTGTTAGTTTTAGTGTTAGTATTTGTTTTCATTAGTGTTAGTGATTGTGTTAGTCTTTGTCTTTAGCGTTAATGTTAGCATTAGTATTTCTGTTAGTGTTAGCATTAGTGTTTATGTTAGTGTTCAGGTTAATGTTAGCTTAGTTTTCAGGTTACAGTTAGTGTTCAAGTTAATGTTAGTTTTAGTGTTAGTGTTGAGGTTAGTGTTAGAGATTGTGTTAGTGTTTGTTTTTGTGTTAATATTTGTGTTAGTATCTCTGTTAGCGTTAGTGTTTGTTTTAGTGTTGAAGTTAATGTTAGCTTAGTTTTCTGGTTCGTATCAGTTTTCAGATTAGTGTTTGTGTTAGTGTTACTTTTAGTGTTAGTGCTCAGGTCAGTGTTAGTGTTAGTGTTTATGGTCGTGTTAGTTTTAGTGTTAGTGTTCAGGCTAATGTTTGTGCTAATGTTAGTTTTAGTGTAAGTGTTCAGGTTAGTGTTAGTGTTTGTATTAGTGTTTACGGTAGTGTTAGTTTTAGTGCTGATGTTCAGGTTAGTGTTAGTGTCAGTTTTAGTGTTAGCGTTCAGGTTAGTGTTTGGGTTAGTTTTAGTGTTAGTTTTCAGGTTAGTGTTTGTGTTAGTTTTCTATTTAATGTTAGTTTTCAGATTTTGTGTTTGTGTTAGTTTTCATGTTAGCGCTAAGTTCACTGTTAGAGCATGTGTGAGTGCAAGTGTTAGGGTAAGTGTTATTTTTAAAGTTCGGTTTTAGCTTAAAGTTAGGGTTTCTACTTTCCAGGAAAAAAGTTGATCCTCTCTAACTTGAGTGGTGTGATATAGTGTAGTAAAGTATCGTGTTTCATAGTCTTGTGTGCTGTTGTCTATTGTTGTATAGTGTAGTATGGTATATTGTTTCATAGCATGGTCTGATGTGAGGTCGTACAGTGTTTCGTAGTGTGGTGTTGGATAATGTGGTATGGTATAATGTTTGTCAGTGCGGTGTGGCATGGTATGGTATAGGTTGATGTAGTGTGGCTTAGTTTGATTATAATAATACAAATAATAATAACAATAATAATAGTAATAATAATTGTTCTTCTTGTTCATTTTCTTTGTCTTCTGTGCCTTTGACTTCTTCTGTGCCTTTGACTTCTCCTCTGCCATCTAAATACCAAAAACAAAGAATGTAAAACATATATGTTGCCTATCTCTCAGACTTTACAAAGTGCTGAGGAGATAAAGTTAATTTAAAGAGCAGTGTGCTCATGCATTGTGATCCTATAATGTAGCTTATAAGCTATTTCATAACTAAAAAACAATGTCAAACATTAACAAAAGTATATACAAATATCTTTGAATGTTTAAGTTAAACCTAAATAGATCGTATCTACAGGTCATTAGGCTAAGGCTGAACTAAGATCATATCTATAAATCATTAGGTTTAGACTGAACTGAGATCATACTTTCTTCTTCTTTTCGTCATCTTCGTTTCCCGTGTCTTCTTTGTCTTTGTTGTCATTTTCATTTTAGTCGTCTGCTTCGTCGTCTTTTTCTTCTTTTCCATCTAAATATAAAAAAATATTGTAAACAAATATATAGATTTCTATTTATTGCCACTAGGGTGCAAAAGAAGGGGACAAATACAAGGGGGGAGTTTACACAAAAAGGCAAGTAAAGAAAACATAACAAATTTAAAATTAACAATAAAGTCCTCAATAGGGAGGGGGCGTTTGGGGGGTCGCACACACACCCCCGAAAAAAGTGTGCAACCCCTTCTCCTCAGGAGCACAGAGAGAGGGTGCTCCCTCGTTCCTTCCTTTTTTCCACCTACAGGCTGATATAGAGAGAAGGCCCATTCACACGGGCCATTCTCCCCACTTTCACCCACCTTTCATAAAAACGACTGGGGTTGAGCATCTCTCTCCATCCTGATCCTTCTTCCGAATGATATCGGAAGAAACGGATCAGTTGTTGGCCAGAGAGAAAGGTGCCTGACCTGAGTCCTTTCAGACACGTCCATCATACAACCTCTTTCACCATGGCACAGAAACACCGCCTCTCCTTCAATTTTGAAGGGGGGAGGCGGCTTAATCGTTACAATGGCCTCGGTTGTCAACCGGATCGGTCCCACCCTTGATAGCAGTCGTTCGACATAGCCCCACAGATCGGCTACGCCCGAGCAGTGTACCAATACGTGTGCAACGGTTTCCTCGTTGTGCACGCATCTGGGACAGATCTTTTTGGCGGGGTCCCTACCCGTGCGCCCGTGTCTGTAGAGCTTTTCTTGGGAAGTTGTCCATAGGTCCCGGGCTGAATGTCCTACCGAACAGGCTGGCCAGTTTGTCTTCCTCCATGTCTAGGGCTTCTCCGAGGGCGTCGTCGCACCTGCTGCGTACCAGCCCTCTATAGAATGTCGCGGTGGAGTCTCCACTGATAACCGGGTCCACCTGCCAGAGGGCTGTGAGCGCCTAGGCACACTCAGTGTGCCAGGCGCCCAGTTTTCTCGGTCTTTGCTTGACCCAAGATTGCAGATCGGTGAGTGAGATGAGTCTGGGAAAGGTTCGTCTCATAAACGGGGCCCACACAAATATATAGCTGATCTCTCAGACTTTCACGAAACACTGAGGAGATACAGTTAATATAACAAGTGGGAACTCATATATATATATATATATATATATATATATATATATATATATATGGTATAGCATGGTGTTATGTGGTCTGGTGTGGTACAACATGGTGTGATGTGGTGTGATATGATATGGTGAGGCAGGGAGGGGGGAGACAACGTTAGATTAATGTTAACAATACACATGTAGCATCCACATGTGATGAGAAGGGGGAAACAGTGTTTAACTAATTTTAACATTACATGTAGCATCCATCTACAGGTGATTAAGTTAAGACTGAGGTGTAATCATATGAAAAGGTCAATTTAAAACTACACTGAGATTCTGCTTAAAATGATGGTCAATGAAGTGTTTACTTACTCAGATCCTTTGAAATAACTTTCTCTTACTGTAACTGGACATACCTACGAAATAGAAAACAGTCGAATAGACAGTGGTGTGGTGTGGTGTAGTGTAGTGTGGTTTAGTGTAGTGGAGTGTGGTTTAGTGTAGTGGACAGTGGTGTGGTGTAGTGGAGTGTGGTTCAATGTAGGGTGGGGGATATTGTGTAGTGGAGTGTGGTGGGATGTAGTGTGGCATGTGGTGTGATGGCATGTGATGTGGCGTGGCGTGATGTGATGTGATGAAATGTGGCGTGGCGTGGTGAAATGTAATGTTATGTGATGAAATGTGGCGTGGCGTGGTGAAATGAGGTGTGGCGTGGTGAAATGAGGCGAGGCGAGGCGAGACGAGACGTGATGTGATATGGTGTGATGTGGTGAGATATGGTGTGATGTGCTGTGGTGTGATGTGATGTGAAATTTTTTCATCCTATTTTTCATGTGCTATCAACTAATCCAATCTCCAAGATGCTTGAAACTGACTTTCTCCCCCCAGGAAAACGGCGGGGTGAGGTGGTTCCCCTTTCACCCGGATAACCCCTGCTTACTCGGAATTTTCTCTTTGATTCTATTTTCATGCATTATCAGTGAATATGACTTCCAAACCAGTCAAAAACAACTAGCTTTGGAGAAAGAGGAGGGAGAGGGGAAGAGTTTTGCAGATCTACACCTCACTCACATGTTGTGGGACTTAATCATTTTCGGTATATTTCCTGTGCTATTAATTTCCTATGCTATTTCCTATGCTATTTCCTATGCTATTTCCTGTGCTATTTCCTGTGCTATTAATTAATCTGACCTCCTAGATGCTTCCAACCAACTTATTTCCCTGGGTTAGGTTTAGGGTAATGTTTAGGGTTTAGTTTTAGGGTTGGGGTAGTTTTTAGGGTCTAGCTTTAGGGTTGGGGTAAGTTTAGGGTTTAGTTTTAGGTTTGGGGTAAAGTTTAGGGTTTAGTTTTAGGTTTGGGGTAATGTTTAGGGTCTAGTTTTAGGGTAAAGTTTAGGGTTTAATTTTAGGTTTGGGGTAATGTTTAGGGTCTAGTTTTAGGGTTGGGGTAATGTTTAGGGTTTTGTTTTATGGTTGGGGTATAGTTTAGGGTTTAGTTTAAGGGTTGGGGTAATGTTTATATTTAGATTTAGCTTGGTTTGGTTTAGATTTAGAGTTTAGGGTTGGGGCTAGATTTAATTTTATGTTTAATTTAGTTTTAGTTTCCAAATCCCAGAAAAAAAAATTGATTCAGAGCAACTAAAAGGTCAGATTAGATGATAGCACTCAAAAGGAGACCGAAGAAAAATCATTTGGGTATATATCTACAAAACGACAATGGTTTTTCCACCTGCTTTACTCCTCCTTTTTCCTAGAACAACTAATCATTTCCAACTGGTTTGGAGGTCATATTTGTTGATAACATACGAAAAATCTTAGAGAAAACTCTGGGGTTAAATGAGAGAAGTGCATCCACCTAAGTTTTCCATGAAGAGAGAGTCAATAACAAACATCTTGGAGTTCGGATTAGTTGATAACGCATGAAAAACAGATGAGGAAAAAATTTTGGGTGTATGTGGTGTGAAGTAGTGTTTTTTTTTTTTTTTTTTGTGGTGTAATGTAGTGAGGTGTGTTTTTATGTGGTGTGATGTAGTGAGGTGAGGTGTGGTGTGTTGTGTTGTGTTGTGGTGTTATGTGGTCTGGAGTAGTGTGGTGTGTTGTAGTGAGGAGTGGTGTGTTGTGTTGTAGTGAGGAGTGGTGTGTTGTGTTGTGGTGTTATGTGGTGTGGTGTAGTTTTGTATGTTTTTATGTGGTGTGGTGAAGTGTGGGGTGATGTGGTGTTGTGCACTGCGATGTGGTGTGGTGCGGTGCAGTGAGGTTCTTCATCTTTATCTTTCTCTTCTTCATCTTTGTATTCATCTTCTTTGTTTTGTCTTCCATCTAAAAAAAAAAAAATTATATATAAAACATATATGTAGCCAATCTCTAAGACTTTTACAAAGCTCCAGGGAGATAAATTTAATATAAGTGGTGTGTTTCTGAACAGAGATACTACAAAATAGCTTAAAAGCTATATATATATATATATATATATATATATATATATATATATATATATACATACATTTATATATAAATAAATATACACGGGTGTGTATGATTGTGTATAGAAGATTATATTAATAAAAGGAATTCCAACTTTGTCTGATTTACTCGTTTTATTTACAATCCTTTAAAATTATAATGGTATTAGAATGAAATAGCATGGTAGAATATTAAGTGTTAATTGAACAAGTAATTTCATGCTTTCGCAATCTTCAGGTTCATATTCTGTGGTGACAGTCAAGTTTACAATTTTCAACTGTAATGAGATGGGTAAATTTTGTGCCTTAGTGAAAGCGGCTACAGAATGCTATATTTTGCAAACTGTAATTCGACCAATCGGTGTGTAGTTTCACTGGATTACTGAAGCTGATTGGTTTAGGCATCACGGTTGGTTGGGCATGTCTAACGACTTCTATTTGGCCCTATTCAAAGCATCAATTGTTTTGCTATTTTTAGAAATGATGAAAATAGCATTTTCTAGGGTTTTTATACCCCTAAGAATTATTATTGTTCATTTAGCTTGGGTTGGAATTTTGAAACATATTCCCAAATGCAAATATGAAGTGCAAAAGCAGAAATCTAATTTACTGCATTAAATGCCCAAATTGTGAAGAACTATATGTCGGTCAAACTGGAAATGCACCATCGGAACGTGCACGGGTGCACCGACAGCAAATCAGAGACCCAAATGTCCATGAGATACCCCTGAGTAACCATCTAGCAATATGTGGTCAGAATATGTTTATAATATTTCCATTCTACAAATTACACAGGCCAAGTGAAATCAAGAGAAAAATCAAAGAAAAGAATTTTATTGATAAATTCCAACCAAAGCTAAATGAACAATAATAATTCTTAGGTGTATAAAAAGCCTAGAAAATGCTATTTACATCATTTCTAAAAATAGCAAAACAATTGATGCTTTGGATAGAGCCAAATAGAAGTCGTTAGACATGCTCAACCAACCATGATGCCTAAACCAATCAGCTTCAGTAATCCAGTGAAACTACACACCAATTGGTCGAAATACAGTTTGCAAAATATAGCATTCTGTAGCCGCTTTTCATTGTATATAAGGCACAACATTTACCGATCTCATTACAGTTGAAAATTGCAAACTTGATTGTCACCACATAATATGAACCTGAAGATTGCGAAAGCATGAAAGTACTTGTTCAATTAACATTTAACACTTAATATTCTACCATACTATTCAGATTACATCCATAAAATTCAGATTACATCTATATATATACACATACATATATATATACATTCATATATACACTTCTACAAAATAATGTAAAAATACCATTTTCTTCTTGTCTCTCCACCCTTCGGTTCATTCATCCATATATCTGTATAATCGCCCAAAATCCAATCCTACTTTCTCAATGCTATTCTATAATTCTGTCTGGATGTTCTAAATAATCTTGTGTATTTTAAAATCCCAGTATATCGCTTGTTACTGTTATATGCTTTATTTAAAACCTTCTCCTCGCTAACTACCCCATACCGCTCCCTCCCGCCCCCACTCTCCACCATTATTATTTGGACCAATCATAAGTCAGCGGCCTATGCTATCACTTCTGGTTGCTTTTCGATATGATGGATAGACTAAGGAATTCTGGAGAGTCTGAAGAATCTGGACACTCAGAGACAATGCCAAAGATAACGACAAATTCACCTCATGCTGCCGGACGAAAGGGCAAGGACTCCTCCTCTATGTTTCGGCCGCGGATGGCCAACATAAAGTGAACGACAGAATAATTAAAATAAGACTTGTTCTAAATAGAACTACTGTGACAGTAATATCTGCGTACGCACCCCAATCCGGACTGCCTGGTGCTATAAAAGACAGATTCTATGAGACACTGATGCTCACTACCTCCCAAATAACCGACAGTGACTATATAATTATTGCTGGTGACCTAAATGGTCACGTTGGACAACATTGTGACGGCTATGACGGAATCCACGGAGGCTATGGGTTTGGTACTAGAAATGAGGAAGGCTCCAGAACCCTGGAATTCTGTGACGCAAATAACCTAACTATCTGTAACACTAACTTCAAAAAACGAGACAATCACTTGAGCACCTACAGATCAGGGGAACATACCAGCCAGGTAGATTATATCCTTACCAGCAGACGTGACAGAGTATCTGTTGTAAACACTAAATCCCTCCCCCATGAAGAATGCACCTCTCAACATAGACTCATAATTAACGACCTCATAGTCAGGATGAGACGTACTCGACAACAGAAGGGGACTATCCTCAGGAAAAAAATATGGAAGCTAAAGGACCCCACAGCCAGTAATAAATTTAAAAGCATATTACTTGATGCTTTCGACAGTAAGGAAGAGCAGTTAGAGTCGTACAATATAGAGGAACAGTGGGAATTCCTGAAACCAAACCTGCTGATGGCGACAGATGAAGTCTGCGGCTGGAGCAGGCCTATAGGCAGGAGGAGAGTAACATGGTGGTGGAACAGTAAGGTGGAGGAGTCAATTAAGGCCAAAAAGCAGGCTTGGAAAGTATGGTGGGATGGGGGAAGTAGAGAAACTATCAAGTGGCCAGGAGGGAAGCTAGGAGACAAGTGTACTTCGCAAGAAGGGAAGCAGAGGAAAGAAAGTTCAAGCATGTTCTACAACGCGAGGACCAAAAACGTGAAGTGTTCAGGATTGCTAGGCAATGTGTCAAGGAAAACCGTGATATTGTCGTGGAGAAGTGTATCCTTAATGATGATGGTGTACTTGCCATCACTGACGCTGATAAGTAGGTAGCTTGGAAGTGTCACTACGAAAGGCTACTAAATGAGAATAAATGGGAGAAAGACAGTCTCCCTCACATCAATCCAATAGAGGGACCAGCAGTGCTAGTTGAAGGTAGTATAATAAGTAAGGCAATCAAAGATGTGAAGACGGGTAAGGCAGCTGGGCCTTCGGAAATAGTTGCTGAAATGCTGAAAGCATCTGGAACGGTGGGACACACTATGGTCACCCGGATAGTAAACCAAGTCATACAGAATGGGGTTGTTCCGAAGGACTGGCGTAGCAGCATCATCATTAACTGCTACAAGGGTAAAGGAGATGCCCTAGATATGGGTAACTATAGAGGCATTAAATTAATCGACCAGGTCATGAAGGTCACAGAAAAAGTAATAGCGCAACTAATCAGAGAGCGAATTGATCTAGATGAAATGCAGTTCGGGTTTGTGCCAGGTAAAAGTACCACAGACACTCTTTTCATTGTACGTCAACTACAGGAGAAGTACCTAGCTAAAAATAAACCCCTATACTTAGCTTTTGTCGACTTGGAGAAAGCCTTTGGCAGAGTCCCCCGTTACATTATCTGGTGGGCTCTTAGAAAACTAGGTGTTGATGAATGGCTTGTGAGAGCTATACAAGCCATGTATAAAGAAACAGTCAGCAAGGTTAGAATTAACAATGAATATAGTGAAGAGTTTAGCGTAAAAGTTGGTGTTCATCAGGGCTCCGTTCTTAGCCCCCTACTATTTATTATTGCCCTTCAGGCTATAACAGTAGAGTTGAAGACCGGCTGCCCATGGGAACTCCTATACGCAGATAATCTAACGCTCATAGCTGAATCAATGGCTGAACTAGAGAAGAAATTCCAAACATGAAAGCATGGCATAGAATCAAAAGGCCTTAAAATTAACCTGCCTAAGACTGTCTAGTTTGTAGGAAGGAAAATAGGGCACCGGTCCAATACGGGAAATGGCCATGCTCAGTGTGTAGGAAAGGAGTAGGCAGAAACTCCATTTTATGTCCCCAATGCAAAGTATGGGTGCATAAAAGATGTAGTGGTATCACAGGTAAGCTAACTAAGAATATAGATTTTATATGTGGCCGGTGCTCTGGTGCAATAAGTAGCAGCAAGTGCCCACAGAATACTAGCTCATTTCATTGCACAGATGGTTCTATAGTAATAGTGGACACCTTCCTTTACCTGGGTGACAAAATCAGCAGTGGTGGAGGATGCTTTGAAAGTACAGTAGCTAGAGTCAGAACTGGATGGAAAAAGTTCAGAGAGCTTATACCACTATTAGCCGCTAAAGGGTTCTCTCTAAAAATGAAAGGCAGGCTTTATGATGCCTGCATACGAACAACAATGTTACATGGCAGTGAGACCTGGGCATTGTGTGCAGAGGATATACGCAGACTAGAGAGGAACGAAGCTTGCATGCTCCGCTGGATGTGTAATAGTAATATACGTGAACGGCAAAGCATAAACGAACTAAGGGAAACATTAGAAATAAGAGGGATCAGATGCTGTTTACTCGAGAGAAGACTACGTTGGTACGGTCACGTGATGCGCATGAAAGACGACAGCTGTATAAAAAAGTACAGGGCGATAAAAATAGACGGTCGCCACGGAGTAGGCAGACCCAGAAAAACCTGGGACGACTTGATAAATTCCGACTTCACACACTTACACCTCTCCAAGACAATGTCACTGGACCGAGATCTTTGGCGCTACACAGTCATAGAGAAGACCCGCCTTACCTAAAGTACAAAGTGAAGTACAAAGTGAAACCTACCACAGTGAGTAGGCACCTCTAACAAAATACACCCCGTCCCACTACCCCCACCCGATCCACACCACCCTTGTCAATGTAAAGTTATGTTGGTACCACAACATCCAGCCCGAAACAAATGAGGTCGTGTAGGTGTCACGACAAAAAAACACACAGACCACGCTGTAATGTGGCCGTGTAGGTAACACGGTAAAAACCTATCAGTCCACACTGTAAACGTGGTTGGTGTTACGAAGGGCATCCAGCCATAGAAAACCCGCCAGACAGTCCTATGCGAGCAAGACAACCAATCTTGCCTCAAGTGGGAAAACTCCCGTCCAAACCCATGCAAGCGTGGAAGATGGACGTTAAACGATGATGATATACATACATACACACATATACACATATACATGCATATATATACACATATACATATATATACATGCATATATATATATATATATATATACAATATGTATAGGATTCCTTTCCCTTTGAGCACATAATTTACAGGGAATAACGCGACTCTATGGCTCTATCTTCATATATATACATACACACATATATATACATACACACACACACATATGCATACACACACACATATATACATACACACGCACATATATATAGAGATATACATACATATATATAGATTCATACATACACACATATGCATACACAGACATATATACACACACACACACATATATATAGATATACATACATATATATACATATATATAGATTCATACATACACACACACATATATAGATATACATACATATATATACATATATATAGATTCATACATAGATACACACACACATATATAGATTCATACATACATACACATATATAGATTCATACATACATACACACATATATAGATTCATACATACATACACACACATATATATATAGATTCATACATACATACACACACACACATATATAGATTCATACATACATACACACACACACATATAGATTCATACATACATACATACACACACATATATATATATATATATATAAATATATACGATATTAATAAATGGAAACTATATTTATAAAACCATATTTATTTCATTATACATATTTCAGGGATACCAAATTAAATTATGGTATGCCTTCATCAGACAAAATACAATATTAACAGTTTTACAGATAAGCTTTGACGTACCCTTTTGGATGGCCTCCAAAAATAATGGTCGCATTTTAAAAGGGTACGTCAAAGCTTATTTGTAAAACTGTTATATATTGTATTTTGTCTGATGAAGGCATACCATAATTTAATTTGGTATCCCTGAAATATGTATAATGAAATAAATATGGTTTTATAAATATAGTTTCCATTTATTAATATCGTATATCTACTCCAAATACTTGTCGAGTGCTTTATATCAGTTATAAAAATATTTACTTGTTGTATCCCAACAATTTTAAATAGAACTTTTGCATATATATATATATATATATATATATATATATATAAAGTACTTGACGAGGAGCATTCTAGTTGTTCAATAAACTGATTGAATAATACAAACGATGTTTTAATATCCAGATTCATTATTTGTGTATATATATATACAAAGCTTATAAATAAATTTACAGTAGAATAACATAGCAAATATGTTTTAAATATATACATAAATAACATTACAAATGTTTAAATAACATTATAAATTGCTCGCGATTCTTTCAGAAGGATATATTCCTTTAATGTTGCAATATTAAAGAAAATATACGTATATATATATATACATACATATATTTATTCAACTAAGGAAAGCTGGTTGATTGAAAATCTGCCGACTATTTCATAAGAGATGACAAACACTCAACAGTTTATGTTTATCCGGAGTTTTATTATAATAATTGTTTCTACTTTGGCACAAGGCCAGCAAATACCCAGTGTATTACTGGTACTTACAATGTAAATTTTCAAATGTATTACAGAGCCGAGATACAAAATATAAAACAATAAAATCTTAGTTTAATACCATTGCTGATAAATTTTTTTTTACATACATATATATATATACAATATATTAATAAATGGAAACTATATTTATAAAACCATATTTATTTTATATATATTTTAAGGGCCACCGCTTTCATCAGATAAAATACATATATATATATATATACATACACACATATATATATGTATGTATGAAACTTAATTATTCGTGTAATGCGACTCTGTAACGTTTTTAATAATTATTTGATATTACTTACCTTCTTATCTTTTGCTTTCATTGTTTCTAATTTTCCCCTGCGTTTGTTGACATTGCGAGAAAAATGGCGCCAAACTTTTCCCTTTGAAAGAATAATGTGATAGTGTTCACGTGATATATAGCTGTCAGTCGTGAAAGCAGCCGATGAAAGCAGGCGAAGGTGACGTCATTCGTCATCGTTTATTTCCGTATTACTACCACCAAGTAACTCCACTTACGCGTGGTAGTAATACGGAAATAAACGATGTTTTGCTTTCATCGGCTGCTTTCGACTGACAGCTCATAGCGTTGTAGTGCCAAAACAAGTAACATTCAGAGACCAACCAGATGTGAGAAAAACCACAGACCCTC
>OZ024741.1:332174276-332226776 GCA_964016885.1 Eledone cirrhosa
TTACGTCCGTTCTTCCACGCTAGCATGGGTTAGACGGGTTGTCCTGTTGTGGGCAGTGTCTGGTCGGCTGACCATGCCTTGCTCATACAGGAACTGATCTGGCTTGATTTCTACAGCTGGATGCCCTTCCTAACACCAACCTCATTTACAGTGAGTGCTGGGTGCTTTTTCGTGGCGCCTACACGTCCACTTTACAGTGTGGGCTGGGTGCTTTTTTGCCGTGGCACCTCCATATATATATATATTGTTATACTTTGGGAGGGTCATGTTGCCAATAAGAAACACACGCACCAGTTGCTTTCACTTCAATTTAATTTATTAAATATTTATAAATTTACAAATTTATAAATTTCTGGTTGGTTGGTTGGTTCCACAACCAGATAGTTGTTTATATATATATAGTCATAGTTCTTTCGTCACACACTCTGTGACCTCTTCAGTGACTGGGGATTTCTTTCTTCGTTTCTGTGCCTTTCCTTTCTTCTATCCTACGCCATTTTGTTTGTGTGTGGGTTGCGTGCTCAGTTTGCGCATGCGCCACATCCGGGTGTCTGTGTGTGTTTGTGTTCATTTTTCTATTTTTCTATTTATATTTTTCTATTTGTTTGTTTATTTATTTATTTATTGTTGGTTGGTTGTTTGTTCTATGTGTGTGTGTGTTTTCATTTTGTCTTGTGTGTGTTTTCATTTTGTGTGTGTTTTCAATTGTAAGTTGTTTGTTCTATGTGTGTGTGTGTTTTCATTTTGTCCTTAATTGTAAGTTGTGATGTTGCTGTTCCACTCATATTTTCTATTTAATTTTGGTTTTAATTCTTTTATGCTTACTGCCTCTGTAATTTGCCTAAACATTGCGTCTTTCTTGTGTGTGGATTCTATTTTTATTTCTATGCTCTCTAATTTACCCCTGTGTTCTATCTTAGCATGTTGGTAGAGCACAGATGATTCTTTACTATCTTGGAGGTCTCGCCAGTGTTCATTTATTCGTTCCCCTATACTACGAGCTGTCTCACCTATGTACACTACATTTTTGTTTCTACATTGTCCTTCAGTACATCTTATGCTATACACTACATTTCTAGTTTTACAGTTAATATGGGGGCTTATTTTACAGGTTATACATTTCTTATCTATACATGAGGGTCTTTGGAACGGGTATGTCTTGCTAATAAGTGTTTTTACGGAGGTACCAGGTCTTTCTACTATCTTAATATTGAGATTATGTTTCTTTAGGGCCCTTCTAAATTTGTAGGCTAGTTCGCCTCTAGGGGTTGTATTGATGAACATTACACTCTGGTATTTATTGCTATCATACCATGAGTTTATTCTATTGGCCTTGTTCTTAGTTCTTTCTATTCTATTCCAAAATTTGCTCCTATACAAGGGGCAGGTCCCATTTATGTCATTATTTACCATTTTTTCCCATTTGGTTCTGGCTCCTTTATACACTCTGATTCTATCTCTCTGATTGTAGCCAGAGAACTGCATACGGTGGATGAAGTGTTGTATGTGTCTCTCTAGTTCTTCGGGGTTGCACATGCGGGACACATTTCTCATCACCCGTACCAAATCCGCAATCAGTATGTTGATTTTGGTATGGTCCGAAATGGCCGAGTTTCGGTGGATCAGATGTTTGGAAGTCATGGGTTTGGCATAATGGGAATGGAGGATTTGTTTTTGGTTGTTAATAGTATCTAACCAGAGCTCTGTGTCTAGTACAGGTAATCGATGGTTGGGGTGTCTACTTGGGTAGTCTATAGTAACTCTAATGCTCTGGTGGATGGAGTTTGCTATTTGCTGGATGCTTTCCATTGTGTTTTTCTCTAGTTCCTGACTGTTCTTTAGTGGGGGTGTCTTAACTACGATGTTTATATCATCTACGTAGCGGGAGTACATTATCAGGGTTAAGCTGTCTTCTAATTGTTCATTAAGTTTTTGTTTAAGTCTACTGTCCCACCATACCATGAATAAGTTAGCTATGTCGCCTGCAATGCTAACACCAATGGCTGCTCCTTCCTCTTGGGCATATGTTTTACCATTAAATTTGAACATATGTTCCTTAAGGGTTAGTTTTATGCTGGCCCCTACCGCATGTGCAATCATTTTCTTCAGTTCATCGTGGTTTTCGGGTGTCCGTATGGCTCTGGTCCGCCCGTTCCATCTATCTGTGTGGGTTTTCTTGGCCATTGAGGTAATGGTAGGTGGTCTGCCTCTTGCTGGTCTTGTAGGGCACAGGTTGCTAAGGTCATAAGTGTCTAGGTAACTATTACTATGGGTAAGCTTAAGTAGAAGTCCCAGCTCACTGGTATCAATCCCACGGAACTCAACCTTGCTCTCGCTGATCATTTCGACGCATTTCTCCACAGCAAAATCCACGTCAATAGATGGATACAGGGACACAACATCCATACTGCCTATTATGCAGTTTGTTAGGTCCCCAGATCGGTTACCCGCGCCGATTCTGCTGAGGAGGTCCTCCGTGCTGTCACACACATCTGGGGACATCTCAATGATGGGGCGTATGATCAGGGAGAGGAAGTAGGACAGTCTGTAGTTACTAGCAATAAGTTACTTGCTAGTAACTACAGACTGTCCTACTTCCTCTCCCTGATCATACGCCCCATCATTGAGATGTCCCCAGATGTGTGTGACAGCACGGAGGACCTCCTCAGCAGAATCGGCGCGGGTAACCGATCTGGGGACCTAACAAACTGCATAATAGGCAGTATGGATGTTGTGTCCCTGTATCCATCTATTGACGTGGATTTTGCTGTGGAGAAATGCGTCGAAATGATCAGCGAGAGCAAGGTTGAGTTCCGTGGGATTGATACCAGTGAGCTGGGACTTCTACTTAAGCTTACCCATAGTAATAGTTACCTAGACACTTATGACCTTAGCAACCTGTGCCCTACAAGACCAGCAAGAGGCAGACCACCTACCATTACCTCAATGGCCAAGAAAACCCACACAGATAGATGGAACGGGCGGACCAGAGCCATACGGACACCCGAAAACCACGATGAACTGAAGAAAATGATTGCACATGCGGTAGGGGCCAGCATAAAACTAACCCTTAAGGAACATATGTTCAAATTTAATGGTAAAACATATGCCCAAGAGGAAGGAGCAGCCATTGGTGTTAGCATTGCAGGCGACATAGCTAACTTATTCATGGTATGGTGGGACAGTAGACTTAAACAAAAACTTAATGAACAATTAGAAGACAGCTTAACCCTGATAATGTACTCCCGCTACGTAGATGATATAAACATCGTAGTTAAGACACCCCCACTAAAGAACAGTCAGGAACTAGAGAAAAACACAATGGAAAGCATCCAGCAAATAGCAAACTCCATCCACCAGAGCATTAGAGTTACTATAGACTACCCAAGTAGACACCCCAACCATCGATTACCTGTACTAGACACAGAGCTCTGGTTAGATACTATTAACAACCAAAAACAAATCCTCCATTCCCATTATGCCAAACCCATGACTTCCAAACATCTGATCCACCGAAACTCGGCCATTTCGGACCATACCAAAATCAACATACTGATTGCGGATTTGGTACGGGTGATGAGAAATGTGTCCCGCATGTGCAACCCCGAAGAACTAGAGAGACACATACAACACTTCATCCACCGTATGCAGTTCTCTGGCTACAATCAGAGAGATAGAATCAGAGTGTATAAAGGAGCCAGAACCAAATGGGAAAAAATGGTAAATAATGACATAAATGGGACCTGCCCCTTGTATAGGAGCAAATTTTGGAATAGAATAGAAAGAACTAAGAACAAGGCCAATAGAATAAACTCATGGTATGATAGCAATAAATACCAGAGTGTAATGTTCATCAATACAACCCCTAGAGGCGAACTAGCCTACAAATTTAGAAGGGCCCTAAAGAAACATAATCTCAATATTAAGATAGTAGAAAGACCTGGTACCTCCGTAAAAACACTTATTAGCAAGACATACCCGTTCCAAAGACCCTCATGTATAGATAAGAAATGTATAACCTGTAAAATAAGCCCCCATATTAACTGTAAAACTAGAAATGTAGTGTATAGCATAAGATGTACTGAAGGACAATGTAGAAACAAAAATGTAGTGTACATAGGTGAGACAGCTCGTAGTATAGGGGAACGAATAAATGAACACTGGCGAGACCTCCAAGATAGTAAAGAATCATCTGTGCTCTACCAACATGCTAAGATAGAACACAGGGGTAAATTAGAGAGCATAGAAATAAAAATAGAATCCACACACAAGAAAGACGCAATGTTTAGGCAAATTACAGAGGCAGTAAGCATAAAAGAATTAAAACCAAAATTAAATAGAAAATATGAGTGGAACAGCAACATCACAACTTACAATTAAGGACAAAATGAAAACACACACACACATAGAACAAACAACTTACAATTGAAAACACACACAAAATGAAAACACACACAAGACAAAATGAAAACACACACACACATAGAACAAACAACCAACCAACAATAAATAAATAAATAAACAAACAAATAGAAAAATATAAATAGAAAAATAGAAAAATGAACACAAACACACACAGACACCCGGATGTGGCGCATGCGCAAACTGAGCACGCAACCCACACACAAACAAAATGGCGTAGGATAGAAGAAAGGAAAGGCACAGAAACGAAGAAAGAAATCCCCAGTCACTGAAGAGGTCACAGAGTGTGTGACGAAAGAACTATGACTATATATATATAAACAACTATCTGGTTGTGGAACCAACCAACCAACCAGAAATTTATAAATTTGTAAATTTATAAATATTTAATAAATTAAATTGAAGTGAAAGCAACTGGTGCGTGTGTTTCTTATTGGCAACATGACCCTCCCAAAGTATAACAATATCGGTTTCAACACACGATTTCAGATAAAGAATCTTGCTAAACAAATTCAGAAACGAAATATATATATATATATATATATACACATATATGTATATATATGTATATAAATATATATATATGTATATACATATATATATATATATACATATATATATATATGTGTGTGTGTGTATGTATGTGAGAGTGTGCATGTATATGTGTATAGAGGGAGAAAGAGAGAATGAGAGATAGATAGAGAAATGGTGGTGCCACAGTAAGGCCAAAACCTATGAGATAGAACAAGTGAAAAGTAAAAAGATATATACATAAACACACACAAGATTTCTATATTTAATTATATAAAAAGAAAATATTTGATGTATCTGTACATATAAGTGTATTTGTAATACTGTAAATGATAAGAGATGCATATAAACCCACACACACATGCTCGAGCTGTTTAACTCATGTGTATGTGTTGTTATGTGTGTATCTGTGTATTATATATGGAGGTGTGCATATAAAACTCTCTCTCTCTCTCTTATATATATATATGTATATACACATATATATATATATATACATGTTTACATATATATATATACTTATATATATACACACACATATATGTAAATGTATATATACACATATATATAAATATATATATATATATATATACATACATATATATATAGGAAAATGTATGACCCCCAACAGCAGAGCTCAAGCCGTTTCGACGGCTATTTCTGGATTATTCTAGTCCATTACCACAACACCTTTGCTATATATATATATATATATATATAACTAACAGGTAGGGAGAAATATGTATGCAGTAGATGTACAGGGAAATTAGACAGTAGAAGTCGCACTGATAGACAGATTTTTCAAATGCAAGAGGGCGCTATAGAAGTGGTGGATAGCTTCCGGTACCTAGGAGATCAGATTAACATGGGAGGAGGGTGTTCCGAGGCCATAGTATCTAGAATAAGGATGGGCTGGAAGAAGTTTAGGGAGCTGCTTCCTCTGTTGACGAAGAAGGGTTTCTCCCTGCGTACGAAAGGCCGGTTGTATGATGCCTGTGTGAGGAGCGCGATACTGCATGGTAGTGAGACATGGGCAGCAACTGCAGAGGATATGCGACGGCTGGAGAGAAATGAGGCAAGCATGCTCCGTTGGATGTGCAGTGTAAATGTGCGTGAACGACCCAGCATAAATGTGTTGAGAGAGAAACTGTGTCTGAGAGGAATAGAATGTAGTGTACGGGAGAGGAGACTGAGGTGGTATGGACATGTGATGTGCATGGAGGATGACCGATGGGTGAAGAAGTGCCAGGAAATGCCAGTTGAGGGAAGACGTGGTAGAGGTAGACCACGAAAAACATGGGCGGAGGTGGTGAGAACAGACCTCAGATCATTGAAGCTCACGGTGGAGATGACGAGGGACCGTGACGAGTGGAGAGATGCTGTGCTGAATAAGACTCGTCCCGCCCTTGCAAGCAGGGAAAAGCGGACGTAAAATGATGATGATGATGATGATGATGATGATGATATATATATATACATACATTTATACATATATATATATATATATACATATATATATATACACATATATATATATACACATATATATATACACATATATATAATCATCATCATCATCATCATCATCATTTTACGACTGCTTTTCCCTGCATGCAAGGGTGGGACGGGAACTGATTCTGGCTTGATTTCTACAGCAGAATGCCCTTCCTAACACCAACCTCATTTACAGTGAGTGCTGGATGCTTTTTTGCCGTGGCACCTCCACGTCCACTTTGCAGTGGAATGATATGGACCCCAGTCCCTATCATCTCCAGTAAAGTGGAGCAATGTGAAATAAAGTGTCTTGCTCAAGGAAACAACACATCATGCGGTCTGAGAATTGAACTCACAACCTTTCGATTGCAAGGCCAATGCTCTAACCACTAAGCCATGTGCCTCCATATATAGACATATATGAATATATATATATATACATATATACATATAATATAAGATCAAAAGATGGTTAAAGGAGTTCCATGTATTTTATTATGCGCATTTCAAAAACAAACATCATCAAGCAATAATATTTGTGTTTTCATCAGATAAAACAGGAGAACATGATATGAAGGCTAAAAAACACTTGTGGATAGTGCAGTTCAACATATGTTGATTTAAAACTGCACTATCCACAAGTGTTTTTTAGCCTTCATATCATGTTCTCCTGTTTTATCTGATGAAAACACAAATATTATTGCTTGATGATGTTTGTTTTTGAAATGCGCATAATAAAATACATGGAACTCCTTTAACCATCTTTTGATCTTATATTATGTATACTCCAGCCCTACAAACTGTAGAGTGCTTCTTATCTGATATCTGCATTGCTTTATTGTACTACAATAAAACTCACCTCCTACATATATACATATATATATATATACATATATATATATATATATATATATACATATATATATACATATATATATATGTATACATATATAAGTATATATATGTATAAATATACATATATACATATATGTATAGATACATATACATATATATATATACATATATGTATACATATATGTATATTGTGTCCATATATGTATGTGTATATAAAATTCATGTATGGATGTGTATAAGAATATTGAATTCTCAAATACAGAGAAAACTAACAAAAAAACATCCATACAATATGAACATATATTGGACAAAGAGTTTCTTCATTCAATTACACTTACAATACAAACACACACACATACATACAAACGTATATATACCACCCTATACACATACATGTATATATACATATATATATAATTTTTACATACACACATATAATACATATATATAATATATGTATTAATATATGTATTATATACGTATATATACATTATATGTATATTATATATATAATATATATATATATATTATATATATATGTATATTATATATATATAATATATATGTATTTACATATAAATATATATTATATATATATACACAGGCACATATATATATATATATATATTTATATATATATATATATATATATATATATATATATATATATATATATATATAACGGCGATGAATTAGTTTTGCGAGGTTTTTTATACGAAATCGTGTGTCGAAACAAATATTGTTATACTTGGGGAGGGTCATATTTGTGTAATATTTTTTGTGTGTTCTGTTATTAATTCTGGCAATATTACACAAATATGACCCTCCCCAAGTATAACAATATGTATGTGTATGTGTATATATATATATATACACATACACATTACACATACATGTGTGTATACATGGAAAGAATCATTTTACATATCTTTGGGCATATTTGAATATTGAAAGTATGTTAGCTTACTGTAAGCAGCTTCAACACAGGTTTAACTATAAAATAGCCAAATGCGTTTGGCATTTAAACTTCTGGAGACAGAACAACAGTTTTCAGAGTTGCCTGTGGGAATTGAATTTGTATCTTCTGTGCTAGGTAGCAGCGTTACCATTGCATCTGGCAAATATGAGTTCAATTACCACAGCTGCCTATCTCCATTTTCTCACCTTCAGTGGCTCATATCCTATATACTGAACTTGTTTCCCTATCTGATAAGTAGAAATAAGTTGTAGTGTCTTACATTTGATATTTAAGTGTGTATATATATTATATATATATGTGTATATATATATATATATGGAGGCACATGGCTTAGTGGTTAGAGCATTGGCCTTGCAATCGAAAGGTTGTGAGTTCAATTCGCAGACCGGGTGATGTGTTGTTTCCTCGAGCAAGACACTTTATTTCACATTGCTCCAGTTTACTCAGCTGTAGAAATGAGATGAAAGGGACTGGGGTCCATATCATTCCACTGCAAAGTGGTCGTGGAGGTGCCATGGCAAAAAAGCACCCAGCACTCACTGTAAATGAGGTTGGTGTTAGGAAGGGCATCCAGCTGTAGAAATCAAGCCAGAATCAGTTCCCAAGCAAGGAAAAAGCAGACGTAAAATGAAATAAAATGAATGATATATATATATATATATAAAAGGTAAACAGAAATAACAACACAATTGGTACAGTATATGGAAGGGATATTTTAGGTTAACGCTTGATATAGCAGGAAGAGAGTCTTAACGTTTTGGACGCTAGTCTTTCATCAGAAGAAAGACTGAGAAATAAGATAGATTGAGGGGATGGGCGGCATGGAATTGGAAAAAATGTCTTTAGATAAAAATAACAGGTCCATTCATGTTGACATCTCTTGCATAACTGTTGGTGCTGGCGTTTTGTGTATGATTTATTTTTTAGAAAAGTGGATGATGGAGCGCCTCTACCTAAAATGGAAAATATATATACATATATTCATTTTAATAAAACTGAATAGTGAGTCTTGTTACTCTGGAGTTTTGCCTGATTATCACAGAGTAATCAAACAAGAACTATATATATATTATTGCAGAGTAACTTCATGAGGATAAGCCAGTCTGAGTGATCCAAAAGCCCTTGTGGTCAGTAGTTTATTCCAGCTAAGAGTTGTTGGTTAGGAATGACGGAGTATTCATTTATCAAATAAGGGTAGGTAAGATGAGGTTATTTCCCCATAATTGCTTTATTGCATGATATATATTTCTGTTACATGGCTATGCATGTGACTTCATCAGATGCTTATTAAACTATAGGTGTAGTTAGGCAATTAGGGACACATGCCTGTTGGCAACACAACTGGATGGTAATACATGACCAGTGACATATCCCCATGATTGCATACCTACACCTGTGGTTGTATAAGCATCTGATGAAGTCACATGTATAACCATGTAACAGAAATATATATCATGCAATAAAGCTATTATGGTGAAATAACCTCATCATTACTCTTATATAGATATATACATATATATCTATATACATACATACATACACACACACACATATATATATATATATATATATATATATATATATATATATAGTTCAAGCATAGCTTTATACAAATATGTATAGAAATTTTGTATATATATATAAATGAAGAGAAAACAAGGTTAATATCTCAAATCCATTCTTTAATTTCTATGTACAATTCAATACAGGTAATAATGGTACATGCATATGCAAACAATAAGTTAATTATAAAGAGTTAATTATCAATTATTTACACAAAACATAATACATATAACATCTGCATATCATCAGGAATTATAAAAAGGGATAAAGTTTAACCAAATTCAATATATATATATATGAATGAAATAAATTTTAAGCCAGATGTTACATATAATAATTACTGGATAATACATATTTCAGTGACACTAGTTTGGGGCTGCTATGTGATCATTACAACTACAACTGGCTCTGGTATGACATCCGAAGATGTTAACTCAATTATGTGAAGGAGTTGATATATCACATAGAAACACTAACATGTTTGCCGATGTCCAGTGAACACATACACACCTATAGGTGAAACTTCAAACCCAATGTCAACCTTTTTCTTGTAAAATAAATTCTATTCCCTATTTTCATATATTGAATTCTTATTTAGTTAATGTTTGTCTTTATGCCTACTTATTATATACATATGCATTAATATATATAATATATATAAATAAATATACATATATATATATATGCAAAGTTTTATTTAAATTGTTGGGTTACAACGAGTAAATATTTATAACTGATATAAAAGCACTCAACAAGTATTTGGAGTATATTTACGATATTAAATAAATGGAAACTATATTTATAAAACCATATTTATTTCATTATATATATTTCAGGGATATCATATTAAAAATATGGTATGCCTTCATCAGACAAAATACAATATAAACAGTCTTATAAATAGATAGATTTGACATACCTTACACTTCAACTTCCATTTAAAAAGTTGATTTGGTATATATCATATATATATATATATATGTATATATATAAATGGGATAGAATGAAACGAAATTTAATTTCTCACTCTTAGTACGGCAGTTACTTAAATGTAAGTATGTATGTATAGGTACATACATATATGTATACAGACGTACAGTAGTATGTATATATATACATACATGCACACATATATATGCACGTATCGGTTTACCGAACATTTATTATAATGCTCGGTTTGTTTGTAAACAAACGGCCCGAATTACGCCATACAGTGTTTAGGCAACCATGTGACCTTTTTGTTCAACACTGACACAGGAACGATGTACTAGTTTCAAGCTTATTAGCTATCGTCAGCATCATATACCTTCCTGCCAGATGGTTGAATGTCTGAAAGTATATACTTTCCTTATGCATATTAACGGCTGAGCAGCCTAATTTGCATATCGTGTGAGTTTAGTCGGCCAGGCGCATCGAAAACAATAAATGGAATAGAATGAAACGAAATTTCATTTCTCACTCTTAGTACGGCACTTACTTAAATGTAAGTATGTATGTATACGTACATACATATATGTATACAGACGTACAGTAGTATGTATATATATATACACACATGCGCACACATATATGCACGTATCGGTTTACCAAACATTTATTATAATGCTCAGTTTGTTTGTAAACAAACAGCTCGAATTACGCCGTACAGTGTTTAGGCAACCATGTGACCTTTTTGTTCAACACTGACACAGGAACGCTGTACTAGTTTCAAGCTTATTAGCTATCGTCAGCATCGTATACCTTCCTGCCAGATGGTTGAACGTCTGAGCATTATAATAAATGTTCGGTAAACCGATACGTGCATATATATATGTGTGTGCATGTATGTATATATATACATACTACTGTACGTCTGTATACATATATGTATGTACGTATACATACATACATACTTATATATATATATATATATATATATATATATATATATATATATATATATATATATATATATATATGTATGTATATATATATATATATATATATATATATATATATATATATATATATATATATATATATATATATATATATGTATGTATATATATATATATATATATATATATATATATATATATATAAAAACATCCATATAGACCCACACATACAAACACACACACACATCTTTTGCTCACTCTATCAATCTATCTATATATACACTCACACATACACACAAAGACATACATACATATACACATATATATATATATATACATATGCATGCCAACCAAACTAGAGAGGTATATTTGTTTGTTCATTAATATTTATTAGAGCTTCAGGGAATCCTACAACGGTGCTGTAAAAGTTATTTGTATTTGCAGGTGATGGCTTCCAACAACTTAGGTTCAGAAACAAAATGATTTTCACAAGACAGTGAAAAGAGAATCAACACATACACTCACACACACGCGCGTATATATGCATATAATTTTATATATGCATATATACATAAACAGACACACATACATATATATACATACATATACATACATACCTATATATATATACAAACATATACATAATTATATCTATATATATACACACATATATGTATGTATATATATATATATATATATATATATATATATGTATATACATACATGTATGTAAGTATATACATATATATATATATATATATACATACATATATATATATGTATGTATATATATATATATATATACACATACATATATATATGTATGTATATACATATATATATATATATATACATATACATACACATATATATATATATATATATGCATATATATATGCATGCTTGTGTGTGTGTGTATATATATATATGTATATGCATATATATATATGTATATGTATATATATATATATATATATATATATATATATATATATATATATATATATACATACATATGCATTAGAGTGTGCACATAGAGAGAAATACATAGATAGATATACATACATATATATGTGGGTGTGTACATATATATATAATAAACAAAGAAAGTATCTAACAGCCTTCAAAATATGTAAGAAGAAAAATATTTGTTTCTCTTCAAGGAAATATGCCAGGAGTGAAGGGAAGATCACACACTGTAATCTTTTGACTAGCTGTGAAAGGAAGAGCTATTTCCAGTAGGAAAAAAAGTATATTAAAAGATTGGAAGAAAAAGGAAATATATACATATACAGAAGTCTTTTCAATTTTTAAAAAAATCTGAATCGATATAAGATAAACAAACATAAAAAAGCCCATTCTGTTTTTTTTTTTTAACATTATCATATGGTAATAATAGTCATCGATGGCGTATGAATTGATATCATTCATATGGAGTTATAATATATGTATTATGGAATACCTGTATTTCATTTGTTAAAAAAATGAGAGTTCTGTTATGATTTAGTGAAATACAAGAAGCTGTTATTATTTCACATATATACTGTTAGGATGTGAGCTGTATTACAATGTGTCCGGATATATTTTGACTAAGATTTGGGATGACAATTCTTTTGTGTTAAAGACATGACAACCTCCCTAGTGTTGGTGATCTACATGATGAATGCACCCCCATACACTCTAAAGTAGTTGATGATGGGAAGAGCATCAAATTATAGAAGACCTGAAAACAAAGGAACAAAGAATCAAAAGGATTCTTCAGTTGTGTCAAAGATAGGACAACCTCCCTAGTATTTGTGATCTATATGATAAATGTACCCAGTACACCCTGTGAAGTGGTTGGTGATAGGAAAGGCATCTAACCGCAGAAAACCTTCCAAACAAACTAGAGAGATCCCTTTAGTTGTGTCAACAACATGATAAACTCCCTAGTTTTATGATAGAATGTACTTGGAAGAGTGTGTGAATGTATGTAAGCAAGATGCAGCAGGCTCTAGCCTATTTCAGCTGCAAGATGAATGTACGGGCCTATCTGAAAAGTTAATAGCCTCGTAAGTGTACTGACTTGGTCTGTGATGACCAACACAAGCCTTGCCAGCAAAGAAAACAATCTTAAATGATATTGTGGAGTGTTTTTTATCCACTTTATTTTCATCATTAAAGAATATTTAAAAAAAATCCCTTATAACTATTATTTTGCTAAGATACAGCAGGCTTAATATAATACATAGGAACGTGACAAGTGGAGAGACGCTGCACTGAGAAGGACCCATCCAACTCATGCAAACGTGGAACAATGGATGTAAAATGATAATGATGAATTTTATCAGTGGAAATAACTAAAGACAGATATAAAAAATATTGAATTTTTGTACACAGTGTAATAAATTCTATAGAGTTTATGGTCCAGATTAAATGAAGCTGTGGGCTGTAGTTTGCCAGCTCTGTTATATAAACAATGAAAGAACCTCATAGAAAGCCTGCTAAATGAGCATAGGTGTGAGCTCTAAGAACAACAACATAAGACTGGAGCCGTTATCATTAAAAAACCTCTGCAAAGCAACTGTGTAAGAGGTCAGCTAAACACTATAGGTGTGAGCTGTAAATTTCGTTTGTCTTTTTGTAGCTTGCCAGATCTTGTGAAAATGAGCGATTTCTCTTCACTATCATATTTCTAATGAAATGCTGCCTGTCATTAAAGCACACAAGAAACCTCCTATGAGAGACAACCCCATGTTGTCTCTGATAGGAGGTTCAATGTAACCTGCAGAGGTATAGGTGAGCTGTAATAACATAAGATAAGCATCCTTACAACAGGCAAGCTAAATCTACATAGGTCTATGTAACAACAATATGATTAAAACCCTTATGATTAAAACAAACAGTCAAGAAACTTCCTATGAGAAACAAATCCATAGGGAGCAACCTAAATCTACATAGGTGTGAGTTGTAACAACAATATGACCAGGACTCCTATGATTAAAACAGCCAAGAAACCTCCAATGAGAAGCAAACAAATAGGGAGCTAGCTAAAGCAGCATAGGTGTGAGCTGTAACAACAATCTAACAATCTGATTAAGACCCCTATTATTATAACAGTCAAGAAACCTTCTATGAGAAGCAAATTAATAGGGAGCTAGCTAGCTAAACAATATGAGTGTGAACTGTAAATTTCATTTTATTATTATTTTTTTTTTTTAAATTTAATTCCCTTTAATTTTTCCACATATTCTAATATTACTCCCCTACACATATTTTAATATGCAATGTAATTCTGTAATTCTGTCCAGCTAGCTCATCATGTAAATGAGATGTAGAGTGATATCTAATCATAATTATTCAAAAATGATAATAGTTTAAAATTATTTATTAATTAATTGATCATTAATTAATTCAAATAATCTTTTTTCAAAAATTATTCCTCTTCAGTTTATTTATTTATTTTTATTATTATTATTTTTTAAACTTTTTGTATTTTTTCATGCATCACAATTTAAAATGAAATTAAAAAGAGAATAAAGAAAAAAAATCACAAAACACATACAAACACACATGCATAAAGATACACATAGGCACACGTGCAGACATACACATACACACATAAACACACACATGTACAAACATACACATACACACAAACACATGTATGAACATGCACATTGATACACATAAAAGTATATATAAACACATATACAAAACCATACACATACATACAAACATACAGTTGCACATACACACACATACACACAAGCATTATACTAATGATAATTCCTTAATTGATGTTGCTTTGTATTTTTCTAAATTCAAAACAATTTTAAAATAATTTAAAATATAAATGATGCTCGGTTGAGTGGTAGACTTTGGTGATGGAATAATTATAACAATATAATAAAATATAATAACATAATAATAATAATATAATATAATTTAATATAATATATATATAACATACCATAATATAATACAATATATTGTAATATAATATAAAATAATATAATATAACATATTGTAATATAACATGATATATAATATAACATAATATAATATAATATATGGTGTAGTATCTAATATCTAATATAATATAGTATATAATATAGCATATAATATATAATAATAATTGTTTCTACTTTTGGCACAAGGCCAGCAAATACCCAGTACATTACTGGTACTTTATTTTATCGACCCCGTAAGGATGAAAGGCAAAGTTAACCTCGGCATAATATCATATCATATAATACTGTCAGAGTTTGAGAAAGATGGAACCAGAAAATGTGTTTTAGTTATTTATTTATTTTTGAGCGTGAGTCAGGCATGTTTGTGAGTGAAAGTGAAACGGAAGAGAATGCTATTTTAAACAAAGGAGGATATGGTAAAGAATAACAAGAGACACAAGAGAGACAACTTTTCAGCATGCACAACATAGAATAGCAATAATAATAATAATAATAATAATAATAATAATAATAATAATAATAATAATAATAATAATAATAAGAGTATAATGCAAAATAACAAAAGAATAAAGGACATTTTTGACACACATGATACTTTCAATAAAATGATTAAATGTTTAAAGTAAAATAAATAAATAGTAGTGGTAGTAGTAGTAGTGGTGGTGGTAATAGTAGCTGTAAAATAAAAGAGGAAAAAAAAATACAAAGAACAAACCGTTTAACACCACACCACCAATGCTGATCTAGTATTGCCAAAGCAGTTTTACCAATGTATGTGGATGTATGTACAAATACATTATATGTATATATATGCATGTATATATGTATATCTATGTATGTATGTTCATATATTATATGCATACACACTCATACACATAAATGCATATATATATACACACACAAATCTGCTCAATGCATATTCACATGATATATATATATATATATATATACACACACACACACACACATATATATATATATATATATATATATATATATATATATATATATATATATACACACACACACACACATATATATATATAAATATATATATATAATTTGTATATATGTGTATGAGAGAGAGAGAGAGAGAGCAAGAGAGGAAGAAAGAGATACATATATAAAGAAAAAAAGGAAAGAGGTGAGAGAGAAGGTGCAAGAGAAGGTGTGTGGTTGTAAGCGAAGGTGGGTGCATGGTTCCAATTAAATTTTCATTTACATAGCCAGTGTACATAAACGAGTAAAAATGTTAAAATAATGTGAGTTTTCCATCAGAACAAGCAGAGAAATTGAAAAACACACTAAACAATTTCCTTTCTGTAAAAGCCTTTCAAAAACGAATGAGAAGAATATCCATCACGCTTTTAACTGTGTTGTTTTTCAACAATTATCATCATCATCATCAACATGAACATCATCATGAATATCATCATCATCATTATTAACCCTATCATCATCACCATCACCATCATCATCCTTATCATGCTTATTAAGCTCATCATCATCATCATCATCCTTATCATCCTCACCATTTTTTGTGTTTTCAATGCCTGTATGGGTTGTCACATTCTGAGGCTAGACTGGTCACATGACCATATTTCCTTTGCTTGTACATTTCGACTTTTGCAGAGTTTCCATGGCTGGATGGATGCCCTTCTTAATGCCAACCATTTTACAGTATATATATATAGGGGAAATGTTATCAAGGTACTGGCATTATCAATTTATAGAGTGGACTTGATGCATTTCTATTGTGGCACCAGCACTACCACTACAGAGCGAACTGGGTGCATTTGATTATGACACCAGTACTACCACTATACAAGGTGAACTGAAGGTATTTCATTGTGGTACCCACACTACCACTTTATACAGTGGGTTGAGTGCATTTTATTGTGGAACCAACACTATCACTTTACAGAATGGACTTTGTACATATCATGAAACCAGCACTACCACTGTACATGATGGGTTGGGTGCATTTAATTGTGACACCACCATTACCACCTTATGGTATTGACTGGGTGCTTTTTGGTGTGGCACCAACACCATCATTTTACAGAATGGTGCCAACAATATCACTTGATAGAGTGTACTAGGTGCATTTTATCATGGCACCAGCACTACATCATCATCACCTTTAATGTCTATTTTCCATGTATGCATGGGTTAGGCAGGTTGTCAGGTTATGAGGCCAACCAGGTTAGATGACAATGTCTTGCTTATACAGATCCGTTTCAGCTTGGATTTCTAAAAAATAGATGCCCTTCCTAGAATTGTTGGTCTTTTGCCTGAGAAATAAAAGATGAAATAGAAATATAGAGAGTAAGAAGAGGAAGAAACGGAAAACAAATATTTGAGAGAAAGCATGGTTATTCCTTCATTACGTTTATTGGTTGGTGATGCGCATTTTGCTACTGATCAGCTCAAAGTTTGATCTGTATCAATCTAGCCCGACTCTGGAATCAAAAGCTCGTCGGGCCTCTGTAGTACGATCTAGCCCAACGAGCTTTTGATTCCAGAGTCGGACTAGATTGATACAGATCGAACTTGAGCTGATCAGTAGCGAAATGCGCATCACCAACCAATAAACGTAATGAAGGAATAACCATTCATCCTTGTATTATTATGGCTAACTTAATAGATACATGCTTTCTCTCAAATATTTGTTTTCCGTTCCTTCCTCTTCTTACTCTCTATCTTTCTATTTCATCTTTTATTTCTCAGGCAAAAGACCAACAATTCTAGGAAGGGCATCTATTTTTAGAAATCCAAGCTGAAACGGATCTGTATAAGCAAGACATTGTCATCTAACCTGGTTGGCCTCATAACCTGACAACCTGCCTAACCCATGCATACATGGAAAATAGACATTAAAGGTGATGATGATGTAGTGCTGGTGCCATGATAAAATGCACCTAGTACACTCTATCAAGTGATATTGTTGGCACCATTCTGTAAAATGGTAGTGTTGGTGCCACACCAAAAAGCACCCAGTCAATACCATAAGGTGGTAATGGTGGTGTCACAATGAAATGCACCAATAAACGTAATGAAGGAATCATCATTCATCCTTGTATTATTATATTACACTCTGTCTAGCTCCACACCTTGATACTGATGTGAACCTAAACATCGAGTGCTCACCTGGGTGAACCTGCAATAACTGCACGTTACACTCCCTGGATATATATAGATATATATATAAATCAGGTAATACAGGATAGAGTCATAATCAATGACTGGTGTAGCAGTACAATCATAAATTGCTACAAAGGCAAAGGTGATGCTCTAGAAAGGAATATCTATAGAGGAATAAAACTATTGCACGAGGTTATGAAAGTGACCGAAAGAGTTATAGCAGAGCTAATTTGGGAAAGAGTCAAATTGGATGAGATGCATTTCAGTTTCATACCTGGGAAAAGTACTACAGGTGCCCTCTTCTTAGTGAGACAACTAAAAAAAGTAGTTCCAAGCCAAGAATAAGCCACTATGTTTAGCTTTTGTTGATCTAGAAAAGGCCTTTGACAGAGTACCTCAATCCATTATCTGGTGCTCCTTAACCCTTTAACATTTACACTACTCTATATATACTATTATATTTTCATGGTAAAGGCTTTACCTTACATAATTATCTCACATAATATAGAATCTACGAGATTTTGATATTATTTATTTTGAGAACAATATCTTAACATAAGTATGAGCAGCTAATTATGACCAGTTTGAACAGAAAGAGGTGAACAAATTCTGTCTGGATATGGCTGGTTTAAATGCTAAAGGGTTAAGGAAATTAGGTGTAGAAGAATGGCTTGTGAGAGCAGTGCAAGCCATGTACAGAGAAGCTGTCAGTAAAATGAGAGTAGGAAGTGAATTTAGTAAGGAATTCAAGGTTCAGGTCGGAGTCTATCAGGGTTCAGTTCATAACCCACTGTTATTCCTCCTAGTTCTCCAGGAAGGGTAGACTTTGTATGTAGAGGATGCACAGGAGTAATCGAAGGAAAGAGGGTCAGTGATATAAACCTTTTCCAATCACATGAAGGACCCATAGAAGTGGTTGATAGCTTCTGCTATCTAGGGGACCTAATTAGCAGTGGAGAAGGGTGTTCTAAAAGCATAATTGTTAGAATAAGGATAGGATGAAAGAATTTTAGAGAGTTACTCCCACTGTTGACAACAAAAGGTTTATCCCTACATAGAAAAGGACAACTGTATGATGGCTGTGTGTGAAGTGTGATTCTGCATAGTAATGAAAGATGGGCAGAGGACATGCACAGGCTGGAGAGAAAGGAAGCAGCTATTGGATATGCAATGTAGATGTGAGAAAGGCAGAGCTTGGATGAACTGAGGGGGAAACTGAGTTTAGAGGAATCATAAGTGGTGTGTAAGAGAGAAGACTGCTTTATATGGACATATGATGTGCATAGATGATGATTGCTGGGTGAAGAAGTGCCAGGAAATCCGAGTGGAAGGAAGCCGCAGTAGAGGTAAACCGAGGAAGACCTGGGCAGAGGTGGTGAGATTCACGATGACAAAATAACACAGCGTGTGGAGAGATGCTGTGCTGAAAAGGACTCATCCAATCCATGCAAGCATGGAAAAACAAATGTAAAAACGATGATCATGATAGTGTACTGATTGTATAGATGGTGCATGGCCAAATAATTAGGTCCCAGGTTCAATCCCACTGCATGGTATCTTGGGTAAGTGTCATTTACCATAGTCTAGAATTGGCCTATGCTTTGTGAGGGAAATTGGATAGACAAAACAGTTTGGAAGCCCCCGTTGTCTGTAATATATGGGGCCTGCTGAATCTTCCTGGGGATTCTTCAGCCTTGTCAAAGATATGGTAACTTCCCTAGTGTAATGCCATGATAAAATGCACTTAGTAGAGCACATGAATACTTGTCAGGTCCCCAGTCCACTTAGACATCAAAGAAAACGGATGTTAAATGATGATGATGCTAATAAATACATATATACACATACACACACATAATATACACAATCCATACACACACATATATACACACGCATGCATGCACACACACATATACACACACACACATACTTGCGCGTGCACACACACACACACACACACATGCATATATCTATATCACTCAGAAGCCTGACATAAAGGGGAACTGATTCAAACTTAAATACCTACCTGTAGTTTGATAAATGCTCTATCTGCATCACAACTAAATGTCTATTCCATCATTACAATATTTTCAGACAGATTAAATCTAACGTATGTATATATAAAGCAACCATGTCTACTCTCTCTTATATCTCTCTCCCTCCCTATCCCAATCTCTCCCTTTGAATGCACAATATTAAATGCATGATGCTGCACAATTCCTTGCAATTTAAGACATGGCATTTTATCATTATGGAGGATTTACTGAAATCTAAATGGAAAATTACCAAACTGTACAAAATTTGATTTCTCTGTCTGTTTATCTCCAGTCAAAATATCTGTAGGTTATAGATTTACTTCTGTTTTATTGATCTGATAATAAAACACACAAAATATGTTATGGCAGTTTCAATCATTAATGGTAATCTATAGTCTATAATCTGTGCATATACAGTTAAGTTACTTCATAGTAGACTGTCATGGCGGAGCACAGCAAATCTCTTTAGATAATAATAATAATAATAGTCTATACTATGGCTTTCTTTATACTACATCTATCTACCTCACAACTTCTCCTCTCACTTTAATACTTCTCATTCTCACTGTCTGAGTCTGTCTCCCACTTGCTATCTCCCACACATTCCCTCTCTCTCTCTCTCTCTCTCTCATTCCCACTTTCTACTTCCCACACAATCCCACTCTCTCCCCTCAGTCTCCTACTGTCTTTATTTCCCACTTTCCACCTCCTACTCTCACTTTCATTTTCTACCTCTCAATCACTCTTTCTCATGCAACCTCCCACACGCTCCTACTCTCTCCTTCCAGTTTCTACCTCCCACTCACTCTCTTTTCCACACTACCTCCAGTTCACTCTCACTACACTACACTCCACATCTCAAAAATGGACTTCCAGTGTAAGAGATCTCCATAGAAAGACTCATGGTGCAATTATTTACATAAAAACCCCACTGTACCATCTTTATTGTCGTTTTAATGTAAGTCCTGTGTTTAACTATATACCTTGTGGTATTTGTTCTGGTTCTTTACATCCTGAGTTCAAATTCTCCCTATCCCTCGATCAATTTTCTGGCTTCTGGGGCAGGGAAAGCAAAGACAATTTAGTATTCTCATCAACCTTTACCTATGGTCATGAACCTTGGGTAATGACTGAAAGAATACAATTGCAGATACAAGTGGCTAAAATGGGGTTTCTCCAGAGTCTTTAGAGTAAGCATTACTCAATAGAGTGCATAACTCAGAGATGAAAGAGTTGATCCAGGTAGAGCCACCACTTCACCGAATTGAGATATCATGGCTCCAATATTATGGACATGCGGTAAGAATGTCTCAGGAAAGAATCACTGGAGAGATTTCACAGACAAAACCAACTGGCAGGGCCCCCAGGGTTAGATCCTGAGAAATATGATTCGATAACATCCATGAACTAGGTTGGTCTTGCTTGGGGGTACAGCCAGATTAATTAAAGATGGTAGCTTCTGACAAGACCCACTTGAAGGAGTGTTTGAGGGCTCTGCCTCCACAACTTTTCCAGGAATAAGTGGCAAAAGAAGAATATTTTTATTAAGTAATGTTTCAAACATCAGAATCACTTTTAACATCCAGTACCACATGAAACCGTTAACATCCAGTACCACATGAAACTGTTAACATCCAATACCACATGAAATCGTTAACATCTAGTATCACATGAAACTGTTAACATCCAATACCAGATGAAACTGTTAATATCTAGTACCACATGAAACCATTAACAAGAGTGTCTTGAAAAGTACAAAACTGTACACTGACTGTATCTTATTACTTTAAAACTGCAAATTTTCACATCAATATGTCAATTAGTAAAGATATTATAAATATTGAATGAACAAACCTGTTTTCAGATATTCACATTTTCTGCTAAATCATTACAAGACATTAAGAGTTAATAAGGAAAAAGTTATATCATCATCATCATTTAACATCCACTTTCCCTGCTAGCATGAGTTAGATGTGTCTACATAGACCAAGTCAGTACTGAAGCAGGGCTACTGACCTGCCAAACAGGATGAGGGGTCTGCATCGCATGTATGGTCATGTTCTATCAAGTACAGAGGAAAAGTTTGTTCTTTTGACACAAACTGAAGGATCCTCCTAACCACTTGCTTGGCAAGATTTCTACAACTGAATACCCTTCTTAACACCAACCAGTTTACAGCGTGTACTGGGTGCTTTTGTTGAGTATATCACCAACACTAAGTGTCATGTCCTTGACATAACTAAAGGATCCTTTTGTTTGGTAAGATTTCTGCAGCTGGATGCCCTTCATAACACCAATCACTTTACAGCATATACTAGGTGCTTTTATTATGCAAATAACCAGCACTAGAGAAGTTGTCATGTTTTTTACATGACTGAAGGGTCCTCCCATCCCTCTGGGTGGCAAGTTTTCTATGGCCTGATACCCTTCCTAACACCAACCACTTTACAACATGTGCTGGGTGCTTTTATTGATTATTTGTAAATCTAATTAAAAGACATTGGCAGTGTATTTCCTAAAAAAGATAGTAATGGAATAGTTTTGTGCAATGCAATCACACTGCAATTATGTAATATAACACAGCAAAGGCAATTCATTTTTATGCAGCCAAACAAATAGCTTCTACACAATTTGTAAGAAATAGTTTTGAAATATACTTTAAATAATACTGAATCACTTTAAAATAAAAGACATATTTGTTAATGTATAACATAATATATAAAATGGTGAGTCGCGAGCTGGAAGACTGACAATGACAATGACGACAACAACAATGGCAACAATGACAATGATGACAACTGCTGCAACAACAACAACAACAACCACAGCAACAACAACATCAACAGCAACAATGACAAGAACAAAAACAGCTACGACAACGATAACAACAGCAATGAAAACGATGACAACCACACCATCGACAACAAAAACTATAATTTTTATTGATGAGGATTTCCCATCATATAAGAATAAGATTTTCTAAATCATAATTTCTTATAATTAACAAAAAAAAAACATAATTCCTATTACTATCGAAAAATATTATTTAAGATTCATATTTTTAGATATATTTTTTTTAATTCATTCATATCTGTAATTTCTCACTTTATAAAAAGAAAAGAAAAAAATTATTTTATCTCGCTTATCCATTTCTTCATAGAAAACAATTTTAGATTTCTTATAAGGTGAAGAATTGATAAATGCTATCAGAAGATTAATGATAGCACCAATAGTTAATAAATGGTTATTGAAAAAGTGATTTATTGATGATTTCTGGGAGGAAAGAAAGTCAAGAAAACCAAAAAAAGAAGCAATAGAAGAAAAAAAATATATATATATACGTGTATATATATATATATATATATATATATATATATATATATATATATATATATATATATATATATATATATATATACATACATTCATATATGAAAAATAGATTTCTTTCTTTGTTTTTAATTTTGTTTTTTCAGATATTTTCCAATTGTGATAGCAGGAGCGGAATATTTTAATGAAGTATCTAATCAACACTTAATGAAGTGAGCTTTACTGATTGGTTTATGAAATTGAGGAATTTTACAGAAATGCAATTAGAAATTAATTTTACTCTGTTGTAATTACAGCCACAAAAATTCCAAAGACATTATTATTATTATTATTATTATTATTATTATTATTATTATTATTATTATTATGGATAAAGAAATCATTATTATTGTTATCATTATTGTTATTATTATTGTTATTATGGATAAAGAAATCGTCATCATCATCCTTATCATCATCATCATCATCATCATTATTATTATTATTATTATTATTATTATTATTATTATTATTATTATTATTAAATAGTAGTAGTTGCTACAAGATTCGTAATTTTAAATAAAAGATTTTTTTGATTTTTTTTACTTGAGATAAAATATTCTAAAAATATTAGAAAAATGTAATTATTTTCGAACAATATTATTATAATTATGATATTCATAATAACCATATTCCCAACAATCATATTTATTCACCTCACCCCTTTCCCAACTAATAACTGTATTGAATAAAATATTTTTAATGCTGTAAATATATCACTGGATAACAAAAGCCCAGTTTGGCACCCAAAGCCTTGTGAGTTAATATGGTAGACAGAAACATAAAGAAGCTTGTCAGTCATATAGCAAAGGCCCAGTTTGTCATACAGTGACTTCTACTATATCCCTAGGTTGATCAAAATCCTGGGAATTAATTTGGGAGATAGAAACTTTATAAGAAGCCTGCCGTACATATACCACACATTTGAAACTATTGTCTTTTACTACATCTCCAGTCTGACCAAAACCGTATCAATTAATTTGGTAGATAGAAACTCTGTAAGAAGCCTGCTGTACATATATCTAAAACAAAGTTTGCCTCACATTTGAAACTAGTGTCTTCTATTATATCAACAGGTTAACCAAAACCTTGTGAATCAATCTGGTAGATAGAAGCTGTAAGAAGCCTGTTATATTCATAACAGAGGCCCGTTTGTCACTCAGGAAGATTGGACATGGAACCATTTACAGACCTGCCAACCACTAAAAACCCAAACAGGGAGTATATTTTAAAAAAGTGGCAAAATGGGGAGATTTTACATAATGAAAGTTATTCCCATTTTCACAAGAGAAGACATTTCTCACCCAACACAAAGTGGGTGGGAGATCTCTCCATCGGACTGGGAGAGCTGACAGGTCTGCCATATAGCTGTTGAATTGTATTTCCTAATACACGGGTCAGCTAAAAAGTTCATAGGCTGACTATAAAGTCTGACTATGTTAGAGCTGTGAAATCTTGCATACATTAATTTCAACTCTTCTTATTAATAACTGCATTGTTTTTTCCAGGGACTATGTTGTAAAATATATCTCATTAGGTCATTCCATGAGAGTATTTTGGTCAGCCTATGAACTTTACAGCCAACCCTCATACATATGGGGTATACAACTTGAAAAAAAAATACTTTGTTAAAGATACAGTAACCATTAAAGATAACAGAAGTGTTTCTTGTTTCAAATGAGTTTTGTATTGATCATCATCATTTTTATTATTTTACACCAGTAATTCACTGGGATAATTGCTGGCCTTGTGCCAAAAGTAGAAACAATTATTATTATTTTACATCCATTTAACCATTAAAAGGGCAGTGGGTTAGTAGTATTGGTAAAGTATCAGACAATATGCTTTGGGCAAAAGAGTTATGGCCTTTTATGTTCTGATTTCAAATCCTGCTTTGCCTTTCATCCTTACCAGGTTGATAAAATAAAGTACTAGTAATGCACTGGGGTCGATTTAATCGACTATCCTCTCTCCAAAATTTTTTAGTCTTATGCCTAAATCAGAAACCATTATTTTACATCCATTTTTCATGATGGGCTGGATGGGTTGCCACTATTCAAGACTGGATGGGTCAGACAATCCAGTCTTCCATTTATGCTCCATTTGTGATGTGATCTCTACAGCAGGATATCCATCCAAACACCAACGACTTTACAGCATGTACTGGGTGCATTTCATTGAAGCACTGCACAAGAGACGTCATGTTCCCAGCAAGATAAAAAGAGTTCTCTTAACTCTACATTGTGGCCATTGGAATACCAGCCATTTTTCAAACTGTACAAAGTGTACACTACCACTTTACAGAGTGTACTGTGTGTATTTTATTGTGACAATAACACTACCACTTTACAGAGTGTACTGTGTGTATTTTATTGTGACAATAACACTACTGCTTTCCTGAGTGTACTGGGTGTATTTTAATGTGACAACACTACCACTTTACAGAGTGTACAAGGTGTATTTTATTCTGACAACACTATCATTTTACAAATTTTACTGGGTGTATTTTATTGTGGCAACTCCATCATTTTAAAAGAAGTACTGGGTGTATTTTATTGTAACAACACTCGTTTTACAGAGTGTACTGGGTGTATTTTATAAAAACTACACTATTACTTTACAAGAGTACTGGGTGTACTTAATTGTGTCAATACTATCATTTTACAGTGTGTACTGGGCGTATTTTATTGTGACAACAATATTATCCTTTTACAGAGTGTACTGGGTGTATTTTATTGTGTCATCAGTACTATAGAAGTTGATATATTCTCTGCAAGAATTAAGCAGCCTTCTCATCCCTTAATTTTTCAAACACCAACTATTTTATAGAGTGTACAGGGTGCATTTTATCATAGCCCCAATACTAGCAAGATTAAGAAGTATTCACCAACAACCATTGATAAATAGAAATAGAACTTTCATTTTCTGCATCTCTATGAAACAAATATAATCAGCTTTGCTTACATTGCTTAGCTTTTAAAATTTGAAAATAATATATCTATCAGCAATTAACAGTTATTTGGCATTAAGCCATATAATTTGACGATGACAAATCTAATTGATGTATCATTAAATGTATATAAAATCATTGAGAGTATTGAATTAGTTGATTAGCGTGCTGAAACTCTGGAATTTTCTCAGCAAATCTCAGTACACAACTTAATAATTAAAATTGCAGCATTTATTAGGATTGCATGAAATATATAAATCTGTGCTGCGCAAAAGAAGAACAAAAAGAAAAGAAAAGAACTTTATATATCAAGGAAAGAAAACATTTTGTATAAGCCATTAACGAATTATTTGTATATTTTTAAATCGGGTGTTCACTTTCAAACATTTTGTTTGTGTATACATATATACATACAGACATGTGTACACACACACGCACACACACACGCACACACACACACACACACACACACACATAGAGTAAGAAACAAACATACCCATTAAGTAACAAATATGGCTGTTGCTTTTACAAATTAAAAAAACTATAATTTATTTTGTGTGATCAAATTTCATTTCATTTCATACAGTAAGTATGTACATAATAACATTTACTGCATTTTCAATCCATTATTTTCCCTCTGTGTGTGTTATTAGCACATATTAAAAGTTTAAGCAAATAATTTCTGCTTTCACCCTAAGTGGGATCATTTAAAACTAAAAAAAAAATCAATCTGTAAGCGCAAAAAAATTAGAACGAAATATTGCCTTTGGAAAATAGGAAGACATATATATATGTATATATACATATACAGTGGTGGACTGGGTCAAAAAATATTGGTTGCCAGGAGATGAAGGGGGCCCACCTACATATAGAATGCTATCATTTAATTTTTATAATGAATAAATAACATTTTCAAAAAATACATAAGTGGAAACAAAACAGTACAATCAAATTTATGCAGAAAAATATCTTACTTTCTCCAATAAAAAATATTATGTATTTTGCAAAATCGAGAGACTTTCAATAATGACCAGAAGTCGAACCTAAATATTACTAATAGCTCTAGGAAAGCCATGAATGACACCACATCTTTTTAACTTTGATTTCGAAAGTAGGTTTATAATTATCAATTTTCATTATACTTTTGTAGCTGTCTCGGTGGCCTAGTTGGAGGAAGCATTGACGGTGGTGATCCTGGTCAGGAGTAGGTTTCCCAGAAAACCTTTTCAGTTATTTTTCCTATTTGTTGTAAAATAAAAACTGAAAAAGGTTACATGTACCTCTTGACCAGCATTAAACCCAAGGCCAGGACCTCCACTGTCTCTAGTACCTACTGCTAGGCCACAGAGACAACAACAAAAATATTATGAAAATTCATACTTATAAACCTACTTTCAAAATTTTCAAAACAAAGTGTTGTGGTGTCTTTCATTTCTTACTTAATGTTATTGCTCCTACTTAAAGTCGACTTCTAAATCATTTGGGTGTTCCATAATCCTCGTTTTGTATCTCATCTATCTAGACTACATTTTAACCTGTAATCCATGTTTCATTTCTGTTCCACTTCATTTCTCCCCCTCCTCTCTCTCTGTGATATTTGAATCTACTATGATGTGGGCTTACCTTATTCCTAAATATATGTTTTTGCATGTCAGTTCGATTCAAACTTACAATGATTGGCATTATATATATATATATATATATATATATATATATATATATTGCCAGATGAATGGGAGGCCACCTACATATAGAATGCTATCATTTAATTTTTATAATGAATAAATAACATTTTCAAAAAATACATAAGTGGAAACAAAACAGTGCAATCAAATTTTTTGCGGAAAAATAACTTACCTTCTCCAATAAAAAATATTATGTATTTTGCGAAATCCAGAGCCTTTCAATAATGACCGTTGGTCTTTCAAACTCATATATATATATATATATATATATATATATATATATATATATATATATATATATATATATATATATATATATATGAGTGAGTTTGAAAGACCAACGGTCATTATTGAAAGGCTCTGGATTTCGCAAAATACATAATATTTTTTATTGGAGAAGGTAAGTTATTTTTCCGCAAAAAATTTGATTGCACTGTTTTGTTTCCACTTATGTATTTTTTGAAAATGTTATTTATTCATTATAAAAATTAAATGATATATATATATATATATATATATATATATATATATATATATATATATTATATATATATATTTGTTTTGCTAGTATTAAAACTACTCTAAAGGGTCATATGTTTAAATTTAACGAAAAGATTTACACCCAGAATGAGGGAGCAGCCATTGGTGTCAGCATATCTGGTGATGTTGCCAATCTATTTATGGTATGGTGGGAGAGGAGATTCAGAGAACTCTTTGAAGAGAACCCCATAGACCTCATCATGTACTCTCGTTACGTAGACAATATTAATATAGTAATAAGAACACCCCCACAAGAGAGTACTAATAAACATGAATTAGAAAATAGCACAATGGAGAACATCCAGCAGATAGCTAACTCCATACACCAGAGTGTAACTGCAACTCTTGACTACCCTTCCAAACACCCTAACAATAGACTACCAGTATTAGACACGGTTCTCTGGATTAACACTATAGATGAGAGGGCCCAAATTCTCCACTCATACTATGCTAAACGCATGGCCTCCAAATACCTGATACTCGAAAACGCAGCAATGTCCAGTAGTGCTAAGTTTAATATTCTGATTGCAGACTTGGTAAGAGTGATGAAGAATGTGTCCCGCATGTGCGACCCAACTGAAATGGAAAGGCACATCCAACACTTCATCAATCACATGCAGTTCTCTGGCTACAACCAAAGAGACAGAATCAGAGTATACGAAGGAGCCACGGAGAAATATAAGACCCTCATAGAAATGGACATGAAAGGAATTTGCCCATTATACAGGAGCAAATCACGGAATAGCTTAGATAGGTCTAAACATAAGATAGGGAAAGCCACTTCATGGTACGACAACCAGAGATACCAGAGTGTCATGTTCATGGATGCAGCCCCTGGAGGGAAATTAGCTAACCAATGTAGAAAAGCCCTAAGAAAGATCCATTTAAAGATTAAAGTGGTAGAAAAGCCAGGAACTACCATAAAAAACCTGATCAGAAAGACATACTCCTTTAAGAAAACCCACTGTACAAATAAGAAATGTGTTATATGTAAAATTAACCCCCAGATAAACTGTAAAACTATAAATGTAGTCTATAGCATAGGATATACAGAGGGTACTTGCAGAAACATGACAACGATATACATGGGTGAAACAGCTCGAAGTATAGGAGAAAGAATAGACCAGCACTGGGGGGAACTAAAAGGACAAAAAAATAGTTCAGTACTATACAAACACGCCAGACAAAGACATGACGGTATAGACAACATAGAAATTAAAATAATATCTAAGCATAGAAATGACTCAACAGGTAGGCAAATCAGAGAAGTAACCAAGATAGAACTAAGAAGACCGAAGTTGAACAGAAAGAATGAATGGAATATCAACAACAACCATACCCAAACAAACAATACTGACTTAAGAGAAATATAAATAAATAAATATATACACATGTACAATTATAACAAACACACACACACACATATAAACACACACTAGTGAACAAAGATAGAATACAAAAACAAAAACACATACACTCAAACGTGAACACACACACCAAACATTATACACACATGCAAACGCATGCGCAGAGACAGAGACAAGAATAAATAAATAAATTAATTAAAATAAAAACGGCTTAGATATTACAATACAATATAATACAATACAATGAGAGGAAACATAATAGTACCACTGATGATGTTGCAGATGTGTGACGAAAGAACTTTGATAGACTATATATATTTATATCTCTATTTTTAACCGATGGTCAATCAATGATTAACATTGATTGCCAAATAAATTAACTATGGAGATATAAAAGATACAGAAATGAAAACCAACCCAAACCAAACAGTGATTGTGTTCTGTTAATATTTCTGGCAATATTATAACAATATGACTCTCCCCAAGTATAACAATATATATATATATATATATATATATATATATATATACACCACCTTCACCACTAATTGATTTGACAGATGTCTTTAACCAAATATTATTTGGTCAGTAGTTCGGGTGTAAGTATATAAATAAATATATATATATATATATATATATATATATATATATATATATATATATATATATATTTATAATATATATATATATACATGTTAATTTTCTACAAAAGGGGTTAAACTTATATGAGGGTCAGATGAAAAAGTTTGCTACTTAAAGCAGTTTATAAAGAGTATGAAGGTAGGCAGAAAAATTCATTGGCAAGGGGTGACGTTAGAGTTGTGAAATCTTGCATGCATTAATTTCAACTCTTCTTATTAATAACTGCATTGTTTCTTTCCAAGGACTATGTTGAAAAATAAACCTCATTTCGTCGTTCCATGAGAGTATCTTGGTCAGTCCATGAACTTTTCTTCCAACCCTCATATTTCCACAATACCCATCTTTTCATCAAATGTTTAATCCAATTAACACAAACTTTCATGTATAATAACAAATACAGGTTTTGCAAATAATATTACATTATCTGATCTAGCTAAAGAAGGCCAACTACTGTTAAAAAGAATGGAAATTGCAACTGTGCAAATTGGTCAACATCTAAAAGTTCATCGCTCTTAAATAGCCTCCAGCTGACATCATTACTTTTAAAAGGGCACAAGCTAAAATAGGTGAGAGATTTCAGTCCTGGAAAACAAACTCTATGGGGGATATTAATGTTCATATATCTCAAGCTTGGTTGGCATCTAACAAACTAGCAGCAATAATAGAAATCAAATTGAAACTTGAAGCATAGATTCTTCTGGGTTACAATAAAGTGTACAGGGCCAAAACATTGGCATTAACAAAGGATCTCCAAAACTAGTTGGATTGTTCCAACCAAGATTGTTATAAGCACTACTCAACACATCATGAGGGGACCATAAAACCATTGCTGATCTTTATGGCAATCTACCACCAATAGTAACTATGTTGCACCAACGAAGACTAAGATTCATTGGGCACTGTTGGAGAAAGACAGATGAAGTAGTGCATTGGTTATTGCTGTGAAAACTTACTGATGGCAAACGATCCAGAGATAGATCCATACATACACTCCTTGCACAATATTTATTGTAAAAATGTAGCAACTCTTTCTAATCACATTTGGGATTTAAGGGAGAGTAATACTATTATAAATATAAAGTGGACAATAATAAACACTGCCACCCTTTACATAAATGCCACCAGCTAGTGCTTCTTTGTGTACACTATAGAAAAATCCAACATTATTATGCTACAAATATGCTTCATCAACGAAAGAAATGGTGCATATCATATTGCAGGCAGCAGAATAAGTTCATTTTTAAATATTGGTCTGAATATTCTAAACAGGGTAAATATGCAATTGATCGGTATCAACAAAGAGAGTAAGACAGTAAGCAGTGAAGCTACAATAAAACTAACACCAAAAGAACAACAACAAAAAAGACAGTAACACAAAAAGAAAAAGAATAATAAAAGTAGCTAGTGGCAAAAAAGAAAGCAATTTAGAAAAAAATCAGATGTATAATAGATGATGATGATCATCTGTAACATGAGACTCCTGTTTCTAAAAGAGCATGCAACCGAGTTTAATCCATTTTATTATGAGAAAAGTAGAGAAATAAGTGTATTGCCACGTCAGCTGCTAAAACTGATTTGATGTATCAGGCTATTTCATTTGAATAAAAGATATTTCTGATAAATCATAATGGAATATCACACAGCAAGAAGACACAGCAATAATTTCATTACATATATTGCTGTGATTTCCTTCTCAGAGCCTTTTCATTTTACTACCACCACCTTCACTATCGATATCACCACCATCACTACCATCATCATCACCATCATCATCATTACTGCCATCACCACAGCAACAACAAACATCAACATCGTCACCAGCAGCACTTTCACAACCACTACCCTACCACCACAACCGCCACCACTACAATCATCATCCCCACTGCCATCATCACCACCACCACCACTACCATCATCATCACTATCACCACTATCACTACCATCACTACCATCATCATCACTATCATTACCACAGTAACAATAATTGTGTTAATCACCATCACCAACTGCACTTTCGCTATCACTACCACAACCATCATCAAAACCGCTACCAGCCTCATCACCTTTGACACCACCACAACCTCTGCCACTACCACCATCATTGTCATCACCCTCATCACTATCACTATTACCACAACCATTATCTCAACAACCACCACTGCCATTGTCACCACCAACACCATTACCCCACTGGTACCATCATCACAAACCCCATCACTACTACCCCCACCATTATCCTGATCACCACCATTGTCATCACCAACACCATCGCTACTATCACAACCATTATCTCCATCATCACCAGCACCATCAATATAACAACATTATCCCCACCACCATCACCATATATATGTCTTACCATATTTTAGTAAATCTAACACACCACCACAATAACAGATATATCTCGAAGGCAAGAAATCAAACCTCCTAAGCTCCTCCCTCCCCTCCCCCACCATTGCTCATGGCAATGCAGCTTGCAGTTTCCTTTTATTCTTTTACTGGTTTCAATCATTGGATTGTGGACATGCTGGAGCACCACTGCAACCCTTTTGATACCAACAAGCTCCAAAACTGCCTCTGGTTCTATGAAATAAAACAACCCATCTTAAAGTGTTTCTATTTAAATTAAAACCTGTTTTTCATTCACTTATTCCTGAGAGGATCGTTGGGGGCAGAGTCCTAGAGACTCCTTCCTGAGGGTCTTTTCAAAAGCAACCATCTCCAACTGATCTGGCTGGATCCCTAAACGAGATCAGTCAAGCTCATGGATGTTATCCAACCATCTTGCTTGGAGTCTACATCTGGGTCTCCCACCTGTTGGTTTTGCCTGATCCTTTCCTGAGACATTCTAACCCATAGTATTGGAGCTGTGATCTCTCTCAATTTGGAGAAGCAGTGGCTCTTCCTGGAGCGACTCTCTGATCTCCAAGCTATGCACTCTATCAGTTAACGTTACTCCAAAGACTCATCGGAGGAATCCCATTTTGGCTGCTTGTATTTATGACCATATTCTTTCGGTCATTACTTAAGATTGGTGACCATAGGTAAGGGTTGGCAGGAATACTGAATTGAAGCTAGTGACTTTGGCTCTTACCCTACCTCCCTTCTTTTAATTACCGAATGCTGAAGCTAGCACATTAATTCAGCCTCATGCCTTCCATCACTCATGAAATTGTCCCCAAAATACTTATAATTTAAAACCTTCCAGCATAATTTTATTCTTGTTAAGTTATGTTCTAAATACCATCTTGATAACAGATTCTGATATAGGTACAACCATATCGAACCCCTGTACTTATTTTTCAAGTTTGGTACATATTTTATCAATCTCTCTTTGTCAAACTACTATATTAAGGAACATAAATAGAAACAAGTGTAAGCACACTCACACACATGTTTGTATATTATAAGGATTCTCTGTGTGACAGTTAAACTTTTAGCATGCCGATAATGGTAAAGTCTGGGTAATTCCATGTTGTCTGAGATGATAACATAATATAATAATTAAGATATTTATTATATACATACACATGTGTGTGCAAAAAGTAAATGGAAACAACAAACCAAACAATACAGTACAATGAAGAAATATATTAGTTTAACCCTTTACCATTTAAACCAGCCATATCGAGGCCAGAATTCTCTCACCTCTTTCTGTTCAAACCGGCCATAGCCAGCCACTCATACTGATGTTAAGGTATTGTTCTCAAAATAAATAACATCAAAATCTCATAGATTTAATATTATGAGATAAAGCTTTTACCATGAAAATACAATAGTAAATATAGAATAATGTAAATGTTAAAGGGTTAACGCTTGATATAGTAGGAAAAGAGTCTTTATGTTTCATACAATAGTCCTTCATCCTTCATCAGAATATAGAATGAGAAATAAAAAAATGAAACAGAAAGATAGACAGTGAAAAGAGGAAGGAACGAAGCAGTTTTTATTTAGAAAAAAGCACGTGTGTATTCAGTCAGCCATTTTGGAGAAATACACACACACACACACACACACACACACACACACACACACACACACACATATATATATATATATAATTCTACATCATTTTTGTATTCATTTTGCAAGATTTTCTATGTGAAATCATGTGTTGAAACAAATAACCATCTGGTTACTAAACTAAGCAAGGAATGGAGTAAATTACCTGACTAAAAATAAAACCTGAGTTAAACATAACTTGTGCGTGTGTTTTTATTGGCAGTATAACCCTCCCAGAGTATAACAATATATTTTTTTTTTAATTTGAAAGCAGCATCAACGTTGTTTGACTATGCAAAATAGTCTAATAAGTTGAGCTTATATACCTGGCGATGGAAAAAAATTGTAAAGCACTGCTAATGGGCCTTGAGTGGGGTGTGCTGTACAAATTTTTTCTGTTTCCAGAGTTTACATACCCAACTTAGACTATTTTTCATAGTCAAATAACATTGAATCTTGTAACTTTCAAATTAAAACAAAAACAGAAGTCAGATGTAGGTAGATAGTTAGTTCATTATTTTACAATCGTTTAAGAGGATCAATTGGTCGATGGAGATCAATGCATCGACTAGCATGGTAGATAGAGGTTAAGTTACTACCTATTTCTAGTTTCGAAATCCCTGTTCAATTAGCCATGCTCAGTACAAACACATATATGTGTATATATATATATATATATATATATATATATATATATATATATATATATATATATATATATATATGTATGTGTATACATATATATATGTATGTATATATATACACACATATATGTCTTATATATTCTTCCTCTGTATCTGCCTACCAAATTTCATTCACAAGGCTTTGGTGGACTAAAGGCTATAGTAGAAAGAAATTGTCCAAGGTATAGTGTAATGGGACAGACTCCAGAACCATATGGGGTGAAAACAAACTCCTTAATCACACAGCCATGACTTCCCAATTAGATGTAATCCATCTGCCAATAAGGGTTGTAGCATTGAGGTGCACAGTGTCACAGACTCACCAAAGATTGTGCTGTTGAGCAGGAGTTTCTTTACCTACATCAGTTGGTGACCCCAATTAGCTCTGGTGTTACAGTGGAATGGGCCAAAACACCTAAAGAGTTCCTTCACTACCTGATGAGACATAGACTCTTGCATTTGGAGACAGAGTACAGCAGCACCCTCAATGTGTATACTAATACCTGTATGCGTGTGGGTGTCTATTATTAAGTACTAATATGTGTGCATAAGAATATGTTTGTATGTGGGAATAAATGTGTGTTAATATGTCTATATATGAGGTGGTATCAAACATTTTCTGGACTAGCTTTATAGCGCGCCAACAGATAACAGCACAGGGTTGCACGCACAGTGATAGTTAGCTATAACTGTCATAAGTAAGTGTATCAAGTGACATAATTGTGTTTACATCGTGAGTTGTTAAAGTAGTGTTTTTATGATTATGTCTCTGTGCAAGTCTATGATTACATCATGGACATCAAGTTGGAACAAAGAGCCAATATGAAATTTTGCATTAAACATGGAAAATCAGACAGACAAATTGAAAATGCTTCAGGAATCTTACAGCCATGAGGCAATGGGTAGTTTGCAATGTTTCAAGAGGCATGGACGCTTCCAAAACAGAAGAACGTCCCTGAAAGTCAACAAGCAATTTGGAAGACCTCCAACAATGTGCATCAATCCAGGAAATGCTGTAAAATTAGGCAACTTTTGTATGAGGATCTTCGGATGAGTTTTTTAACATTGTTGGTGTGTCGTATGGGTTAGTGCAGGCAATCCTAATGTCTGAACTGAACATGCGGCATATCACTGACAAGTTTGTCCCCCGCCTGCTGACACAAAAACAGAAGGAAAATCGCGTAGGAAATTGCTAAGATCTTAAATGGAGTGCAGTGGATAAGCCATCATTAATGTCAAGGATCATCACTGGTGACAAGTCTTGGGTTTACAGGTATGATCCAGAGTCAAAGCAACAGTCAATGCTTGGAAGACTCTATCATTTTCACCACCAAAGAAGGCAAGACAGAGCCACAGTTCAATCACGAGCATGCTCCTCTTTTTTGATATTGTTCATCAAAAATTTGTTCCCCAGGGCCAGACTATCAAAAAGAAGTTTTACTGTGAGGCATTTGAGGAAGAACATTCAGCAAAAGCAACTGGATCTGTGGCACACAAAGAACTGGATTCTCTATGACGACAATGCACAGTTACCAAGCACTCATTGTCCACGAGTTACTCACCAAGCACAACATGCCATTGCTTCCATACCTGCCCTACCCAACAGATTTAGCTCCTGCAGACTTCTTCCTTTTCTCAAATATGAAAATCAAGCTCAAAAGTCACCATTTTAACACCATTGCTAAGATCCAGCATGAATTACAGAAGGTTCTTGACAACCTTACAAAAGATGACTTTGAGGCCACATTCCAGGAGTGGCAGAAATGCTGGGATTGGTGCATTGCTGGGCAAGGAGACTACTTTGAAGGAGATGGTGTTTAAACTTATGTAAATAAAGTCCTTTTTTAAATAAAAAGCCAGTTTGTTAAGTTTTTAACTTACCCCTGTAATTGGTATAAGTGCATGTGTGTGTTGGTGCTAATAAGTGTGTGTTAGTGTATGTGTTAATATGTCTGCAAGTATATGCATGTGAAATATGCTTGTATAAGTATATGTGTGTGTGCTAATGTGTGTATGTGTGTTTGGTAATATGTCTGATTGTATGTTAATATATGTGTGAGTGTATAATTGCAAAGATATTTACTTTATATATGATATCACATGTATAGTGGTGGTGATGGTGGTGGTTGTGGTGAGAGTTGTGGTGATGTGGTTGCATTAGTGTTGTTGTTGTGGTGGTGGTGGTGATAGTATTGGTGATGGTTGTGGTGGTGATAGTATCAGAATTGGTGGTGGTGGTAGTAACAGTGATAGTATCGGTGATGGTTGTGGTGGTAATGATTGCAGTGATAGTATTGGTGAGGGTTGTAGTGGTGATGGTAGTTGGAGTGATAATTGTAGTGGTGGTGGTGAGGGTTGATAGTGATGATGGTGGTGGAGTTGGTGATGGTAGTGGTCAATCTGATCATAGAAAAATTAATAACATTCAGTATTTCTTCAAACTCTTTTTCCTGTGCTCATCATCGTAATCATCATCATCATCATCATCATCATCATCATCCCTGCCCTCCCCACCAACACCACTATCAACTTCAAAACCAACACCACCACCAACACCAACACCAACACCACCACTACTAATACCAACCTCAACTCCACCAACACCACTACTACCAAACACCACCACCAACAACACCAACAACACCAACACCAACACCAACACCAACACCAACAACACCACCACTAATACCAACCCCACCAACACCAACACCAACACCAACACCACCAACCCCACCAACACCAACACCACTACCCAAAAGATAAATAAATAATAGATAACTGAAATATCATACACATCATTGGGAAAAGAAGGGAGAAAAGAGGAGAGGGGGGGGTTAATGTAGTGAATGATAAGTAAATGTATAGTGATATTGAAAGCAGGTGAACTCAGAAAGATGGAGAAGATAGTATATATATATATATATATATATATATATATATACCTTACATATTGCACTTATGCTGATCTAGCAAATAGATTCCATTTTGATATAAATGATATTATATAAGTTAAAGAATTTCCTCTGGAAATTGCAGCACAACTACTCATAGACAACAAAGAAATATTGGTGAGAATAAGTTGTGCATTTGGTACAAATTCTTCACAATTCTTTAATAAATTCTAAGTGTTTGGAGCTGTCCCATGCAATCTAAGTATCTACTTCTTGTTACATCCATCATACAGAATATTTTCAGGGGTGTTTGACTTCAAACATTTGTAATTCCTTTTGTTTACTTTATTTCTAAAGTAGTATAGTTAATATATGAAGTATAGTTAATATATGAAGCATTGTGGGATATGTAATAAATGACGTTTATGTTAGGGAAGAACACATCGATTGTTCATTTTTGTTTTGAACTGTTTTCGTTTTTACATTTGAAAAGAGGGTAATAATTCTGAAATATCATGTTGTAATATACTGGGTAAAACATTACTTTGTTTTGTTTTATATGTCATCTTTTGAGCTTTATATATTTTTACTGCATCCTACTGGTTTTCTGAAACTTATCAGTCATTTTACTTTTAATTAAAACCATTACCTAAGATTATCAAATCGTTATTAATCTAGTGTTTGAGGCTTAACTTTTTACATAAAATTATGATTGAAGGAATTATAGATAAATATTAACACCTTAACCCATTCAATACCATATTTCTAATGAAAGACGCTGCCTATGATTTTCAAATAATTTGGAAAATAATCAATAACTTGGAAGGATTTTAGAATATAACTTTCACAATATTAAGCTAGTGTTTGGAGCATACATAAAATTATGATGAAAAGAGTTTTAGATAAATAAAATTTTCATTGTGTCACCAGCATGACCAGTTTATATGTTGGACTGGGTACTTTTTGACATGTCACCAACACAACCACTTTACAGGGTGGGCCGAGTGCTTTTGGACACGTCATTAACACAACCACTTTTCACAGTCGGCTGGGTGCATTTTATCTTGTCACCAACACACTCCCTTTACAGAGTTGACCAGGTGCTATTTGTTGTGTCACCAACATGACCACTTTATAAGGTGGACTGGATAATTTTTCATTGTCACCAGCATTACCACTTTACAGGGTGGGCTGGGTGCTTTTTTATCATGTCACCAACATGACCAATTTACAGGGTGGGCCTGATACTTTTTGTCATGTCACGAACACAGCCACTTTACAAGGTGGACTGGGTACTTTATGTCATGACACCAAATATCATTCACTTTACAGTGTGGACCAGGTACTTTTGTTGTGTCCTCAACACAACCATTTCACATGGTGGACCAGGTGCTTTTGATAATGCTTAATGTTCAATTTCAGTAAATGCCCATAAAAAATATGTAAAGTAAGAGAATTTATTTGATATGAAACTTTCAAGACAGAACTTTTAACATCTTCTAAGATGTAGAAATAAAACAAAAAATCTTTTTTGGGGGAAAAAATAAATAAAATAAATTTCCATCTAAACAAGCATAAAAAAACCCACTCATCTTACAAAGTGAAAAAACCCACACATGCATACATACCCTCAAACACACACCCACACATCCATATATATATGTACAAACACACATACACAAAACAAAAACCACTCATCTTACAAACTGAAAGAATCTCACACAGAGACACAGTCATACAACACTCACACACATACATAGGCTCATACAAAAACACACAGTCACATATACAGTAACACACACTTACACAAGGACATACACATATGCACATATACATATACATACACATAATAACCCCAAAAAGAAAAAGAGCACACACATACACACATATACATACACACACACATCCACACATACATACATACATACGTACATACGTACGTACATATATACATACATACATACATACAAAAAGCAAAATGAGTTACAAATATTTCAGACGTTTCCATGTTAGATCTTATTGAAAAAGGAAAAGAAAAAAAGGTTTCTTGTAGGTTCTTGTTCTGTGAGAATACTGTTGCCAGTAAGATAATATCTGACAGCAGTATTTACCGATATCACTATAATGATATCTTTGCAGGGGAGGGGGTTATAGAAATCAATAATTAGCATGGTTTTTAACAAAGTATAGTGTCACTAGAAATACATCATCTATCCTAACACAAATTGCTGACTCACACAACAGAAACCTTGCACAACTAATGTATATATACACATATATATTTATATATATGTGTGTGTGCGTATATATATATATATATATATATATATATATATATATATATATATATATATATCAACACCATCATATACATATATATATGTATATATACACACACACACATATATATATATATAATTATATATATATATATATATATATATATATATATATATATATATATATATATATAGATAGATATACATATATGTATTATATGAATACAGGTATATAATAAATGTATATACCACCCACCATACACACACAAATATAATATGCTTGACATATGCCCATAAATATACATACAGGTATGTGTGTGAGTATATATATATATATATATACCTATACAGACATGTGTATTTATATAAATATATATCTACATACACATACAGGTATGTGTGTGTATATATATATGTGTGTGCATATAAATTTGTGTATACATGTCTATGTGTAAGCATATATATATATATATATATACACACACACACACAAACACCACACATACACACATAAATAATGTGTGTGCATGTGGTGTGTGTATATATCTATATTTGCAATATTTTGAAATATATAGCCACCATAGCTCTCACATTTGGAGATCAATAATTATTGTGTTGAAATGTTGATATAGATTACTAGAAAACATCGATATTTTAATCAACATTAACCCACATCAATGGTAACACACATTGATAGTATTTATATATCATGTAAAATATACTTCTCTCCCTTTCTCCCTCATATATATATATATATACACACACATACATTCATATATACACTATACACAAATAGATTTGCTCTTGACAGTAAAATATATATATGAGCCTAGACAGAAACCTGCACAGAACTATTGCTGTCAATATGCACATGACTGAGATTGGTGTATTGGTAGGATCAATAAAGCATTGGATAACTTTTGCTATCAATATACACACCTGAGTTGTTTCTGTTAACATGTACAGAAGAGATGAGCCTTGCATATCTGTCACATCTTAACAACAATGAACATACATGCCTATACACACCTATACATACATACATATATATATATATATATATATATATATATAAATATATATATATATATATATATATATATATATATATAAATATATATATATATATATATATACACACACACACACATAAACATACACAAATATACATATACATATATCATCATCATTTAACGTCCATTTTTCGATGCTTTCATATATATATATATATATCTGTCTCCGTGGCCTAATGGTAGGTATTAGAGACGGTGGAGAACCTGCTCTGGGTTTCGATCTCAGTCAAAGTCTATAGATAATATATATATATATATCATCATCATCATTTTACGTCCGCTTTTTCCCTGCTTGCAAGGGTGGGACGGGAACTGATGCTGGCTTGATTTCTACAGCTGGATGCTCTTCCTAACACCAACCCCATTTACAGTGAGTGCTGGGTGCTTTTTTTCCGTGCCGCCGACACGTCCACTTTACAGTGAAATAATAGGGACCCCAGTCCTATTATCTTATTTCTACAGCTGAGTAAACTGGAGCAATGTGAAATAAAGTGTCTTGCTCAAGGAAACAACACATCACCCGGTCTGAGAATTGAACTCACAACCTTTCGATTGCAAGCCCAATGCTCTAACCACTAAGCCATGTGCCTCCATATATATATATATATATACACATACACACATACATACATACACAAATATACATACACAAATATACATACATACACATATATGCATACATACATACATATATACATACACATATACATACGTACATATATATATATACACATACATATGTGCATTTATGTATGTATGATTGTCAGCCAACCCCCTTGTGGTCAAGGCTGACTGTCCACCAGATTTAACATTTATTGACCATCAGATATCAGTGTATGTCCAGTCACTGACCAAACATTTATCTTTTCATGGAAGATGTGATGTGTTGGTCACTTCTCACTGATTTTCACACTCATATCTCTCATTAAATTAAATGGTTCATGCCCTGGCAAAATACAAAATTTTCAGCTATGGGCTTGTTATGAAGACATGGGGAAGTATTTGGGGGACTCGGAGGTATTATGTCTCCCTGCCGGCTCCTTGCTCCTGCTCCCCTTATTTTCTATGGTAGACCCTCAGATTTATTCTGAACAAAACTCCACCTTAGAATTACTGCAAATTAGAGTGGTCTTCCAGAATAAATGTTTGAAAACTGTGGCTTTGGATAAAACATTGTTTTGTGAGATGTGTGTAGTGAGGTCCTGTAACCCCTAATGGAGTTTTAGGGGTACTGTATTGATATATGGCATTTTTAGGGCATTTTAAAACCTGTGGAACCTATCCCTTCTTCAGGTCTGAATACAGCAGATTTATTCCAGAAAAGGTCAGAGGTTGAGAGAATGGAAGTGAGAAAGAGATATAGAGAAAGAATAGATCCCAGTACTAGGTGTTACTTTTTTTTAAAGTTGACCTTGTTGGGATTTGAATTCAGAGAACCGGAACGAATACAGCAACATTTCAATGATTACCAATTCCCCACCTGTTTTGGGACATACAGAAGCCAAAGTATGTCTGTCATTTCTGTGTATACATTATAGAATAGGTACACTGAATCCTTGCATGTCATAATAAATGACTAAAAGGGGTTGTATCAAATTGTCCTGTCCAACCCATAGCAACATAAATGAGTCTATATATGTGTGTGTGAGTGTGTATGTGTGTGTATGTGTGTGTGAGTGTGTGTGTGTGTGCGCCGTATGTGTGTATGAGTGTGAAGGTAGTGGCTTAGTGGCTAGAGAGGTGGATTCTCTATTGTGAGGATGTGAGTTTGTTTTCTGGATCGGTCTTGAGCAAGACACTTTATTTCACATTGGTCCAATTCACTCAGCTTTAGTTGCAACGTCACTGATACCAAGCTGTATCAGCCTTTGTCTTTTCCTTGGACAACATCAGTGGTGTGAAGAGAGGAGATTAACATGCATGGGAGACTGCTGGGCTTCCACACAAACAACTTGCCTGGACTTGTGCCTCAGAAGGGAAACTTTCTAGGTTCAAATCCTTTGGTCACTTGAGACCAAAGGGCATCTTTACCCCTTTTATGTCTGTGTGTGTGTATATATATGTATATATCTTGAGAGTGGGGGGGGGGGGACATTTCGGGCATAAGCCCTTCATCAGGAGAAAAGTGGGCAGGAAAAGAGTTCCGAGGGTGTGAGGGGGAGTGGTGGAAAGATATTAAAGGGAGGGCATGGGTCTGAGACTTGGACACTGACCAAGAAACTCACTCAGATGGTGGATGGGTGCTACACGAGAATGCTGAGGATGGCTCTGAACATTAATCAGTATACACTGAGGATGAAAAACTCAGAGCTGTATGGGAGCATCCCAAAAGTCAGCTCAAAAGTGACACAGAGGAGACTGAGGTTAGCTGGACATGCTCACCGACATCCAGAGTTGACATTGCACTCAGTACTCCTTTGGGAGCCCCTACATGGACACACTAGAAGAGGAAGACCAAGGTTAACGTATGTTGATGCCCTAAGGTCAGACACTGGTCTGTTGGAGATGCAGGACATGGCAGCGATAATGAGGGACAGAGACCGCTGGAGAGAACTCGTCCATGGATCTCGGGAATTTTACCCGCCTTAGATATATATATATATATATATATATATATATATATATATATATATATATATATATATATATATACATATATACATATATATGTAGATACAAGGGTTGGCTGAAAAGTTTGTAGGCTGACTATGAAGGAGTAATGTTAGAGCTGTGAAATCTTGCATGCATTAATTTTAATTCTTTTTATTAATAACTGTATTGTTTATTTCTAAGGACCATGTTGAAAAATAACCCTCATTTGGTCATTCCATGAGAGTATCTTAGTCAGCCTATAAACATTTTCAGTCAACCCTTGTATATATATGTCCCATCCAACCCATGAAAGCATGAAAGATCTATGTGTGTGTATAAAGTCTAGATGAAAGGATTTTTCTTATGTCTGTATGTTTACATCACTGAATCTAAGGCGGATGAGGACCAGTTGTGGTTGAGAAGATGGGAGAACTATGTTGTACATGTGTGTATGTGTTTGTGTGTATCTCAGTGTACATGAATGTATGTCCGTGTACATGAGTGTATGTATGTATACTTGAGTGTAAGTATGTACATGTGCATATGTGAGTGTACATGTTTGTATGTCAGTATACATGTGTGCATGTGTACTTGTGTATGTATGTACATGAGTGTAAGTAAGTGTATGTGAGTGTACGTACATGTGTGTATGTGAGTGTAAATGTGCATATGAGTACATGTGTGTACATGTGTGTACATGAGTGTAAGTGTGTGTATGCATGTACATGTAGATATGTATATATATGGGAGACAGACAGACAGACAGACATAGATAGAGCAAGGAAGGATGGGAAGTCCGTAGTAGTTCTTCATCTAAATACAACATGGATGTTTGAAGTATTTACCTGCAGCAGTAGCAGAGGTTTTGGTTTGTGTGAGGTAATGAGAACTAAGGAAACACCACAGTGGGGTGGAGGGAATGTCCCATTGATCTTAGAGACAAACAAATGAAGAGAAAGCTGAAATCAATAAGCTAGGCCATGCCATACCAACCTTATTATACACTGCAAATTCTTTCCATGAACATGTGATATATATATACACACATTACACACACATTATATATACACACATTATATATACATACATATATACAGTAAATAATTGCGAAGGCCATATGAAATTATTCATAAATTTATTCCAATGAGTTATTATACATATTTCAGTGGAGTCGATGATTAGGTGATATAATCATCATGTAACCATCAGCTTGACTTCATCAGATAACATTTTTACAGATAAGGTCAAACAACCTCTATAATTTATCTATAGTTTATTGATAGGAGGACCAGCATACAACATGTTCATTCCTAGCTGGCCGGCCCTTGTATACTCTACCTTGGACTACCAAATAGAAATTTGGAATGTTACATGTCATTCAGTGCTTAAATCCAATTGCATTATTGTTAGTTGATTGGTGTGTAGATTATACAACCTTTATAAAAAAAATTATATCATCATTACAATTTAACATCCATTTTCCCACCACACTAGGATGTGATAGATGAGTTGTCCTGTTGTGAGACATGCCAAATCTGATGACCACGTCTTACTCATACAGAACTGATTTTGGCTTGGTTTCTACAACTGGTTGCCCTTCCTAACCCCCCCCCCCCCACACACACACACATTAACAGTCTGTGCTGTGTACTTTTTGCCATGACTCGTCCTACACGACCACTTTACAGTGTGGGCTGGGCACTTTTTATCATGACTCCTACATGACCACTTTACAGTGTGGACTGGGTGCTTTTTGTTATGACACCTACACAACCACTTCACAGTGTGGGCCGGACACTTTTTGTCAAGTCGCCAACATGACCACTTTACAGTGTGGGCTGGGTGCTTTTTGTTGTGTCACTTACATGACTACTTTACAGTGTGGACTGGGTCCATTTTGTCTTGGCTCCAGGATGACCCCTTTATGGTGTGGGTTGGGGACTTTGGTGGGGTGAGAGTGGGAAAGATGCATGGGGAACTGGGGAGGTAGGTAAAGGGGTGGGATGATTACAGGGAAGGAGGTATACAGCTCGTACATATGGGAAGGTGGGTCTTCTGTATTACTGCATAGCCCCAGAGATGACAGTCCTGTCTCATCGCCTTAGAGAGGTGTAATTGTGCAAGGTCAGCTTTTATCACCTCATCCCAAGTCTTCCTAGGCCTGCCCACTACTTCTATAGGGACTTAAGTACTAGAGTTGTTATAGTAAATTAATTCCACTAGCACTACAGTAAATTAATTTTGGCTAATTGACCAAACCTGGATACTCTTTATCTTATATTTAATGCTTTTAGAATTTTTTAAATTTATTTTAATAGGCATTTTATTAACGATTCTATCACTGCAGTCTTTATCTACAACTTTACTTTTAAAATATTTCTGTGCAAAGTCTAGTTTTCCTCTAAAAGTGCAAATTGTGTAAAGATTCTGTATCAGCTCATTAATATCCTAATTCATCAATTTGGCCTATTATGAAAATTAATATAGTTGTCTTCAAATCCTGAATTGGGTGGTTTTTTCAGATAACTAAGAAAGTAGCTGATAAATATATCCTACCATTCGGTCAACTTATACTATTCTTTGATTTGTTGCGATGCAGATTCTATAGACCTGTTGTCTGAAGGTCATAATAACATGCCTGTGAGAGCATACACACACAAACCCTAATATACTTTCTCAATAAATATATTTCTGCCCCCTCTCCATGATTATTCTGTCTAGAGGGGACAAGACAGATACACTTGATTGCACATATAGTCATATACATATAAACAATCACTAAGCCAGATATCTATACACATAATCACACACAACTACTCCCTCAACGAATAAGATACTTTCATGAAAAACTTTTTACAATTGAATAAACAATGTATGCCCTTATTTTGACAAATGGCACCTCCTGATGAGATAGCAAGTTAACCACAAAGGCCTTTGCCATTCAGTCTGGAACTAGCTTTTGAAACAGCAAGTGCTCAGCCATCGGGGTCCTGACTCATTCATATAACCATACTCTACTACCCCAAGTATGGAGTACTCTGGTAAGTAATGGTCTAACCAGTTTCTTACTGAATCCATCCTGATTTGTATATATACATACATATATATCATCATCATCATCTTCGTTTAACGTCCATTTTCCACGCTAGCATGGGTTAGATATATATATATACACACACATACATATATATATATAATAAATATATATATATATATATATATATATATATATATATACATACATAAATATAAATATATATATATACATACAAACATATATATACATACAAATATATATATACATACACACATATATATATACACATACATACATAAAAACATATATATACACATACATACAAACATATATATATATACACATACATACATATATATATATACACATACATACATATATACATGCATATATGTGTGCATATACGTATGTGTGTGCATATACATATGTGTGATTATACAATCACACACATAGATACTCAAACAAAACACATTTCCTCCTTACATGTCCAAAATTATCTCTCTCTCTCTCTGTTAACTAATTGTATATTACTGCCCTTTCTCTGAGATTATTCACTCTCTAATTATAGTGATTGTGATATCTATAAGCTTCTCTTCACATCTCACACATCTCTTTACATGACTTTCCGCCATTCTAGCTTCTAACCTACCACTTTATTTCACTAGTCAACAATCATTCACAAGGCATAAAATAATTTCTACAAAATACATGACAATCTTTTACACACACTTGTGTAAAATACATGTTTCAAACACGTGATGTTTTTCTTCTGCACATTTCTCTCTTGTGGATACAGCATTGCCAAATGGTTAAGAAGTTCACTTCGCAATCATCAGGCCTTCGGTTCAATCCCACTCGGTGGCATTTTGGGCAAGTGTCATTAATATAACATCAGGTTGACCCAAGCCTTGTGAGTGAAATTGCGTTAAGAAGTTCACTTCGCAATGATCAGGTCTTGAGTTCAATCCCGTGGTGTGATATCTGTAAATGTGTCATTTACTATAACCTCAAGTAGACCCATGCCTTGTGAGTGAAATTGGGAAGACGGTAATTGTGTAGAAGTCCACTGGATGGACTTCTGTACCTGTAATTGAAAAAGGCTAGCCTTGTTCACTGAGAATTAGGATAAGGGTACACTTATCTGTAGAATGTTCAGCCACTTACATGTTAATTCCATGAATAGGCTGTTCCATTCATTGACCACATATCGTTGAAATCAACTGAAGTCATTCTCTCTCTCTCTCTCTCTCTCTCTCTCTCTCTCTCTCTCTCTCTCCCTCTCTCTCTCTCTCTCTCTCTCTCTCTCTCTCTCTCTCTCTCTCTCTCTCTCTCTCTCTCTCTTTTACCCTGGATTCAACATAAGAAAATGTCTGATGTAAACCATTCAGATCAAAAAATGAAAATGAAATTTACATCCCACACATAAACAGGTGGTTTAGCTTTCTATAAGTTTGCATATCGTAGGAGGCTTCAAACATATCCTGGGCATTAGATGGTAATACAAGATCAAAAACAAAGATGTGCTTCGAAGAGCCAATGCCATACACCTGAGTCATATCATCAAGATCAGAAGAATGCAGCTGACAGGGCATGTCTTATGAATGGGGGGGCAATATACCAGCAAGAGCTGTAATGTCATGGTTGCCAGCTGGTAGGAAAAGACCAAAGTGTAGGACAAAAGAAGACCTGGAGAACCACCATAAAAAATGACATGTACAGGTGTGGCACAAACTAGTTTCAAGCACTAATCTTTACCAGAGACAGATGGACGTGCATAGTGGTCCTTGCTGTGAGGCTTGAGAAAGTAGTACTTTACAAAAAAGCAACTCTATTGCAATCTACCTCCAATGTCTGATACAATTTGAGAGAGGTGAACCAGATTTGCGAGACATTGCTGGAGAGCAAAAGAAGAAATTGTCAACAATGTGTTGTTATGGACAGCATGGCATAGACATCCCAGTGTAGGGAGATCTCACAGAACCTACACCAAACAGTTATATGAGGATGGTGAGTGCAATCTGGAAGACCTGGCCTCACGAACATGTTGGCAAACCTCACAGAACCTACATTAAACAACTATGTGAGGATACTGAGTGAAATCTGGAAAACCTTCTTCCACTAGCATGAAGGCAGACCTCACAGAACCTACATCAAATCTCTATATGGGAACACTGAGTGAAATCTAGAGAAAGTGGCCCCTTGAGCAATGAGCAATGGACAACCAAGACAGATAGGAATGGAGAGTCATGGTAATCTCTGCTACCAGTATGCTAAGATGACAACGACAATGATGAGCTGCCAGTAATAAATTGTTGGCCTTGTGCCTAACTTACAAACTATTATATATTCAACTATTAATATTTGCATACATCACTTATATACCTATATGTCATCATAACTCATCATCAATAGAAGAATTATTGCATTTCTAATAATAATTGTTCCCATCCAACCAATATATTGATTAAACATAAATATTAACGTTTAGCATTATTATACATGAGAAATATTTCTGTTACCAATATTCATTAATATATACATATGTATATATATATATATATATATATACACACAATCATATGTCTATATATATATGTATATATATATATATATATATATATATATATATATATATATATATATATATATATATATATATATATATATGTATATATAATGTATAGAGAGAGAGAGAGAAATATACACGGGTGTGTATGATTGTGTATAGAAGATTATATTAATAAAAGGAATTCCAACTTTGTCTGCTTTACTCGTTTTATTTACAATCCTTTAAAATTTATAATGGTATTAGAATGAAATAGTATAGTAGAATATTAAATGTTAAGTGTTAATTGAACAAGTACTTTCATGCTTTCGCAATCTTCAGGTTCATATTCTGTGGTGACAGTCAAGTTTGCAATTTTCAAATGTATATATATGTATATTTATATATATATATATATATACTAATGCACATACATACATACCTGTACATATATATACAGGCATGTACCTATATACGCACACATATACATATATACATATATATATGTGTGTGTGTATGTGTGTATATATATATATAAATCAGGATTTCTTTTGAATAAAACAGTTCTAGTCGTGTAGAAGATATTTCTATATTAAACATGATGTTTACACTCTACTAATGTATCGAGTACCTTACTAACTGTGGTTACCCTCGGTTGAACCCGAGACTTATATATATATATTCATTTTATTAAGGCATAGTGAGTTTTGTTACTCTGCAGTTTCGTTTGCTTCTCACAGGGTCATCATTTGATGACAACAAAACTCACTATTTAGCCTTAATAAAATGAATATTTAAGCTACTTCGTTATTGAGTATTCTTTTCTCTCGGCCAACAACTATATATGGATATATATATAGTGAGTGAGAGAGAGAGAGAGAGAGAGAGAGAGAGAGAGAGAAACTCTTTAGAAGGGAAATTATCTTAAACTGCCTGTTGTTGAATTTCCTTACAGTTTGTCAAGAAAATTCATTCACAAGGTTTTGGTCAGATCATCATGACTACAGTAGACAACACTCCAGGTGCTATACAGTGGAACTGAACCCAGAACCATGTAGTCCCAACTCAAACTTCTTAGTCACACATTATGTGTGTTACTATGACAATTAATTTAATAAAAGAACTACTGTATATACTTGAATATAAGCCAAGGAATATGTGATCAAAAATTTAATTATAAAATTGGGGGAGGGGTGGTGGCTTATATTCGGGGTTTAATATTTTGACGATTTTCACCAACTTCAAATTCTACGTAAATAAGGCGCTAAAATATCTGGAGTGATTTTTTCACAATGAAACATTGTTTTTCTACATTTACTATATTGTCATGAGTGTTAGTTATGTTTTGCCTTGACAACATTCTAACAGTTTTACTTTTAAAATTTTTTAATACAGAAATATCCCCTCACATAATGCATACATGCACACATACATGTACGTAAACACATGTGTGCCGACTGGTTTTCTCTATGACTTATGTAATTATACTTTTGCTTTCAATCTTGTTTTGTTTTATTTCACTTGTAATCTTTCTCTTACTCCCCTTTCTCTCTCCTTTGCTATGTCACCCCCCCCCCCCTTCTTCTCTGAATCCTTATAGAGTGTTCTTTTAGTTGATCTCTTTCAGGTATTCTCTATTCATTTTGATCTCCCTCTACTGATTTTAATGATTTCCATAGCAGTTTAAGAAAATTTCAAAACAGTACCATAATGTGTTGATTAGCTGCCTTGGCTTATAAACAGGGTTTGGATTTTTGTCCATTTCTTAGACATAAAATAGGGGGGGGGGGGGGGTTACTTATATTCAAGTATATACTGTATATTAATCCTCTAGATATCAAATCACCTGTAACTACCTTGATTCTATCATCTATGGCATGAAAACATTTATGTTAAAGTATTCATACTTATCTAAAAACTTTCCATCATAACCTTTAACCCGTTTGTATTTACATTACTATTATATTTTCATTGTAAAGGCTTTATCTCAC
>OZ024741.1:332231776-332266776 GCA_964016885.1 Eledone cirrhosa
CACCTCCACAGACACACACACACTGCCACACATACAAAGAGTGGGGTGGTAATACTTAATATAATGGTTAGAGTCCAATACTTAGATAGTTTAGAAAATTTAAAAATAAAGGGTTTATGCTGGTTCACTTGTACATACACTCACACCTACCCCCTCAAACACTCACACATCTACACACACAAATCCATACAGGTGTGTATATATACATATGCATGCATGTATGTACGCACAAGTATACACATATATATATATACGTGTAAATACAAAATATATATACAGAACATACACATATATAAAATATATTCATACAAAAATATAAAAAAAATATATATATACATAGAATACACACAAAATATATACACACGTAAAACATACATATATATATATATAAAAAAAAAAAAATACACACACACACACACACATAAAATATATACATACAGATACGCACACACACATAAAAAAAATACGCATACATACACATATAAAATACACATATATATACACATGATACATATATACATATATATATATAAAATCAGGTTCAATAAAACGTGGTTTATATGACTCCTAACCAGTAGAGGATCCGGTGGACCATCCACCATAGGGACCGCATGGGTGGTTGTTGTTGTCCATTGGTCATTGGTACGGGGTGTAGGGGACCTAGTGGGGGGGGGGGGTGCTTGTGGGAGGCCGTAACCCGAGTTTATCCATATAGCTTGGGGAAAGTTCCCGTCCTTAGGTGTCTGCAGGCAACGACCCTTCTGTTTAATAGCTTGGTTCCGCCATATATATAGTATGTATGTATGTATATATATATATATATATCAAAGGCGATGACACACGACCGTGACCTCTGGCGTCACGCAGTAATACAGAGTACCCGACCTCCCATGGCTACAAGCTGAAGCATATAGACAATAAGCCCCCTCACCCTCCCACTGCAAGGTGGTCGTGGAGGTGCCACGGCAAAAAAGCACCCAGCCCACACTGTAAAGTGGACGTGTAGGCGCCACGGAAAAAAGCACCCAGCACTCACTGTAAATGAGGTTGGTGTTAGGAAGAGCATCCAGCTGTAGAAATCAAGCCAAATCAGTTCCTGTATGAGCAACAGGACAACCCGTCTAACCCATGCTAGCGTGGAAGAACGGACGTAAAACGGTGATGATGATGATGATGATGATGATATATATATATATACATATGGCTTAGTGGTTAGAGCATTGGTCTTGCAATCGAAAGGTTGAGAGTTCAATTCTCAGGCCAGGTGATGTGTTGTTTCCTTGAGCAGGATACTTTATTTCACATTGCTCCAGTTTACTCAGCTGTAGAAATGAGGCCAATACTCTAACCACTAAGCCATATATATATATATATATATCTAACAAAATACACCCCCGTCCCACCACCCACACCCCATCCACACCACCCCCTCCTATGTAAAGTTATGTTGGTGCCACAACATCCAGGCCGAAACAAATGAGATCGTGTAGGTGTCACGACAAAAAAACACACAGTCCACGCTGTAATGTGGCCATGTAGGCAACACGGTAAAAACCTCCCAGTCCCACACTGTAAATGTGGTTGGTGTTAGGAAGGGCATCCAACTGTAGAAAACCTGCCAGACAGTCCTATGCGAGCAAGACAATCACTCTTGCCTCAAGTGGGAATACCCCCGTCCAAACCCATGCAAGCGTGGAACACGGACGTTAAACGTTGATGATGATGATGATATATATATATATATGTATATATATTGAGTGAGTGAGTGTGAAAGACCAAAGATCATAATTCAAAGTCTCTGGATTTTGCAAAATACATAATATTTTTTATTGGAGAAGGTAAGATATTTTTCCACAAAAATTTGATTGCACTGTTTTGTTTCCACTTATGTATTTTTTGAAAATGTTATTTATTCATTATAAAAATTAAATGATAGCATTCTATATATAGGTGGGCCACCTTCATCTGGAACCAATATTTTTAGACCTAGTCTGCCACTCTATATATATATATATATATATATATATAATGATATTAAATAAATGGAAACTAGATTTATAAAACCATATTTATTTTATTATATATATTTCAAGGGCAACCAAGACAACATTGGTGCTCTTTCATCAGATAAAATACAAAGTTTGTTTTATAAATAGAGACATACCCATGGGTATGTCTCCATTTATAAAACAAACTTTGTATTTGAAATATATATAATAAAATAAATATGGTTTTATAAATATAGTTTCCATTTATTTAATATCATTGAATATTTACTCCAGTAAGATGTTGAGTGCTCTAAATCAGTTATAATTATTTATATTTGTCGAACTTCCAACAAATTAAATACCACTTCTACTTATATATATATATATATATATATATATATATATATATAATGCCAATCATTGTAAGTTTGAATCTAACTGACAAGCAAACACATATATATAGGAATAAGGTAAGCCCAAATCATAGTAGATTCAAATATCACAGAGAGAAAGAGAGAGAGAAAGAGAGAGGCAGTGGGAGGGGGCGAAATGAGGTGTAACAGAAATGAAACATGGATTACAGGTTAAAATATAGTCTAGATAGATGAGAAACAAAACCAGGATGTAGTTTATGGAACCCCCCAAATGATTTAGAAGTTGACCTTAAGTAGGAGCAATATCATTAAGAAAGACATGAATGAAAGCACAACACTTTGTTTTGAAAATTTTGAAAGTAGGTTTATAAGTTAAGTATGAATTTTCATAATATTTTCGTTGTTGTCTCTGTGGCCTAGCAGTAGGTACTAGAGACGGTAGAGGTTCAATCCTGGTCAAGAGGTACATGTAACCTTTTTCGGTTTTTATTTTACAACCAATAGAAAAAAAACTGAAAAGGTTTACTAGGAACCCTACTCCTGACCAGGATCGAACTACAGACCAAGATGACCACCATCTATGATTCCTCCAACTAGGCCACAGAGACAGCTACAAAAGTTTAATGAAAATTAAATACTATAAACCTATTTTTAAAATCAAAGTTAAAAAGATGTCCTTCATGGCTTTCCTAGAGCTATCATTAATATTTAGGGTCGACTCTGGTCATTATTGAAACTCTCTGAATTTTGCAAAATACATAATATTTTTTATTGGAGAAGGTAAGTTATTTTTCCGCAAAAAATTGAATGCACTTATGTATTTTTCGAATATTGCACTGTTTCCACTTTGTATTTTTCGAAAATGTTATTTATTCATTATAAAAATTAAATGATAGCATTCTATATGTAGGTGGCCCCCCTTCATCTCCTGGCAACCAATATTTTTAGACGCAGCCCGCCACTGCCCACATATATATACACACACACAAATATACATATGGACCTTCCAATTTCATTTGAGATTATATGTGTCTGTGTATATTTTAATTATTTAAAAATTATTTTTAAGTGAACATGATTATATATATATATGTGTGTGTGTGTGTGTACGTGTGTGTGTTTGTGTGTGTGTGTGTATATATATATATATATATATACTGTATATATGTAGAAATAAACACAGTAAATTGTGTGTGTAAAATTACGAGGGTAGAAATACCACATTGGTTTGAAAGATTTAACCTGAAGCATACGTAAGATGTATAATAAATATATACAGACCATATCAATAACTATTTCATCTCTCGGACAGATTAGAGATTTAATCTGTTTCGCCCTTTGTATTTTATTTGTATATATATATATATATAAACACACACAGGCATACACAGATATATAAACACACACACATATAAATGGTGTCAGTCTACCTGTCACGACGAGGAGTGTTCCAGTTGATACTATCAATGGAACAGCCTACTGGTGAAATTAACGTGCAAGTGGCTGAGCATTCCACAGACGCGCATAGTCTTTACGTAGTTCTCATGGAAATTCAGTGTGACAGTGTATGACAAGACTGGTCCTTTGAATTACAGGTACAACTCGTTTTTGCCAGCTGAGTGGACTGGAGCAAACTGAAATAAAATATCTTGCTCAAGGATACAACGAGTCGCCAGGAATCCAACTCACTCCCTTACGATTTTGAGCCGAATACCCTAACCACGCACATTCACACACATAAATACATATGTAAACACAGTCACACACACACACACATATATATATACAAACACAAACATTTCACTTATATATGTATATATAGACAAACACACACACACACACATACGCATACACATATAAACACACACACACACACAAACATATAAAAACACATATATATAAATAAACACACACACACACACAAATATATATAATCACACACATATATATAAACACACATACATATACACAACCACTTTACTGTGGAATCCAATATTAAAACATTTTACTTCCCTCTCACAATTACTTTGTCACTCTTTCAAAATATTACCCCTCTCTCACTAAAACATTATACCTTTCTCACCCTCTCTATATCCCCCTACATGCCTCACTCTCTCTCACTAAACCACAAATCTCTCTCCCTCTCTCTATATCCCACTACATTCCTATCTTTCTCTCACTTTCACAATTCCCCCTCTCTCATTAAACCACAAAAATTCTTCCCCTCTTTATATACCACTACATAACTCACTCTCTATCATTCTCACAATTCTCCCTCGCTCACTAAACCACCAAACTCTCTGCCACCCTTTATATCCCACTACATACTTCACTCTCTCACAATTCACCCCCTCGCACTAGATCACCAAATTCTCTCCCACTCTTTATATCCCACTACATATCTAACTCTCTCTCACGATTCCCCCTCTCTCACTAGACCAGCAAATTCTCTCCTCCTCTCTATATTCTATTATATTCCTCACTTACTTTCCCTCTCTTAATTTCCCCTCTCTCACTAAACCACCGAATTCTCTCCTCTCTATATTTAGAACGTTTTCTAAAAATGACAACCATATCTTGTTATATTTGGGGAGGGTCATGTTTTTATAATATTGCCAGAAAAATATGGTTTGGTTTTTGCTTCAGTATAGTTTTATATTTCTATATATAATTCAGCTGGCAATTAATGTTTATCATTGATTGACCAACAGTTAAAAACCATAAATATAGTTTCTCAGATTTCTTTCATCACACACATCTGTGACATCATCAGTGATGTTTCTATATTCCCTCCATTGTATTCCTGTAATATTTGTCATAATTTGCAAAATGCAATACTATTTAAATATATGGGTGGAGCATGGCTGAATCATTATGAAGTTAATTCTATAATCTTAAGCCAATCATGTTTATTAAATCTCAGGTCAAGCCAAACTTTGAGAGTGAAATTTGATAGTTGGAAACTGTTTGGAAGCCTATCAAATGGACTGCGCTTGTAATTGAAAGGGTCAACCTTGTCACATGTTCTGTCACATTGAATCTCTCCCTGAGAATTGTATTAAGTGTACACATCTCTGTGAAATACTCAACTAAACTACTTATACATTAATTTTATAGGCAAGGTGCTGCCTTAACCCATTAGCATTTAAACTGGCTGCACCTGGCCATAATTATCTAATTGCTTTCTGTTCAAACTGGCCATAACTAGCCCCTCATACTGATATTAAGGTATTGTTTTCAAAATAAATAACATCAAAATCTTGTAGATTCAACATTATGTGAAGTAATTATGTGAAATAAAGCCTTTACTCAAAAATACAATAATAAATATAGAGTAATGTGAATGCTAAAGGGTTAATCAAACAACTGGAACACTCATCATCAAACTTTTTATTTATGTATATGAGAACAGAACCATAACCAAAGAAATGTATTTCATTATGACAGAGGACAGTCTGAGTTCAAATCCAGCTAAGTTTAGCTTTGCCTTTCAACCTTACAAGGTCAACAAAATAAAGTACCAGTAATGTACTGGGGTTGATGCAAATCGACTTTCCCCTCACAAATTCATTGGCCTTGTTCCTAAATCAGAAAACACTATTATTATTATGGTTATTATTATTATTATAGTTACACCCCTTTACGATCTGAGTTCAAATCCCGCCGAGGTTAACTTTGCCTTTCATCCTTACGGGGTCGATAAAATAAAGTACCAGTAATGTACTGGGTAATTGCTGGCCTTGTGCCTAACATAGAAACAATTATTATGGTAAAGGTGGTATCAGTAGAACTTTGGACAACATGTTTTGCATCATATAGTTGCAGCCCTTTACATTCTGAGTATAGATCCCACCGAGGTTAGCTTTGCCTTTCATCCTTCTGAGGTCAATAGAATAAAGTACCAGTCAAGAATTAAGGGTTAATTTAATCAAATTCCCTCACCTCATGCCCATAAATTGCTGATCTTGTGCATAAATTAAAAGTCATTATTTGAGTACATTAACTTGATGGATATTCATGATTTTAGATCATGATTTGATCTACACCCCCCCCCCCCTCTCTCTATATATATAGACACACACATATATATATATACAACACACACACATATATATATATATATACACATATATATATATATATTGATCCTTCCGGTGACTTTATTTCAATATTATAATAATAATAATAATATATATATATATATATATATATATATATATATATATACACACACACACATATATACACACACCAGTCTCTTGTAGATTGAAATATCTATAATATGCATCAAGAACTAAGACAAGTTCTATGAACTATTTTTCAAATCTATCTATTGATTAAGTGTCTGGGAGAAGATTTAGATTAAATATTCTTCTTGTTTTGGACAATTTAAACTGGCTGCTAATATATATGAGGAGCAGAAGTTATGTCCCTAAGAAGAGATGTTTGCTTCTGATATTTCTATTGATTTTATAACAGATTTATCTTCATAAAGATACAATTGTCCTCCCCTATGTGGCTATATTTCAGAGTAAGACCTGTTGTCTCTAACATATGTATGTGTGTATGTGTGTAATGTATGAATGTATGTATCTATGTATGCGCATGTGTATGTAATTATAATGTATGTATGTTATGTGTGTGTGTGTATATGGTATGTATGTAATGTACATATGTGTGTGTATATATGTATGTGTGTATGTTTGTATTTATGTATGTACATATGTATGAATGTATATGGGCACTCTTTTTATGGCACCAAAATAACCACTTTACAGTGTTGATTGGGTGCTTTTTGTCATGTCACCAACACAACCACTTTAATGTATGGACTGGGCACTTTTTATCATGACACCACCACAACTACTTTACAGTGTGGACTGGGCCTTTTTGTCGTGACACCAACAAGACCTCTTTTCTGTTTGGACTAGGTGCTTTTTGTCATGTCACCAATATGATCACTTTACAGTGTGGACTGGGCACTTTTTTATTGTGACACCAACACACCTACTTCTCTGTGTGGACTGGATGCTTTTTGTCATGTCTCCTAACAACCACTTTACTGTGCTGTAAGTAATTTTCCAAAACAACGATATAACCTGTTTTCTATTGATTGTTAACTAGAAAATAAAGCCACCAATCCCTTTCTTTTTAATTTTTCTTGTCAATTATGAGTGACATTTAATAGTTTTTTCAAAATTGCTTTTTGTTCAATTAGTTTGTTTTAATAAAAATTAGTTTTTTGCCCTTCTCTACAAATTGTTCTGTGCTGTTTTTACAATCTTTAAGTGCAGATACGACTGTTATTAAAATGTTCACTTTGCAAACATGCAGTTTAGGGTTTGATCCCACTGTGTCTCTCCTTGAACAGATGTCTTCTACTATAACCATAAGTTTATCAATGCCTTGTAAATGATTGTGGTGAACAGAAAGTGTATAAAAGTTCATCTTACGTGTGTAGGCTGAAAAATTCATTGGCTGACTATGAAGGAATGATGCCAGAGCTGTGAAATATTTCAACTCTTCTTATTAATAACTGCATTGAACAATCAAACTTTATACTCAAAATATTAGAAATTGAATTTTCCAATAAATCCTAAGGGACTAGCATTTCTAGATTTTGTTTAGCTGTAGATTGGCGAAACACGTGTCAGTTATATAATAAATGTTAGTCCTTTAACTGTGAAGTTATTATATTCATGTTACTTATTATATTATATATATGTATATATGTGTGTGTGTATGATTGTATATGTATGTATGTACATGTTCATATGTATATGTTTATATATATATATATGCTTGTATAATTCCACATGCTACCATTATGTCTTCCTGTTTTCTAAAGCCATTATTTGTTCATAATTTTTTTAAATATCTACTTCTCCATCCACGGATTGGTATTTCTCAGTTTCAGATGATCCCGCTTAGGATGAAAGCCGAAATTGTGCTAATAATAAATATTTGCTCTTTGGGTTTATATATACTTATATCATCATCATCATCACCGTTTTACGTCCATCCTTCCATGCTAGACGGGTTGTCCTGTCGTGGGCAGTGCCCGGTTGGCTGACCTTGTCTTGCTCATACGGGAACTGATTCTGGCTTGATTTCTACAGCTGGATGCCCTTCCTTACACCAACCTCATTTACAGTGAGTGTTTGGTGCTTTTTTTTCCATGGCGCCTACACGTCCACTTTACAGTGGGCTGGGTGCTTTTTTGCCGTGGCACCTCCATGACCACTTTGCAGTGGGAGGGAGTGGGGGCATATTGTCTATATGCTTCAGCTTTGGCTTGACTCCATGGGAAGTCGGTTCTTCTGTATTACTGGGTGACGCCAGAGGTCACGGTCCTGTGTCATCACCTTTGAAAGGTGCAATTAGGCAAGGTCGGCTTTTATTACTTCATCCCAGGTCCTCTTGAGTCTCCCCACTCCACGGCTTCCATCGACTTGTAGTGCTCTGCACCTTTTTATGCAGCTGTCATCCTTCATATGCATCACATGTCCATACCAACACAACCTCCTCTCCTGCACACAGCATTTGATTCCGCTTATGCTTGGTCTCTCTCTCTCAATTCGTTTACCCTAACCCTAACCCTAACATATATATATATCTAAAACCCTTATCAAGTCCTTCTCTGGATTTTGGTCTTTGTATTTATTATTATTACTAATCATCATCATCATTTTACGTCCGCTTTTCCCTGCTTATATTCAATAACCTGCTGGTTCATCTGTTTAAACAAAGCCAGGTCCATTGTTTCTGAGGATTGACAGCAAAATAGACGTGCTTCAACAAAGTTGATGTTATTGAGTGGCATAACTACCATTGATTAGTCACATATCAATACTTATGCACTTTGAAACGGTCATAAACTAATAGACTAATTAACTACTTTACCTTGCTTTTCTTATTCTTTCATTATTTATACACACACACAAATATATATATTTATACATACACACACATATATATATATTTATACATACATAGACATATATATTTATACATAGATACACATGCATGCAAACACACATATATATGTATATATCAGTGGCGAAGGGTAACCTGGAAAGCAGGGCATGCAGTCCAATCGCCATGGCGGAAAGTGGGGCTGTGTAACCTTACCCCCCCCCCCCCCCCCCCAAAAAAAAAATTCCCTCTAAATGACCCTCCCGGTCAAAGCCGCCTGTAGTGTTATCTAGTGTGTGTTATCTTTTTATGTGTCTACGATTTAGTAAGCAGCCAACATTCTGCTTGCTTCAACCAACGCAATTGATCAACTCAAGATTCTATAACGCATGCACTCACACTTTGCCCCTGGTATATATGTACTTTTAGTCCACAACAATAATTCACCAATATAGTTCAATAATATACTCTAATTGATCTATCACTCTATCACATAGTATCATTATCAATACAGTAACACAATACACATAAGATTGCTATTTCTTACATACTTTTACAACTGTTACGTATATATATATCTCATTATATATATATATATATGTATATATATATATCCTTATATATATATATATATATATATATATATATATATATATATATATATATATCCTTATATGTATATATATATATCCTTATATATATATATATATACACATATATATATATTTATGTACATATTTTTGTGTGTATATATATATATATATATATATATATATATATATATATATATATATATATACATATATATATATACATATATATATATATATATATATATTTATGTATATATGTATGTATATATTTATATATATATATATATATATATATATATATATATATATATATATATATATATATATATATATATATATATATATATATCATTATACCACAAATCTATTGAAACTGTAATACTATCTACTTTATTTATCGTAATTTTCTCTGCTGTAATTTGCAATCAGTAATTGATAATATATCATTCCCCAAATTAACTGACATTTTAAGGTCAACAACACGTTCTTTATAAATATAATAAAAAGCAACACAGTTATATATTTTTGTTCAATATAGCTCTTGTTTAACAGACTTTTAATGTTACCATTCAATATAACCTTTTCATTTTAATCACCAAATCTCTATCAATAAAACTGGTCAATATTTTCTCACTCTCATCCCCCTCCCAACTCACCTCCAACTCACACCTTTCTCCCCCACCTGACTCACCCCCCTCATCTCACAGTGTTTTTTTTCCCTCACACTTTTTTCTTTTTTTCTACCGTGATTGAGGTAAAACAGTTTTCACAATTAGATATTATATAGATTATGGACTGTAAATATTTATTTGACTTTATTAAGCTTATGCAAATGAGAGAGAGAGAAAGAAAAGAAAGAGAAAGAGAACCAAGAAGTTACTTTTCTAAAATATTTCCTCCACATTCAGCTCATGTTTGAGGGTCAGCTGAAAAGTTCATAGGCTGACCAAGATACTCTCATGGAATAACTAAATGAGGTTTATTTTTCAACATAGCCATTGGAAAGAAACAATGCTGTTATTGATAAGAAGAGTTGACTTTAATGCATGGAAGATTTCACAGCTCTAGCATCAATCCTTCATAGTCAGCCAATGAATTTTCCTGCCCACCTCCATAATGTTTATAAACTGGTTAAAGTAGCAAACTAATTTTTTCTAAAAGTCAACATAATCCTGGGAACAAAACAATGCTGTTATTGATAAGAAGAGTTGACTTTAATGCATGGAAGATTTCACAGCTCTAGCATCAATCCTTCATAGTCAGCCAATGAATTTTCCTGCCCACCTCCATAATGTTTATAAACTGGTTAAAGTAGCAAACTAATTTTTTCTAAAAGTCAACATAATCCTGGGAACAAAACAATGCTGTTATTGATAAGAAGAGTTGAAATTAATGAATGCAAGATTTCACACCTCTAGCATCATTCCTTCATAATCAGCTGATGAACTTTTCAGCCGAGCCTCATATCTAATAGTAAACTACTGTTTAGTTAGAAAGATTTTCATAACTTTTTAAGTAAGATTTTATCCTTCTATCAACTATATGTTACTTCCTTTCTATTCATTTCATAGAGCCATTCTTCTATATATTTTCTATATAAGATTTACAATTATGAATTTGTAAAGATTTTTCTTTTATCTAATTCACAATATCTGCTATTTGTCCTCTGTTTAATCACTGCTATGTATTTGAATTGACTGAGGAGACATTTGGAAAATGTCTGCTATTGCTGTTCTGAGACAGAAGCTTAAGTTGAATAATGAAATATTACTGTGGACAAAAAAAATAATGCAATCCAGCTGTTTGTAGAATATATTAATGGGAATGCTGGCAGACTATTTCAATGTATTGAAATATAGAAATACTGACAGTACTCAATAATTGATGAGAGCTAAGGTTAGACATAGAGAGAGTCAGCTGAAAAGTTCATAGGCTAACCAAGATACTCTCATGGAATGACCAAATGAGATTTATTTTTCAACATAATCCCTGGAAAGAAATAATAGTTATTAATAAGAAGGGTTGAAAATAATGTATACAAGATTTCACAGCCCTAGCATCACTCCTTTATAGTCAAGCTATAAACTTTTCAGCCCACCCTCCTATGTATATTAAGTATGGGATAACAAAGTTTCACTTTAAAATGTTTTTATTCCATATCAAATGTTACATGTTTCATAGATGATTAGCTCAAGGTCTTTATCAATATGATAGACTGAATACTTTCAAGGTCAGCCTATGAACCTTTCAGCCAACACTCGGAAATTTAGCAGAAGCCGCGCTTGTTTGATATTTTGTAAGATTTGTAAAATATCAATTCAAAATTGCTTTATTTAGATAATTTCTCTTGCTATTTCTCAGAAGTCTGCTTATTTTTCTCACAGTTTGACCAAATAGCTACAAAATTAAAATATTTTTACAGGTCTTTTTTTTTTTTAAATAATGTATACCAACTTTATACACTTTTCATCATCACTGTTTAGCATAAATTTTCTATGCTTGCTTGGGTTAGACAGGTTGTCATATTGTAAGGCTAGACTGATCAGGTGACCAGATCTTGCATGGTTTCGAGAGGTTATCATATAGTAAAGCTAGAACGATCAGGTGACCATATCTTGCTGTGCCTAGACTGATCAGGTGACGATGTTTTGCTGAGCTTAGACAGGCCAGCTGATCATGCCATACTGAGACTTGACTGGTCAGGTGATCAAGTTTTACTGAGTTTAGACTGGTCAGGTGACCATGTTATGCTGTGGCTAGACTGATCAGGTGAACATGTTTTACTGAGCTTAGACTGATCAGGTGACCATGTCATGCTGAGACTTGACAGGTTAGGTGACCATGTCTTGCTGAGGCTTAAGTGGTAAGGTGACCATGTCTTGCTGCAGCTCTAGAGAGGACAAGTGACCATATCTTGCTGAGCTTAAGGCTTGAATGTTCAGGTGACCATGTCTTCATTTTATGCTCAGTCTTTCATTATAAATGTGGTAAGGAAAATATTTTTGAAAATGAAAAGTACTTTTACTGTGGTATTTAGAACTGCAATGGTAAAAATGATAGAAATACATACATATATGCATGCATACATACATGTACATACATATATACACATATAATCATATATACACACATACATGAATACATACACACACACATGAATATATATACACACACACACATGCATACATACATGCATCCCTTCCTATTTACCTGCCTGCTTGCCTGCCTACCTGCATGTATAAATACACATACAGACATACTCACACCAACACACACATACATGAATACATACACACATACACACATATATACATACACACATACAAACACACATTTATATACATGCATACACCCATACACGTACATACTCACACATATGCATACATACTTACATACATGCATACACACACATACGTATATGCATACATAATGATTCTAATCAGCATGACTATCAGAAAGAAATAAAATGTTTGAAGTGAAGTCAGAATGAAGTAACTTGTCTGATTTCCTATCTAGACAGCAGGTCTCTATATGGGGTAATGTAGTATTTCAGATTTCCATCGGAACAATATGATATCAAAGAAATCCCATATAGTTTGGAACATCAGTCGTGACCATGATACATTTTTCCCTAGCAAATATCATATTTGAAGCTAAAATGTTATCTCTTTCATATAAGCCTCGGGCTTCTTTGCTTGGAGGATCATCCATTATGTTGATAATATTATCTATATTGAAGGTGTGTGGTTTAGTGGTAAGAGAATTGGACTTGCAATCATGAGGTTGTGAGTTCAATTACCGAACCAGAGGATGCATTATCTCTTTGAACAAGACATTTTATCTTTATTTCATATTGCTCTTTCTGCCAGGAGTTGCAACCAGTAGATAGTATCAGTAGTGGAAAGCCAAATGTAAACATTGTTTCCTTTGTTTGATTTGATAAGTTTCACCCCACTCGGTAACCGAATGAAGTCTGGCATCTTGTCAACCCATTACTTATTCTCAGACTAGTGGAGCTGTGTTTCAATAATTGTTTTAGCATAAGCACAAGGCCAGCAATGTTAGTGGGAGGGGAAAGTTGATTAAATTAACCTCACTACTGGATGGTGCATACATTAAAATACTTAGGGTTGTACAAAACATAAACTGGCATCAATGAAAGCTTATATGGTTACTTGCCCAAGATAACAACTACAATTGCACAAAGATGGTTATGATTTACAAGACATTTCTGGAGAAGTAAACTGGAAGTTATACACGAGCTACTATCGTGGGAACCAACTCACAGGAGATACAGTAGAGAAAGACCTGCCCAAACCTTCATTGATCAACTCTCAGACAATATAAACCACAGTAAGGAGCAGTTGCCAGGAGCAATGGAAAATCGTGAATTGTGGAGAGACTTTGTCAGGAATGTTCAACTGTGGTTGCAGTGAAGATGACTGGACTGGTACTATATTTTACCAACCCTGGAAGGATGAAAGGCAAAGTTGACTTTGATGAGATTTGAATAAAGAGCTGGAAGAAATAACATAAACGACATTGCAGGGTGGACTGGGTGCTTCTGTAGTGGTGCCAATATATATATATGTATATAAATAGGGAGACACAAAGCGGGCTTTGTTTACAAATGGCTAGTGAATTTAAAATTAGGTAGTAACATGTGCTTAAGCCATATTTGACTACATAGAATTAGTCTGTTAGTTGGGATTTTAAAAACCTTCTGAATGGGAAAAAGGATGAGTATTGACGTACATGGGACATGAACCCACATCTTTGGTTTGCCGGACTAATGTGTTACCATACATTAATCCGGCAAACCAAAGATGTGGGTTCATGTCCCATGTACGTCAATACTCATCCTTTTTCCCATTCAGAGGGTTTTTAAAATCTGAACTAACAGACTAATTCTATATAGTCAAATATGGTGTAAGCACATGTTACTACCTAATTTATATATATATATATATGTGGTCATGGAGGCGTCACGACAAAAAAGCACCCAGCCCACAATGTAAAGTGGTCGTGTAGGCGCCACGGTAAAAATGCACCCAGAACTCACTGTAAATGAAGTTGGTGTTAGGAAGGGCCTTCCAGCTGTAGAAACCGAGCCAAAATCAGTCCTATACAAGCAAGACATGGTCACTTGACCTGGCATTGCCCACAACAGGACAACCCGTCTAACCCATGCTGGCGTGGAAACATTGACGTAAAACAGTGATGATGATGATGATATATCATGTGAAGGTGCATAGCTTGGTGGTTAGAGAATTGGGCTTGCAATCATGAGGTTGTGAGTTTGATTCCCAGACCGGGTGATGTGTTGTGTCCTTGAGCAAGACACTTTATTTCATGTTGCTCCAGTTTACTTCGCTGTAGAAATGAGTTGCGATATCACTAGTGCCAAATTGTATTCGCCATAGATTTTCCCTTGGAAAACATTGGCAGCACGGAGAGGCGAGTCTGGTATGCATGGGTGACAGCTGGACTTCCACAAACAACCTTGCCCAGACATGTGCCTTGGAGCGGAACTAGGTGCAAATCCCATGGTCATTAGTGACTGAAGGGTCTCATATATATATATATATCATATACATATGTGTGTGTGTGTGCGTGTGTGCATGTGTGTGTGTGTGGAGAAGTAAACTGAAAAAAAGCAACAGGTGATGAAGTTCAATGAAGTTATATATCAGTTTCATACTTATTATAGGATTAAAAGTCTTAACGTTTCAGATGCTAGTCTTTCATCAGAAAATAGAATGTGAAATTGAAGACGAAGTAGAAAGATAGATTTGTGGATTGGCAGTATCGGTAGAGGGTCGGACGCCATGCTTTCCAGCATAGTTACGTCCCTTTACGATCTGAGTTCAAATCCCGCCGAGGTTGACTTTGCCTTTCATCCTTACGGGGTTGATAAAATAAAGTACCAGTAATGCACTGGGTAATTGCTGGCCTTGTGCCTAAAGTAGAAACAATTATATAATGTGGAAAGTGATATAAGGCTAAACAACACAAAATGGACGATAAGATGAAGGCAACAAAATATTTAGTCACCTGGTAATCTTTGTTTTGTTTTATTTTGCTCTTGTTTCTTTTGTCTTAATATTTAGGGACTTAAAATTCCCTTCTTTAGAGTATAAGGATCTCAGAGAAAGATAGAAGAGAATGAGCTGAAGCAGAAACAAAAAATATTTCTACATGAAAAATCAGGTCTGTTCATATATAAATATAGGCATGGGAGTTAACTTCATGAAGTTAGATATAGATAGACTGATAAACATACGCACACATACTCTATTCTCCGATATATGTCCCATCATGTTTATATATTTCACCATTTTACCACACACTACACTACTGAACTCTATTGCTGCTCTATTGTATTGTTGTATTGTTGTATATGTTGTTGTTGTCATTGTTGTGTTGAACTTTTTTCGTTTCTTATGCTTTTATTACAAATAAAGCAATCATGGTCATCATAACCATCATCTTGATAAATATCATCATCATCATACACATTGCCATCATCAAATCATCATAAACATCATCATCATCATCGTCATCATGATAAACAACTTCAATATCATCATCATAGTCAACATCACCATTAACATAATTATTATCATCATCATCAGTATCATAAACATCATCATCACCATCATCATCATTATCATCATGATAAACATCATCATCATCATAATCATCATGATAATGATGATTATGATGATATCATAATTATCATCATCATGATAAACATCATGAACATCACCACCACCACCACCAGCAGCATCATCATCATCATGATAAACATCATAAACATCCCCACCACCACCAACCAGCATCATCATCATCATGATAAACATGATAAACATCACCCCCAGCATCATCATCATCATCATCATGATAAAAATCATAAACAAAACCACCACCACCACCATCATCATCATCATGATAAACACCACCAGCATCATCATCATCATGATAAGCATCATAAATACCACCACCACCACCACCACCACCATCGTCATCATCATGATGAACATCATCCATATCATAATTATTATCACCATCATGCTTGATTTTGTACACTAACTGAGATTATTGCAAATCTCCTTGACAACTCCTCTCAAACTCCTCATCAATTTCTTCTAGAAAAACAAATATATAAATATAAATATAAATAAATACAAATAAAATGAATATATATATATATATTTATATATAAACAAATAAAATAAATATATATATAAATAAATAAATAAATAAATAAATAAATAAATAAATAAAATAAAATAAATATATATATATATAAATGAATCAAATCAAATAAATATATATAAATAAATAAATGAAATAAATTAATAAATATATAAATAAATAAATATATATATATATAAATAAATAAATCAAATGAAATAAAAGGGAATAAAATGAAAACAAATATTTTATTATTTGTTTTTGTTTTGTTTTCTACCTCCCACTCTCTCTCTCTCTCTTTCTCTCTCTCTATTTCTCCTTTTTTATTTTTTGTCTTCTTATTTTCTATTGAAAAACCATCAATAATCTCCTAAACCTTCTCTTCCACCTCATCCTAGTTAGCCAACCATCCTACCTTTCAGCCAGTCATCTACCCTTTTAATCATTCAGCCATCCAGTCATCCACCCATCCATCTAACTATCCAGCTATCCACCCATCTACCCATCCATCCATCCACCCATCCACCTAACCATCCAGTCATCCACCCATCCATCCATCCAGCCATCCACCTAACCATCCAGCCATCCAGCTATCTACCCATCTACCCACCCATCCAACCACCCATCCACCTAACCATCCACCCATCCAGCCATCCAGCCATCCACCTAACCATCCAGCCTCCAGCCATCCAGTCATCCACCCATCCAGCCATCCACCCATCCATCCAGTCATCCATCTATCCAGCCATCTAACCATCCAGCCATCCACCCATCTACCCATCCACCCATCCATCCACCCATCTAACCATCCACCCATCTACCCATCCACCCATCCATCCACCCATCTAACCATCCACCCATCTACCCATCCACCCATCCATCCACCCATCTAACCATCCACCCATCTACCCATCCACCCATCCATCCACCCATCTAACCATCCACCCATCTACCCATCCACCCATCCATCCAGCCATCTAACCATCCATCCATCTAATCTTTCAGCCATCAATCCATCTATCCACACACCCATCCAACCACCCATCCAGCCATCTAATCTATCAGTCAGCTATCAAATCGTCCAGCCATCTAACCAGCCATCAATCTAACCATCCATCCATCTAACCATCCATCCATCTAACCAACCAGCCATCTAACCATCCAGCCATCTAACCAGCCAGTTATCTAACCATCCATCCATCTAACCATCCATCCATCTAACCATCCAGCCATCTAACCATCCAGCTATCTAACCATCCATCCATCTAACCATCCAGCCATCTAACCATCCAGCCATCTAAACATCCAGCTATCTAACCATCCATCCATCTAACCATCCATCCATCTAACCAGCCATCCATCTAACCATCCAGCCATCTAACCATCCACCCATCTAACCAGCCAGTTATCTAACCATCCATCCATCTAACCATCTAGCCATCTAACCAGCCATCCATCTAACCATCCAGCCATCTAACCATCCAGCCATCTAACCAGCCAGTTATCTAACCATCCATCCATCTAACCATCTAGCCATCTAACCAGCCATCCATCTAACCATCCAGCCATCTAACCATCCACCCATCTAACCAGCCAGTTATCTAACCAGCCAGTTATTTAACCATCCAGCCATCTAACCATCCAGCCATCTAACCATCCAGCCATCTAACCATCCACCCATCTAACCAGCCAGCCATCTAACCAGCCAGCCATCTAACCATCCAGCATCTAACCATCCATCCATCTAACCATCCAGCCATCTAACCAGCCAGCCATCTAACCATCCACCATCTAACCATCCAGCCATCTAACCAGCCAGTTATCTAACCATCCAGTTAACTAACCATCCACCCATCTAACCAGCCAGTTATCTAACCATCCACCCATCTAACCATCCAGCCATCTAACCATCCACCCATCTAACCATCCAGCCATCTAACCATCCAGCCATCTAACCATCCACCCATCTAACCATCCACCCATCTAACCAGCCAGTTATCTAACCAGCCAGTTATTTAACCATCCATCCATCTAACCATTCAGCCATTTAACCATCCACCCATCTAACCATTCAGCCATCTAACCATCCACCCATCTAACCAGCCAGTTATCTAACCATCCACCCATCTAACTATCCAAACATCTAGATATCCAGCCAGCCAACAATCCAACCATCCACCCATCTAACCATCCAGCCATCTAACCAGCCATCCATCTAACCATCCACCCATCTAACCATCCACCCATCTAACCAGCCAGCTATCTAACCATCCACCCATCTAACTATCCAAACATCTAGATATCCAGCCAGCCAACAATCCAACCATCCAACCATAAAGTTAACCATCCCTGCTTTCATCCACCCAAGACAGGGGCTGCCAAACTAAACATAGAACCAACGGGACCCCAACCCCACCAGAATAAAAATGGAAAACAAGGGCTGCCAAAATAAAATGAAATAAAATAAAAATCAGGAAAATTGAAATGAAATTTAAAATAAAATAGTGTGTAATGATCATGATGATGGTGGTGGGGATGTGTAGAGTTTAGTGGTGGTAGTGTGTAGTAGGGGGCGAAGATGTGGTGGCTGTGGTGGTGGAGGTGTGTAACGATGATGGTGGTGGGGATGTGAAGTGATATGTGGTAGAGTGTAGTGGTGGTAGTGTGTAGTGGAGGTGTGTAGAGGTGTGTAATGATGATGGTGGTGGTGCTGGTGGTGGTGGTGCTGGTGTGTGGTGGTGGTGGTGGTGATGGTGGTGGTGTGTGGTGGTGGTGATGGTGGTAGGTGGTGGTGGTGTGTGATGCTGGCTTTTCAATGAAATTGCTTTGATTCCAGAGATGAAGAATCTCCGATAAGGCTGTGTGATACTATCAGAGCTGGATTAACCATCAAACCCTTCCATTACCATATTTCTAATAAAACACACTGCCTATAGTTTTCTAATCATTTTGAAAATAATCAAGAATTTGGGTGGCTTTATCAATATAATTAACTTTCTCTTTATTAAGCCCATGTTCAGAACATAACATAACAAAGGTTCTAATATAAAATTATGACAAAATAATTTTACATAAATATAAACACCTCAAAATAAACAGTTTTGTAGTGTAGGTGGTATGGTTTTAAAAGGGTTAAGGAAAATAACCATTTTAGGGCATCAAGAGATGAGGGGTGTCATTTTACTCAAAGTAAATGTACTTGACATTCCCCTCCAAATTTTATCTTACAGACTTTATATATAGAGGTCAACCCAAAGGGCCTTGGGGTCTAGAATAGCTATTTGTTGGGTTGGTATTCACTAAAAAGCAAGGAATTTGAAATTGGAATAAGAATTCACTGTGTATGTATGTATGTATAAATGTATGTATATATATATATATATGCATGTATATATGTATGTATATATGTATGTATATAAGTATGTATATATGTATATATGTATTATGTATATATGTATATATGTATGTATAAATTATGTATATATGTATGTATATATGTATGTATATATGTATGTCAGGTCACCAGTTGGTGCCACTGGTAACATGTCGGGTCATTGGCAACTAAACTGGCAACCCCACCAAGGTTTCTTGGTGAGGAGGGTGACTTTGGACATCCTGCAGGACTAAAAACAAAACCTGTCAAAGGACAAACGAGCTCTTAAGAGTCAATGGCCATCCAAAATCACCGGGAGAAATGACCCCTTAGCCTTTGTCAAGGCAGAATTCTAGGAGAATCAAAACTCTGATATAACACCTGCAACCCTGATGGTATCCAATGATGTTGACTTGTTCTTCTTTTTGGTAAATATCATCTTGGTTAAGAGAGTGGGACTGGCTTTGTGCAGTGCCTTTGCTCACTATAAAAGCTTCACGGCACAGGCATTGCATTATATCTGGAGATCTCTCTGCACTTGTCATCACATGGTACCATGGACTCAGCACTACGTGTCAATAATTGTCACAAGTGTAGTGTTTGTACCAGAGTTTTCAAGTCGCTGGCTGGACTAAAAAGTCACACTCGTTCAGCCCATCGGTAGGGGTTCTCCTACATGGATATAAAGTAGTGGCCGTACTCGAAAACGAGTTGGCAGCCACCATATATGTATGTATATGTGTATGTATATATGTATATATGTGTATATATGTATATGTATTTATAAGAGTATGTATATATATATATATGTATGTATGTATGTAAGTATATATGTATGTTGTGTGTAGGAATGCAAGTATATACACACACACACTCATATATATATATAGACATATGTATATATTTATATATATTTATACATACATACATGTGTGTTTATTTGTGAGTGTATTGTTTGTTGTGCTTTCTCATTTTAATTTAATCATTATCAATCATCATCATTATCATGACTATCAGCACGATCATAGTTATCATAATTATCGTTATCATCGTTATTATTGATGAATTGGTAGTATCGGTAGAGGGTCGGACGCCATGCTTTGATGCATAGAGTTACGGCCCTTGCCATTCTGAGTTCAAATCTCGCCGAGGTTAACTTTGCCTTTAATCCTTACGGGGTCGATAAAATAAAGTACCAGTAATACACTGGGTAATTGCTGGCCTTGTGCCTAAAAATAGAAACAATTATTATCATCTTCATCATCATTGGCAGTATCGGTAGAAGGTCGGACGCCATGCTTTGTAGCAAAGAGTTACGGCCCTTTATGGTCTGAGTTCAAATCCCGTCAAGGTTAACTTTGCCTTTCATCCTTACAGGGTAAATAAAATAAAGTACCAGTAATGTACTGGGATAATTGCTGGCCTTGTGCCAAAAGTAGAAACAATTATTATCAACATGATCAGCAATAACAAACCCAGTTGTAGCAATACACACTCACCACCACCACCACTACCACTGCCACTACACCAGCTCTATCACCACTGCCATCACCACCACCACCGCCACTACCACTGCCACTACACCAGCTCTACCCCACTGCCACCACCACCACCACCACCACTGCCACCACTATCACCACTGCCACCACCATTACCACCACCACCACTGCCACTACCACAACCACCACCACCACCACCACCACCACTGCCACCACTATCACCACTGCCACAACCACCACCAGCTCCAGCACCAGTGCCACCACCACTACCATCAGCACCAGCACCACCGCCCCTACCACCAGCTCCAGCATCACCACTACTGCCACTGCCACTACCACCAACTCCAGCACCACATCCACCCCCACCAGCTTCATTGCCACCACCACCGCCACCACCACCACCACCACCACCACCACCACCGCCGCTACCGCCAGCTCCAGCACCACTGCCACCACCACCGCCACTACCACCAGCTCTACCACCACCACCACCACCACCACCACCACCACTGCCACTACCACCAGCTCTACCACCACCACCGCCACTACCACCAGCTCTACCACCACTACCACCGCCACCACTGCCACCACCAACACCACTACCACCTGCTCCAGCACCACTACCACCACCACCACTACCATCAACACCACCACTTTCATTATCATCATTGTCATCATCAACATTACATGAAATCTTAATTTCTTCCATTATTAAATTGGCAATATCGGTAGAGGGTCGGACGCCATGCTTTCCAGCATAGTTACGTCCCTTTACGATCTGAGTTCAAATCCCGCCGAGGTTGACTTTGCCTTTCATCCTTACGGGGTCGATAAAATAAAGTACCAGTAATGTACTGGGTAATTGCTGGCCATGTGCCAAAAGTAGAAACAATTATTAAGGTGGATTGGCAGTATCGGTAGAGGGTCGGACACCATGCTTTGACGCATAGAGTTACGGCCCTTGCCATTCTGAGTTCAAATCCCGCCGAGGTTAACTCTGCCTTTCATCCTTATGGGGTTGATAAAATAAAGTACCAGTAATACACTGGGTAATTGCTGGCCTTGTGCCAAAAGTAGAAACAATTATTGCATAAACACACTTCATTTGTATTTTAAATGTGAATATATAAATTCACACATGCTCACACAGTCTCACATGCACACATCTCTCTCTCTCTATATATATATATACACATATGCTTGCATATGTGTGAATGTTCCTGTGTATGTATATATATATATATATATATATAAATGAAAGGTATAGAAATTGTTTTAGTGATAAGCTAACAGTATTCCATAACATATATATATATATATATATATATATATATATATATATATATATATATATTATATATATAAATGAGACATATAGAGATTGTTTTATATTATATATATATATATATAAAACATATATATATATATATATATATATATATATATATATATATACTTACGTATATATAATTGCAAAAAATTATGTATATGTGTGTATATGTGCACATGTGTGCATATCTGTGTGCATGCATGTGCATGTATATGCATGTGCATGTATATGCATGCATGCGTATATGTGTGTATATGTGTATGCATGTGTGTGTGTATATTTATGAGTGTATATGTGTATGTGTATGTGTATTTATTTGTGTGTGTCTGTCTGTGTAGTAGGTTGGGGAATATTTTGCATATTTTTATTGCTCCATTGTATTTGTGTTAGAGGAGTGAAGCAATTTATTTCCTCTTATTTAAGCTACAAAGGAAGGGGCAGAGCCCAGAGCCTTGATCTCCAGGGGTCAATATCTGTGGGACAACATGGCTAGGGGAAAACATAGAAAGGGGTTACATTTAAATAAAGGAAGTATTCAGATAACATCACCAAATAATTAAACCTCAGAGATTTATCTTTTTAAATAGAATAAATGTTTTTTGTTGTTGTTGTTTGTTTGTTTGTCCTGCAAAGGCATGGCTGTGTGATTAAGATGCTTGCGTCACAACAATGGAGTTTTGGTTTCAATCCCATGGCACCATTACCACCCACCATTACCACACGATACATATCATAAACCACAGCACCACACACCATTACCACACACTATTACCATATACCACACACCATCACAACACACTATTACTACATACCACACACCATTCACTACCCACCACACACCACTTACCACACACCATTCACCACACACTACACACCACACACTACACACCGCACACTACACACCGCACACTACACACCGCACACCATTCACAACACACCACACACTACACACCACACACTACACACCGCACACCATTCACAACACACCACACACTACACACCATTCACCACACACTACACACTACAAACCACACACCATTCACCACACACCACACACCATCACCACACACTACACACCACACACCATCCACCACACACTACACACCACACACCATTCACCACACACCATTCACCACACACCATCCACCACACACTACACACCACACACCATTCACCACACACCATTCACCACACACCATCCACCACACACTACACACCACACACCATTCACCACACACCATTCACCACACACCATTCACCACACACCATTCACTACACACTACACACCATTCACCACACACCATCCACCACCAACTACACACCACACACATTCACCACACACCATTCACCACACACCATCCACCACCAACTACACACCACACACATTCACCACACACCATTCACCACACACCACACACCATTCACCACACACTACACACCATTCATCACACACCATTCACCACACACTACACACTACACACCACACACCATTCACCACACACCACACACCACACACTACACACCACACACCATTCACCACACACCACACACCACACACTACACACCACACACCACACACCATTCACCACACACCACACACCACACACTACACACCACACACCATTCACCACACACCACACACCACACACTACACACCACACACCATTCACCACACACTACACACCATTCATCACACACCATTCACCACACACTACACACTACACACCACACACCATTCACCACACACCACACACCACACACGACACACCACACACCATTCACCACACACCACACACCACACACTACACACCACACACCATTCACCACACACCATTCACCACACACCACACACTACACACCACACATCATTCACCACACACTACACACCATTCATCACACACCATTCACCACACACTACACACTACACACCACACACCATTCACCACACACCACACATGACACACTACACACCATTCACCACACACCACACACCACACACTACACACCACACACCATTCACCACACACAATTCACCACACACCACACACTACACACCACACACCACACACCACACACTACACACCACACACCATTCACCACACACCACACACCACACACTACACACCACACACCATTCACCACACATCATTCACCACACACCACATACTACACACCACACACCATTCACCACACACCACACACTACACACCACACACCATTCACCACCACACACCACACACCACACACCACACACCACACACCACACACCATTCACCACACACCACATACCACACACCACACACCATCACCACCCACCACACACCACACACTACACACCATTTACCACACACCACACACCATCACCACACACTACACACCACACACCACACACCATTCACCACACACCACACACCATACACTACACACCACACACCATTCACCCCAGACCACACACCACACACCACACACCACACACCATTCACCACACACCACACACCACACACCACACACTACACACTACACACCATTTACCACACACCACACACCATCACCACACACTACACACCACACACCACACACCATTCACCACACACCACACACTACACACCATTTACCACACACCACACACCATCACCACACACTACACACCACACACCACACACCACCCACCACACACCACACACTACACACCATTTACCACACACCACACACCATCACCACACACTACACACCACACACCACACACCATTCACCACACACCACACACCATACACTACACACCACACACCATTCACCACACACCACACACTACACACCATTCACCACACACTACACACTACAAACCACACACCATTCACCACACACCACACACCATCACCACACACTACACACCATCCACCACCAACTACACACCACACACATTCACCACACACCATTCACCACACACCATCCACCACCAACTACACACCACACACATTCACCACACACCATTCACCACACACCACACACCATTCACCACACACTACACACCATTCATCACACACCATTCACCACACACTACACACTACACACCACACACCATTCACCACACACCACACACCACACACTACACACCACACACCATTCACCACACACCACACACCACACACTACACACCACACACCACACACCATTCACCACACACCACACACCACACACTACACACCACACACCATTCACCACACACCACACACCACACACTACACACCACACACCATTCACCACACACTACACACCATTCATCACACACCATTCACCACACACTACACACTACACACCACACACCATTCACCACACACCACACACCACACACGACACACCACACACCATTCACCACACACCACACACCACACACTACACACCACACACCATTCACCACACACCATTCACCACACACCACACACTACACACCACACATCATTCACCACACACTACACACCATTCATCACACACCATTCACCACACACTACACACTACACACCACACACCATTCACCACACACCACACATGACACACTACACACCATTCACCACACACCACACACCACACACTACACACCACACACCATTCACCACACACAATTCACCACACACCACACACTACACACCACACACCACACACCACACACTACACACCACACACCATTCACCACACACCACACACCACACACTACACACCACACACCATTCACCACACATCATTCACCACACACCACATACTACACACCACACACCATTCACCACACACCACACACTACACACCACACACCATTCACCACCACACACCACACACCACACACCACACACCACACACCACACACCATTCACCACACACCACATACCACACACTACACACCATCACCACCCACCACACACCACACACTACACACCATTTACCACACACCACACACCATCACCACACACTACACACCACACACCACACACCATTCACCACACACCACACACCATACACTACACACCACACACCATTCACCACACACCACACACCACACACCACACACCACACACCATTCACCACACACCACACACCACACACCACACACCATCACCACCCACCACACACCACACACTACACACCATTCACCGCACAATACACACGACACACCACGCACCACACACCATTCACCACACACACCACACACCATTCATCACCACACACTACACACCACACACCATTCACGACACACTACACACGACACACGACACACCACACACACCACACACCATTCACCACACACACCACACACCACACACCACACACCACACACCATTCACCACACACACCACACACCACACACCACACACCACACACACCACACACCATTCACCACACACCACACACCACACACCACACACTACACACTACACACCATTCACCACACACACCACACACCACACACCACACACACCACACACCATTCACCACACACCACACACCACACACCACACACCACACACCATCACCACCCACCACACACCATCACCATACACTACACACCACACATCATTCACCACACACCACACACCATCACCACACACCACACACCACACACTACACACCACACACCATTCACCACACACCACACACCATCACTACACACCACACACCACACACTACACACCACACACCACACACCATCACCACCCACCACACACCATCACCATACACTACACACCACACACCATCACTACACACCACACATCATTCACCACACACCACACACCATCACCACACACCACACACCATACACTACACACCACACACCATTCACCACACACCACACACCATCACTACACACCACACACCATCACCACACACCACACACCACACACCACACACCATCACTACACACCACACACCACACACCACACACCACACACCACACACACCACACACCATTCACCACACACACCACACACCATTCACCACACACCACACACCACACACCACACACCACACACCATTCACCACACACACCACACACCACACACCACACACCACACACACCACACACCATCACCACACACCACACACCACACACCATCACCACACACCACACACTACACACCACACACCACACACCATCACTACACACCACACACTACACACCACACACCACACACCACACACCATTCACCACACACACCACACACCACACACCACACACCACACACACCACACACCATCACCACACACCACACACCACACACCATCACCACACACCACACACCACACACTACACACCACACACCACACACCACACACTACACACCACACACCACACACTACACACCACACACCATTCACCACACACCACACACCATCACTACACACCACACACCACACACCATCACTACACACCACACACCACACACTACACACCACACATCATTCACCACACACCACACACCATCACCACACACCACACACCATCACTACACACCACACACCATCACCACACACCACACACCATCACTACACACCACACACCACACACCACACACCACACACCACGCACCACACACCACACACCATCACTACACACCACACACCAATTATGTTAGTTTATTGTAAGCTGCAACAATGCAGGTTTTGACTATGGAAGTTAGTTTTAACAAATTGGTCATCTAAAACCCCTAGAGATGGAAAAAACCTATAGTGTTAGTTCAACCATCTAGCATACAGCAGATAGGAGTTCAATTCCCACAACCAATACTGTCCATTTGTTTCATCTCTAGGGGTATATATGCCTAACTTGTTTGACTCATTTTCATAGTATAAACTTGAATTGAAGCAGCTTACAATAAGCTAACATACTTACACAATTTAATGAAATACAGAAGTCCCGACTTCCTACAGGCATAGGCTGGAGCTGAAGCATATATATAGTATGCACCATCCCACACCACCCACTCACACACATCTCCCATAAGGATAGGCTGAAGTATACATCCAGTGAAGCCTCCAGCACACACTGTAAAGTGGTCATGTAGGTGTCCCAACAAAAAGCACCCAGTCCACACTGTAAAGTGATCATGTAGGTGTCCTAACAAAAAGCACCCAGTCTACACTGTAAAGTGGTCATGTAGGTGTCCCAACAAAAAGCACCCAGTCCACACTGTAAAGTGATCATGTAGGTGTCCTAACAAAAAGCACCCAGTCTACACTGTAAAGTGGTCATGTAGGTGTCCCAACAAAAAGCACCCAGTCCACACTGTAAAGTGGTCATGTAGGTGTCCCAACAAAAAGCACCCAGTCCACACTGTAAAGTGGTCATGTAGGTGTCCTAACAAAAAGCACCCAGTCCACACTGTAAAGTGGTCATGTAGGTGTCCCAACAAAAAGCACCCAGTCCACACTGTAAAGTGGTCATGTAGGTGTCCCAACAAAAAGCACCCAGTCCACACTGTAAAGTGGTCATGTAGGTGTTCCAACAAAAAGCACCCAGTCCACACTGTAAAGTGGTCATGTAGGTGTCCCAACAAAAAGCACCCAGTCCACACTGTAAAGTGGTCATGTAGGTGTCCCAACAAAAAGCACCCAGTCCACACTGTAAAGTGGTCATGTAGGTGTCCCAACAAAAAGCACCCAGTCCACGCTGTAAAGTGGTCATGTAGGTGTCCCAACAAAAAGCACCCAGCCACATTGTAAAGTAGTTGTGAAGGCGACACGACAAAAAGCACTCATTCCACATTGTAAAGTGATTGTGTGGGCATCACTACAAAACACACCCAGTATTCACTGAGGTTGGCATTAGGAAGGTCATGCAGCTGTAGAAACCAAGCCAAAATCAGTTCTGTAGGAGCAAGACATGGTCACTTGACCCAGCATTGCTCACAAGAGGACAATTCATCTAACTCATGCTAATGTGGAAAAATGGACAGTGATGATGCTGAAAATGATGTATGTGATTTATCTACAAGGGTCAGCTGAAAAGGTCATCGGCTGACCAAGATACTCTCATGGAATAACCAAATAAGGTTTATTTTTCAACATAGTCCTTGGAAAGAAACAATGCAGTTATTAATAAAAAGAGTTGAAATTAATGCATGTTCTAGCATCACTCCTTCATAGTCAGTCTATGAACTTTTCAGCCCACCCTCATAAGTTACCTAATTTCTACAATAATGTAAGTAAGCGAAATTTCAAGAACTTCACAATGAAACTAATGGCAAAAAACAAACAAACACAAAATAAAAATATATATAAATAATAGATTAATTACAACAATACAATCAGTCTAGAAAACACATAAAATTAAATTAATTAATCTATATTGTAACAATAATGTAATTTTAAAATATAATGTAATTTGGTATAATGTAATTCAGATTCAGACGGTTGAAGCTGCATGGGCTAATGGTTAGGTTGCTTAACATACGATCATAATGTCGTTGGTTCAATTCCTGGACAGGGTGCTGTGTTGTACTCTTGAGCAAAATACTCTATTTCATGTTCCTCCAGTATACTCTGCTGAGATGAGTGAGTACCAGTAGTAGCTGGGGAGTTAATCCTGTGATAGACTGGTGTCCTATCTAGGTTAGAGCCCTGTACTCTCAGACACTTAATGCCAAGGAAACCGGGTATAAACAGGGTAAGCACTGGCCTGATGAGCCTTCAGCTTAGAACAGACTTTAATCCAGTGATGAACTAACGTCCTGTCCAGGGAGAGTTTTGTACTCTCATATAACTTAATGCCAAGGAAACTGGTTTCTTATGCTTTGTTAACTCAAATGTTTATGGTATCTTTATTAGTATACAGATCATTGTGAAAATTTGCAGTATTAGAGTAGACTTTAAGTTTTAATGTGCTGTAATCATAGTGTTGTTTTATATATTTCAAGAATGTTTTTCTAATGCAGATTCATGTGAATTTGTTCATTCAAATGATTATAATATCTTTACTGGTGGACAGATTGTTGTGAAGATTGCAGTAATTGAGTAAAGACTTTATTATTGAATGTAATGTAATCATAGCGCTGTTTTATACATTTCAAGAATGTCTTACTTATGTGGTGTCATGTGGTACATGACATTAAGAGTTAATTATTATCATAACGATGATGTAGTAATTGTTTCTTCTTTTGGCACAAAGCCAGCAATTACCCAGTGTATTACTGGTACTTTATTTTATCGACCCCGTAAGGATGAAAGGCAAAGTTAACCTTGGCGGGATTTGAACTCGGAATGGCACGGGCCGTAACTCTATGCCGTAAAGCATGGCGGCCGACCCTCTACCAATACTGCCAATCCACCGTCCCTGATGATGGTAATAATGAAGCTGGCTATCATCATCACCCTCATCATCATCATCATCACCATCACTATCATCATCAACTTTATTACCATCATCCCCATCGTCGTCAATATTTCCATTATCGTCATCATCACCATCATCATAATCATCATCGTTGTAATTATCATTACCACCACCAACATCATCATCATCATCATCACATTCACCAACATTATCATCATCGTCACCACCACCACCACCACCACCACCATAATTATCATTATCACCACCACATCCATCATCATCATCACCACCACAGCCACCACCATGATCATCATCACCACTACTAACACCACCACCAGTACCATCATTACCACCATCACCACCACCCTCACCACCACCATCATCACCACCACCATCACCACCGCCATCATTACCACCACCATCATCACCACCACATTTACCATCATCATCATCACATTCAACACCACTATCACCATCATTACCACCACCACCTCCACCACCACCACCACCACCAGCACCACCATCATCATCATCACCATCATCACCATCACCACCATTATCATCACCATTACCACCACCATCACCACCACTGCCACCACCACCACCGCCATCATTACCACCGCCACCACCACCACTACCACCACCATTTTCACCGCCACCATCATTACCACCACCATCACCACCACTGCCACCACCACCACCACCACCACCACCACCATCATTACCACCACCACCATCATTACCACCACCATCACCACCACTGCCACCACCACCACCACCACCACCATCATTACCACCACCACCATCATTACCACCACCATCACCACCATCACCACCACCATATTCACCATCATCATCATTATCATCATCATCATCTAGATTATTCCTTCTGTATATTTTTATACGTTGTGATAATTTTGATAAATATATTCCTTCTTAGCAGAGAACTAAGAATTGGCGGCAGCTACGAAGGTAAGAAGTTGCCATATGAATCAATGTCTTTAAGATAAAATGGTAGAATTACTGCTGAGCTAAGTATAAGAGAAATGATGTTAATGGACTCAACACAGACCAAAACAAAATGCCATAAACAGCATGAGAATTTCTCAGCCAAAGTAACTCTTGCTAAAGACTCCTGTCACTATTTTACATTTTTTGCCACCTTCATGTTTTATGTATGTGCTTGTTGTTGTGTGTGTATGTTTATGTGTGCTTGTTGTTGTGTGTGTATGTGTATGTGTGCTTCTTGTTGTGTGTGTATGTGTATGTGTACTTGTTGTTGTGTGTGTTATGTATGCTTTTGTGTGATTGTGTGTGTGTCAGTGTGCGTGTGCGTGTGTGTGTGTGCGTGTCAGTGTTTGTGTAGATGTGCTTGTTATGTGTATGTGTATGTGTATGTGTGCTTGTTGTTGTGTGTTATGTATGCTTTTGTGTGATTGTGTGTTTGTGTGTATGTGCTTGTTGTTGTTGTTGTGTGTGTATGTGCCTGTTGTTGTGTGTCAGTATGTGCGTGTGTGTGTTTGTATATATGTGCTTGTTGTTGTTGTGTGTGTATGTGCTTGTTGTTGTGTGTATGTGTGCTTGTTGTGTGATATGTATGCTTTTGTGTGATTGTGTGTGTGTCAGTGTGTGCGTGTGTGTGTGTGTGTGTGTGTGTTTGTGTATATGTGCTTGTTGCTGTGTGTGTATGTGCTTGTTGTTGTGTGTATGTGTGCTTGTTGTTGTGTGTGTGTATGTATGATTGTGTGTGTGCATGTGTGTGTGTATGTCACTGTGTATGTTTGTGTATGTGCTTTTGTGTGATAGTGTGTGCATGTGTGTGTATATGTCAGTGTATGTGTGTGTGTGTTTGCATCTGTGTGTATGTATGTGTGTGTGTGTGAGCTTTTGTGTATGCATGTGTGGTGTGTGTGCATTGTATGTATGTATATGTGCATGTACTTTTGTGTCGGTCTGTGTGTGTGCGTGTATGTGTGGGGGTGTGAGCTTTTGTGTATGCATGTGTGGTGTGTTTGCATGTGTGTATGTATGTATATGTGCATGTACTTTTGTGTCGGTCTGTGTGTGTGCGTGTATGTGTGGGGGTGTGAGCTTTTGTGTATGCATGTGTGGTGTGTTTGCATGTGTGTATGTATGTATATGTGCATGTACTTTTGTGTCGGTCTGTGTGTGTGGTTTTGTGTGGTTGTGTGTGTGTGCGTGTGTGGTGTGTTTGCATGTGTGTATGTATGTATGTGTGTATGTACTTTTATGTGTCTGTGTGTGTATGGATGTGCATGCGCTTTAATGTGCCGGGTCTGTATGTGGTTTTGTGTGTGAGAGTGTGTGCATTTGTGTGTGGCTTTGCTTATATTTGTGTGTGAGTGTATATGTGCTTTTCAGTGTGTGTATGTGTGCAAATGCCTTTGTTTGTGTGTGGATATATGCTTTTATAAATGTGCATATGTGTTTTTGTGCATATGTGTGCTTTTGTGTGTGGGTGTGTATGTGCTTTTGAGTTTATGTATATTTATGTATGCTCATGCAAGCATATGCATTTGTGGATGTGTGTATTTATGTACATGAATATGTATGTAGTCAAGTGCTTTTGTGTACATGACATGTCTATTGTATATGTGTATGTCCTGTATATGAGTATATGTACTGTATATGTGTATATGTGTGTGTTGTATCTATATGCATGTTGTGTTTATTGTATTTTAAGTTGTGTGTATTTGTGTTCATGTGTGGGTAATTAGGTGTGTTTATGTGTGTGTAATTGGGAGTGTTTATGTGTGTGTAATTGGGTGTGTTTATGTGTGTATGTATGCATAGAAGTGCTTTTGTGTATTGTATAGGTATAAATATGTATGGCGGCACATGGCTTAGTGGTTAGAGCATTGGGCTTGCAATCGAAAGGTTGTGAGTTCAATTCTCAGACCGGGTGATGTGTTGTTTCCTTGAGCAAGACACTTTATTTCACATTGCTCCAGTTTACTCAGCTATAGAAATGAGATGATAAGGACTGGGGTCCCTATCATTCCACTGCAAAGTGGTCGTGGAGGTGCCACGGCAAAAAAGCACCCAGCCCACACTGTAAAGTGGACGTGTAGGTGCCACGGATAAAAAGCACCTAGCACTCATTGTAAATGAGGTTGGTGTTAGGAAGGGCATCCAGCTGTAGAAATCAAGCCAGAATCAGTTCCAGTCCCACCCTTGCAAGCAGGGAAAAGCGGACGTAAAATGATGATGATGTACATACGGATATATATATATATATATATACATTAATATATCATGTGTATTCTGTTTACATACAGACAGACCAAATGAATCACACATCCCACAAATGCTAATAAGCATATTTATGCATGTTTTATTCATGTGTCTATGTAGGTATGTATACCTATGTAGGTATATATATATGTATAT
>OZ024741.1:332269276-332284276 GCA_964016885.1 Eledone cirrhosa
TATCATTCCACTGCAAAGTGGTTGTGGAGGTGCCACGGCAAAAAAGCACCCAGCACTCACTGTAAATGAGGTTGGTGTTAGGAAGGGCATCCAGCTGTAGAAATCAAGCCAGAATCAGTTCCCGTCCCACCCTTGCAAGCAAGGAAAAGCGGACGTAAAATGAAATGAAATGAAATGAATATATATATATATATATATGTATATATATATATAGAAAAAAAGATGAAATCGAAAATGCAACTGGAGTCTTATTTTTAAAAAAATATATATATTTATTTGGTTCCTTTACCGGTTTCGCAGTTCTTCTGCTTTTCAAAAGTAGAGTTGAGATGGAGGGTCTGTGGTTTTTCTCACGAGAAAAACCACAGACCCTCCATCTCAACTCTACTTTTGAAAAGCAGAAGAACTGCGAAACCGGTAAAGGAACCAAATAAATATATATATTTTTTTAAAAATAAGACTCCAGTTGCATTTTCGATTTCATCTTTTTTCTTTATTCTTTCACTCGTGTAGGACACCTCGGTTATTTTTCATTTTGTACAAAAAACCTCATTTTCTAATATATATATATATATATGTATATATATATATATATATATATATATATATGTACAGTGTTGATATCTCTCGACTGGAAAGTTCTGAAAATCCAGGAACACATTCTGCGGCCCATGTCAACTTTGCTGTTCATATGAGTGACCCAGCTGATGTTATTCTCAACAATTACTCCCAGGTCTCTGATATTGTTGGATGCCATGAGGGTTTCACCCGAAGGAAGGGAACGCCACTACTGTCTTTGCTTGGGCTGGATTGTACTCCTTCAGCGACAAAATGTTGGGCTCTGTTTCTCAGGAAACACTTGATTCATTGCAGTAACTTTCCCGAGACACCGGTGTCAGATAGTTTTTTCAGTAGAATGTTGTGATCAACCCTGTCAAAGGCCTTGCTGAAATTAAGGTAGATGACATCAGTGTTGGAGCCTTCTCCCAAAGCTCTCAAAATGTCATCAAAGTGATGCAATAGTTGCGTTAGACAATCCCTTCCATTACAAAACCCATGCTGGTTGGAGTTCAGCAGGAGTGTGTTTTGCACGTATGTTATATTGGTATGTTGTTGGCTAATGCGACCATGTTTGTGAAAATCCAGCAACCCACCCACATAATTGTGTTAACATCTGATGACATCACACTGGTGCAGATCGCTGTTGTAACAATTGCAGAACAGCTCCGTATCGGTGTCATGGTGGTGATGGTAGTGGTTGTGGTGGTAGTAATGGTGGTGATGGTTGTGGTTGTGGTGGTAGTAATGGTGGTGATGGTTGTGGTTGTGGTGGTAGTAATGGTGGTGATGGTTGTGGTTGTGGTGGTAGTAATGGTGGTTGTTTTTGTGGTAGTGTTAATGGTGATGATGGAGGAGTAGGTGGTGGTTGTAAGAGTGGTGGTGATAGTGTTGGTTGAGGTGGTAGTGGTGGTGATGTTGATAGTAGAGGTAGTTGTGGTGGTGGTGGTTTTAGTGTGAGAGAAGACAAACAGTGAGAAAGAAAAATAGTGAGGAAGATAGATTGATAGACAGTGAGAGAGGAAAAAGAGTGATAGAAAGAGATACAGAGAGAGGGAGAAAGAGAAAGAAAAATAGGGAGGGTGATAGATATAGAGAGAGGGGGAGAAAATAGATAGAGAGAGGGGGGGAAAATAGATGGAGGGGGGGGGGCAGAAAATAGAGAGAAAGAAAGAAAAAGAGGAAGGGAGATAGAGAGAGGAAGGGAGATAGAGAGAGAAAGGAGGTAGATAGATAGAGACTGAGAGAGAGAGAGAGAAAATGGAGAGAGAAAGAAAGAAGTGGTCTTTTGTTTCTTTATCAACATTCTATTCTGTAGTTTTATGAATACTTTCATAATTAAATACACTTTTACACAAAGAGGGGTTTCATTATTTTTGCATTGATTTCAATGCAAGGTGATAATAAATAGCAAGAACATTTCTTTGTCTTTTCTTTCTTTTCCATCTTTTTTTTCTTTCTTCAGATTGTCTAAGATTATTCCAATCACATCCCTGAAACAGTGAGAAAACTTTCATTACTCTTATGTTTTCTTAGCATTAATGGCAGAACGAAGTAGAAAATAGCTGATATTTGTAAAGCCTGATATCTAGTTCAGTAAGCATAATAAAGAAGGCCATTTTTTTTTTGTGTGTTTGTATTGTTTTATTTTATTTTATTTTTATTTTATTTTATTTTTTCTCTTTTTATTGTACTGAAGCAAAAACAAAAGAAACACTAAAAGAAAACACACACACAAAAAAAAGTAATAGATATTGGCAAAGAATACTTTCTTGCTTATTACTGCTTATAGAATTTCATAGATAGAATGTATTTTTTTTGTTTTGTTTTAAATGAATATATAATTATCTTTTTTGTTTGGGGTTGTTGCTCTTATTTTGTTTTTTAATGAGATTTTAATTTAGGACTTGGTAGATTTACAATAGGAATTTAATTTAAATATTTGAAAAGTTAATAGATAAAAAAAACTGAAATAGAAAATATAAAAAAAAAACATGAAATGAAAAACCTAAAAAACCATACATATACACATGTACCCCCCCCCCCCCCCCACACACACACACTCCACCCCAACCACCCCCCACACACAAACACACAAATAGAATAACAGAAATAAGATTTTAGTTTTGTTTATCTAAATTGTTTCTTTCTGAAATTTTGAAACCAATTTTAGGGATTCTCTCTTTTCAAGTGAAGGTAGATTATATGTAGCCTGTGTAATGTGAAGGGTAGATTATATGTAGCCTGTCTAATGTGAAGGGCAGATTATATATTGCCTGTGTAATGTGAAGGGTAGATTGTATGATGTCTGTGAAGGGGAGATTATATATTGCCTGCGTAATGTGAAGGGTAGATTATATATTGCCTGTGTAATGTGAAGGGTAGATTGTATGATGTCTGTGAAGGGGAGATTATATATTGCCTGCGTAATGTGAAGGGTAGATTATATATTGCCTGTGAAATGTGAAGGGCAGATTGTATGTAGCCTGTGTAATGTGAAGGGCAGATTGTATGTAGCCTGTGAAATGTGAAGGGCAGATTGTATGTAGCCTGTGTAATGTGAAGAGCAGATTGTATGTAGCCTGTGTAATGTGAAGGGCAGATTGTATGTAGCCTGTGTAATGTGAAGGGCAGATTGTATGTAGCCTGTGTAATGTGAAGGGTAGATTGTATGTAGCCTGTGTAATGTGAAGGGCAGATTGTATATTGCCTGAGTAATGTGAAGGGTAGATTGTATGATGTCTGTGAAGGGGAGATTATATGTTGCCTGAGTAATGTGAAGGGTAGATTATATGGTGCCTGGGTAATCATCACCATCACCATTGTTTAACGTCTATCTTCCAATTGTATGATGTCTGTGTAATGTAAAGTGTAGATTGTATGACATCTGTGTAATGTAAAGTGTAGATTGTATGACATCTGTGTAATGTGAAGGGTAGATTGTATGACATCTGTGTAATGTGAAGGGTAGATTGTATGACATCTGTGTAATGTGAAGGGTAGATTGTATGATGTCTATGTAATATAAAGTGTAGATTGTATGACATCTGTGTAATGTGAAGGGTAGATTGTATGACATCTGTGTAATGTGAAGGGTAGATTGTATGTTACCAGTGTAATGTGAAATGCATTGTTGCATTGTAGTGAGGTACTGAGAAATGGGTGTTGAGTGCACAAGATTTGTGAGAATTAGTAATTCATAAATCAGGTAGACTTTGGTGGATGTGCAAAGTTAACCGTACATGATTCTGTGTTTATACTTATTTAAAAATCTTCCATCATAATGTTATGTCAGAACCTTTGTTAAGTTATGTTCCAAAGTTTAACTTAATAATTGTTTCTATTTTGGGCACAGGGCCAGCAATTATCCCAGTGCATTACTGGTACTTTATTTTATCGACCCCGTAAGGATGAAAGGCAAAGTTAACCTCAGCGGGATTTGAACTCAGACCATAAAGGGCTGTAATTCTATGCTGCAAAGTATGACGTCTGACCCTCTACTGATACTGCCAATACACCACCTTAAGTTTAACTTAATAATGGAGAAGTTTGGTACTTTTTTTACTAAACACTTTGAAAATATTGATTATTTTTAAAAGTTATTTTAAACATGTAGGCAGTGTGTCATATTGAAAACATTAACAGTTAGAATATCTTAAAACCTCTTGTCAAAAGTTGGAGTAGGGAGAAGACAGAATTTCACACTGAATAAACTTCTTTGTTTTGTAAGAAGTGAAAGAGCTGTTGGTCTACTCCAGAGGTTCCCAACTTTTTGTGCACCGCCCCCACCTCAACATCTCAAAAATTGTTATGCTCTCCTTGGATATGAAAACAAATTGAGTTTTGTAAAACTATATTATAAAATTAAATCCAGATGTACAATAACATGTGTGGAGGAGGTGAGACAGGAGTTTCCGACAGTAATGTGTACCAAAGTTGACTTGGTGTAAAAGTTGTTCAGGTAAAACCTGAAGTTTGTTCTCATTAACATCATTTTCAAATTGCAGCCCCTGTGGGGCATATGACCCATGCTAGGAATCAGTTTTACTCTGATCAGATATTCCTCAAAACAAAGGCACACCAACCAGATTTTTAATTCTTTCATTACCGTATTTCTAATGAAGACACTCTATTTCAAGTGATTAATGAAGAATTTTGAGATATTTACTAAAATTATTAATTATTTCCTTAGTAAGATATAGCTCTTATATAAAATTATGTTGGAATTATCACCACCACCACCACCACCATCATCCTCATTATCATCCTCATCATTATTTAATGTCTACTCTCCCAGCTATCAATACTTAAGTAGAGTTACTGATATCTGAGATGAACCAGGGGTCGACATCTCATTTACTTACGTTCCCATGCTCTACCAGGTACTCTTGTGGGTAGGGGGTCCCACATCTCACTTACAAAACAATCCCATGCTCTACCAACTGTATTTTATTATGGCACCAGCACTAGGGAAGTTTTCTATGACTGGATACCCTTCCTATTACCAATCATTTTACAGAGTGTAGTGGGTGCATTTAGCATGTAAATCACCCAAAATTTGGTAGTTTGTTATGATTTTGAAACCGCTGAAGAGTTCTTCCAACTCTTTGACTGGAATATTTTTAAATATAAACACTAACTCTTCTGTGATTATATTTCTAATGAAATACATTATTTCAATTGATTAATGAAGAATTTGAAGGGATTTACTAAATTTATTAATTATTTCATTAATAAGATGGGTGGGGGATTAGCAGTATTAGTAGAGTCTCAGACACCTTGCTTCACAGCATAGAGTTACAGCTCTATATGTTCTGAGTTCAAATCCCACTGAGGTTAGCTTTGCTTTTCATCCTAACAGGGGTTGATAAAATAAAACACCAGTAATGCACTAGGGTCAGTTTTATCGACTTTTTCCTCTCCTCCAAAATTGTTGGACTTGTGCCTAAATCAGAAACCATTATTAAGATTGTAACTTAACATATGATTCTTACTCTTTTACTATTTTACCTGTTCCAGCCATCTGGCTGAGGCCATGCTGGGGCACTGCCCTTGAAGTAAATGCTTACAGCACCTAGGTTTCCCAAGCGGTCACCCATCTAAGTACTAACTAGGCTCGACATTGCTTAACTTCGCTGATCGGATGAGAACCAGTGTTTTCAGTGTGAAATAAATTATGTCAGAATGTTTTTAGATATAAACACTTTAACACTTTTGAAACTATATTTCTAATAAAATGGACTATCTCAATTGATTTATGATGAATTTTGAGGGATTTACTAAAATTATTAATTATTTCATTGATTATGTTGGAAGATTTCAATTTAAGTAAGAATCCTTTAAAATGTTTAACACTTTAGCAATTAAACCGGCCGTATCCGGTCAGAATTCTCTCACCTTTTTCTGTTCAAACCAGCAGTAACCAGCCAGTCATACTTATGTTAAGGTATTATTCTCAAAATAAACAATATCAAAATTTCATAGATTCACTATTATGTGAGATAATTATGTGAAGTAAAACCTTTACCATGAAAATATAACAGTAAATATAGAGTAATGTAAATGCTAAAGGGTTAATATTGTTTCATAGAACCAAACTGTGTTTATCTCAGTTTTATTGATGTTAAGTGACTGAGAATGGAAGACTCATCCCTGGACAGGACACCAGTCCATTGCAGGGTTAAACTCTCCTCTCTCAAGCTACTGCTAGTACACATTTTCAACTAGCTAAGTAGATTTGGATTGCAGCAATGTACAATGAAGGGTTTTGTTTAAGAACACAATGTATCTCCAGGCCCAAGAATTGAACCCACAACATTATGATCCTAAATTCAACACCCTAAATATTTGGCCATGTCACTTTACTGCATGTATGACTAGTTTATTTTCAACTTACTTCTTCTTTGAACATACACGCACATATACACACATACATACACATACATACACATACATATACACACATCTATACGCACATAAACAAATATATACACAGATACATACACACACTATTACACACATGCATACACATATACACACACATACACACACATACACACATATATACACACATACATACACTTATACACATACATATACACATACGTTCACACATACATACACATATACACACACACATACATACGTACACACACATATATACACATACACACCTATACATATACACATATACACACACACATACACACCAGTGGCGAAGGGTAACCTGGAAAGCAGGGCATGCAGTCCAATCACCATGGCGGAAAGTGGGGCTGCGCAGCCTTACCCCCCCCAATTCCCTCTAAATGACCTTCCCGGTCAAAGCCGCATGTAGTGTTATCTAGTGTGTGTGTGTGTATGTATGCGTGTATGTATGCGTGTATGTATGTGTGTGTGTGTGTGTATGTGTGTGTGTGTGTGTGTGTGTATGTGTGTGTTATCTTTTTATGTGTCTACGGTTTAATAAGCAGCCAACATTCTGCTTGCTTCAACCGATGCAATTGATCAACTCAAGATTCTATAATGCATGCACTGCATGCGTTGCATGCACGGACCCTTCGCCCCTGATACACACACACATATATATATACATACACACACATATACACACCCATACATATACACATATACACACACACACCCACACACACACATACACACACATACATATATATACATACACACACATAGACACACTGACACACACATACATATACACACCCATACATATACACACATATACACACACACACATATATACACACACATACACACACACATATATACATACACATACATATACACACACATACACACGCACACATCCCCGTCCCTAACGCACACACTGAGGGAGGCTGGCTGGATTTCTAAATCTTTACCTGTTTTCCTGATAAATCAAGACCAAAGATCTAAGATTTCTATCTTAGGCTACACGGGGGGGGGGGGGGGGGGGGGGGTTATAGAAGAGAAGAAAAAACAAATTCTGTTACTACATTCAGTCTTTTGAATTCAAAGGTAGTAGTGGTGGCAGTAGTAGTAGTGTTGGTGGTAGTAGTGGTTGTGGTAGTGAAGGTAGTAGTGGTGGCAGTAGTAGTAGTGTTGGTGGTAGTAGTGGTTGTGGTAGTGAAGGTAGTAGTGGTGGCAGTAGTAGTGGTGTTGGTGGTAGTAGTGGTTGTGGTAGTGAAGGTAGTAGTGGTGGCAGTAGTAGTGGTGTTGGTGGTAGTAGTGGTTGTGGTAGTGAAGGTAGTAGTGGTGGCAGTAGTAGTGGTGTTGGTGGTAGTAGTGGTTGTGGTAGTGAAGGTAGTAGTGGTGGCAGTAGTAGTGGTGTTGGTGGTAGTAGTGGTTGTGGTAGTGAAGGTAGTAGTGGTGGCAGTAGTAGTGGTGTTGGTGGTAGTAGTGGTTGTGGTAGTGAAGGTAGTAGTGGTGGCAGTAGTAGTAGTGTTGGTGGTAGTAGTGGTTGTGGTAGTGAAGGTAGTAGTGGTGGCAGTAGTAGTGGTGTTGGTGGTAGTAGTGGTTGTGGTAGTGAAGGTAGTAGTGGTGGCAGTAGTAGTGGTGTTGGTGGTAGTAGTGGTTGTGGTAGTGAAGGTAGTAGTGGTGGCAGTAGTAGTGGTGTTGGTGGTAGTAGTGGTTGTGGTAGTGACGGTAGTAGTGGTGGCAGTAGTAGTAGTGTTGGTGGTAGTAGTGGTTGTGGTAGTGAAGGTAGTAGTGGTGGCAGTAGTAGTAGTGTTGGTGGTAGTAGTGGTTGTGGTAGTGAAGGTAGTAGTGGTGGCAGTAGTAGTGGTGTTGGTGGTAGTAGTGGTTGTGGTAGTGAAGGTAGTAGTGGTGGCAGTAGTAGTAGTGTTGGTGGTAGTAGTGGTTGTGGTAGTGACGGTAGTAGTGGTGGCAGTAGTAGTGGTGTTGGTGGTAGTGGAGTTAGTAATGTTGTTGGTGGTGGTAGTAGTAGTGGCGTTGGTGGTGGTAGTGTTGTTGGTGGTGGTAATAGTAGTAGTAGTAGTAGTAGTAGTAGTAGTATTAGTAGTAGTGTTGTTGGTGGTGGTAATAGTAGTAGTAGTAGTAGTAGTAGTAGTAGTAGTAGTAGTAGTAGTAGTAGTAGTGTTGTTGGTGGTAGTAGTAGTAGTAGTAGTAGTAGTAGTAGTAGTAGTGTTGTTGGTGGTAGTAGTAGTAGTAGTAGTAGTAGTAGTAGTAGTAGTAGTAGTAGTGTTGTTGGTGGTAGTAGTAGTAGTAGTAGTAGTAGTAGTAGTAGTAGTAGTAGTAGTAGTAGTGTTGGTGGTGGTAGTAGTAGTAGTAGTAGTGTTGTTGGTGGTAGTAGTAGTAGTAGTAGTAGTAGTAGTAGTAGTAGTAGTAGTAGTAGTGTTGGTGGTAGTAGTAGTAGTAGTAGTAGTAGTAGTAGTAGTAGTAGTAGTGTTGGTGGTAGTAGTATAGGGAAGAATATTAGAAAGTTGTTTCACTCTGGCTGACATTTCTAAACATGAAAGCCTTTGTTGACCAAAATCCTATAAACCCCCACCACCCCTCACTCCACTGCCCACTTACCCCTTGCTCCACTCTCCATCCACTCCCCACCCACCCCTTGCTCCACTCCTTACCCACCCCTTACTACACTCCCCACCCACCCTTGCTCCACTCCATGCCACCCCTTGTCCACTCCCCACCTACCCCTTGTTCCATTCCCCACCCACCCCTTGCTCCACTCCCCACATCCACCCCTTGCTCCACTCCCCACATCCACCCTTGCTCCACTCCCCACCCACCCTTACTCTATTCCCCACCACCCATTGCTCAACTCCCCACCACCCATTGCAAAACTCCCCACATCCACCCCTTGCTCCACTCCCCACCCACCCTTGCTCCACTCCACACCCACCCCTTGCTCCACTCCCCACACCACCCTTTGCTCCATTCCCCACCCCCACCTCTTGCTCCACTCACCACCCACCATTCCTCCACTCCCCACCCACCATTGCTCCACTCCACACCCACCCCTTGCTCCACTCCCACACCACCCTTTGCTCCATTCCCCACCCCACCCCTTGCACCACTCTTCACCCAGCCTTGCTCCACTCCACACCCACCCCTTGCTCCACTCCCCACCTACCCCTTGGTCCATTCCCCACCTACCCCATGCTCCACTCCCCACCCATCCTTGCTCCACTTCCCACCTACCCCTTGCTCCACTCCCCATCCACTCCTTGTTCCACTCCCCATCCACCCCTTGTTCCACTCTCCACAGCCACCCCTTGCTACACTTCCCACACCCACCCCTGCTCCACCTATCCCCTGCCCCACTCCCCACCCACCCATGCTCTGCCCCCACCCACCACTTGCTCCACTCCCCACCCACCCCCGCTCTGTCCCCACCCACCCACCACTTGCTCCATTCCCCAACCCTCCCCTTGCTCTGTCCCCACCCACCCACCCCCTGCTCCACTTGATTTTGTCTTTCTTTTTTTCATTTTTATAGTGTCTCTATTTTCTTCCTCTCTTTTACCATAAACTTTTCACTGTTTTACTGTCTTATTTCCTAATAAATGTTATAGCATCCCTAAATTAAGATATATTCTGCTACATTACAATAAGCTGTATTAACCCTTTCATTACTATATCTTTAATGAAATATGTTGCTTAAATCATTTTTAAAATAATCAAGAACTAAGAGATATTTAGTAATATAGCTAACATTCTCATTATTAAGTTGGAATGTGGTGGTGGATTGGCAGTATCGGTAGGGACAAGATACTTTACAGTATTTTGTGGGGCCCAACTTTCTTGACCTCCTCATTGTGGGTCCTGGAAACTGATCACTGATCCTTGATCTCAGATAGGTGAACAAAAAACAAACTGAGACAGCAACATGCTCATATGAAAGAAGAACATACACACACACACAAACAAACATGCATACACACACACAGGGGCCTAAGTTTATGAACCTTCATGTGGTGGGCTCTGGAAACTGATCTCTGATCTCAGTCAGGTGAACATCAACAACCAGAATCCAACTCATATGCAAGAAGAAGACAGTATTTAGTTCTGAGTTCAAATCCTGCCAAGGTCAACTTTGCTTTTATCCTTCTGAGAGTGGGGGGATAAAATAAAGTCTGTGTTAACTACTGGAGTCAATAAAATGAAGTACCATATAAGTGTAGGTGGTGGATTCTCAGATAGAATGCTTTATGGTATTTGTTTCGGCTCTCTGAGTTTAAATCCTGACGAGGTCAACTTTGCCTTTCATCCTTTCGAGACCAATAAAAAAAAGTATCAGTCTAGTACTGGGGTAGATTCTTCCTCTATATCTCTTTCTCATTTCCTCTCTCTCCCTTTCTATCTTTCTCTGGAAGAAATCTGCTGGAGAGGCATGAGCTCCGGCAAGCTTTATATACCCAAGAAACACTGTATGTCAGTATCGCACCCCTACGACTCTCAGAAACCTAAAAGGACAATCAGTGAAACACCCTAACCCCTAAGCCATGCACCTTCACATAACAACATAAGCAACAACAACAATATTGATTTGGTTTCAATAAAGAACTGAAAAAAATATTTTTTTGTTCCTTCCTCTTTTCACTCTCTATTTTTCTATTTCATCTTTTATTTCTCATTCTAACTTCTGATGAAGGACTAGTGTCTGAAACATTGAGACTCTTTTCCGACTATATCAAACACTAAACTAATATATTTCTTCATTGATATTGTGTTGTTTGCTTTGTTACTCCTCTTTAATTTTTGCATATATCATCATCATCACTGTTTAATGTGCATTTTCCACGCTGACATGGATTATATGAGTTATCCTGTTGTGAGCAATGCCAGGTCAGGTGACCATGTCTTGGTCATACAGAACCGATTTCTGGCTTGGTTTCTACAGCTGAATGCCCTTCCTTATGCCAACATAATTTACAGTGAGTACTGGGTGCCTTTTGTCATGATGCCTACATGACCACTTTATAGTATGGACTGGGTGCTTTTTGCCATGGAACCTACACAATCACTTTAGAGTGTGGGCAGGGCGCTTTTTGCCGTGACACCTACACAGTCACTTTACTGTTTGGGCTGGACGCTTTTAGCCGTATCACCATCACAACTACTTTACAGTGTGGGCTGGAAGCTTCACTGGATGTATACTTATATAAATAAGTTCATAAAATTTCGTTTTTGTCCAAGAAATACATAAAAATAGGTGAAGATAGGAGTCAAGCTCGATTATCACTATAAACCACTCAAACACTCTAAATATAATTCATGTTTGAATTGTATGAAATCTATGTTTGAAAATATTTATGTAACAATATATAACTCATAGAGTAAAAATATTATAATAATATATAGGAGCTAAACAGTTAATTATATATCATTTTAATTCATTTACGATCGTTTCTTCCATACTTTGAATTGATTACTAATTAATTACTAATGAATTAATCAAATGAAATAAAAAATTGGAATCATCAGAGGTATTAAAATGATGAAAATACAAATTAATTGTTACCTTGTAAATATTAAATTTTGATAACACTTGAGCAATATAGTAATTCTGAAGATTCCAATTTTTTTGTTTTATTTAATTAATTAATAATTAATTATTAATCAACTCAAAATATTGAAGAAACAGTCATAAATTAATTAAAATGATATATAATTAACTGTTTTGGTCCTTTATATATATATATATATATATACACTAAATGGTGTCATACTGAATGATTGGCGCAGCAGCATCATTGTCAACTGCTACAAGGGTAAAGGAGGTGCACTAGATAGAGCCATCAAGTTGGTGGACCAGGTCATGAAAGGAACAAAAAGAGTTATAGCACAGCTGATAAGAGACTGGGCTAATTTAGATGAAATGCAGTTTTGGATTTGTGCCAGGTAAATGCACCACAAATGCTCTCTTCCTTGTGAAGCAGCTACAGGAGAGGTACTTAGCTAAAATTAAGCTGCTCTACCTAACATTTGTTGATGCAGAGAAGCTTTTCACAGAATCCCTCATGCCATAATCTGGTGGGCTCTTAGAAAACTAAGAGGAGATGAGTGGCTTGTGAAGGGTGTACAAACCATGCATAGGGAAGCAGTTAGCAAAGTTAGGATTAACAACGATTATAGTGAGGAATTTAGTGTGCAGGCTGGTGTCCACCGGGGTTCTGTTCTTAGTCCTCTCCTGTTTATTATCGTTCTGCAAACTATAAACTACCAAAATCCATCTCAACGGCTGAAGACCTTGGAGTTCTATGTCTTTCGTTTGTATTTTTATTTTCGAAAAATAATTCTTTAAGGTTTCCCCTTCGAAAAAATTATTTTCGTTTTGCCTTGTTTTCTTTCATTGTCTTGTCTTTTCTTTGTTAATATATATATATATATATATATATATATATATATATATATATCATCATCATATATATATATATATATATATATCATCATCATATATATATATATATATATATACACATACATATATACATACATACATACATACATATATATCATCATCATCGTTATATATATATGTATCATCATCATCACCATTTAACATCCATTCTTCCACGCTGGCATAAGTTAGACGAATTATCCTGTTGTGAGTAATGCCAGGTCAGGTGACCATGTCATGCTCATTCAGAACTGATTTTGGCTTGATGTCTTCAGCTGGATGCACTTCCTAGCACAAACCTCATTTACAGAGAGTACTGGGTGCTTTTTGCCATTACGCCTACACATCCACTTTACAGTGTGGACTGCGTGCTTTTTGTCATGTCACAATCACAACCACATTACAGTGTAGGGTGGAGGCTTCATTGGATGTATAAGTCAGCTTGTCCTCAAGGAAGATGTATGGCAGTGGGTGGGGTGGTGCATATTATACATATGCTTCAACTTTGGCCTGTGCCTGTAGGAAGTTGGGTCTTCTGTATTACTGTGTAATATGTTTAGTGGTTCACCACCAGTTAGAACTGGTCATGTTTAGTTAATCATGATGTAATAGTAGGAAAGCACTCTACGTTATATAACTCAACAAACATTGATATTGAATCCTGTGGTTGGACCAGGAACAGAGTTAAATATTGGTTTGATTAAAATAACAGGAGGCCGACCTGGTGATCTTCCTTTAAAGTTTTATTGTTGCAAAAACACTATATATATTTCAATGGCCTGGTTACATAAGATCCTGGCAACATCATCAGGTGTGGATTGCATAATTAGTTAATCAATAAAAGAATTATGGCAAACACAAACAGAGAAAGTACAGAAAAAATATTTGATTTGGAGATGGCCTGCAAAAGATATAATTTTTTTGCAACAATAAAACTTAAAAGGAACATCACCAGTTTGGCCTCCTATTGTTTTATTGAAACCTATATATATATGTCATCATCATGACCATTACATATATATATATATATATATATATATATATATATATATATATATATATATATATATATATATTTATATATACCCACTCGTATATATATAGAGAGAGAGCGAATATTGTAAATTTTATATATATATATATATATATATATATATAGAGAGAGAGAGAGAGAGAGAATTTTGTAAATTATATATATATATATAGAGAGAGAGAGTGAGAGAATTTTGTAAATTATATATATATATAGAGAGAGAGAGAGAGGAGAGAGAATTTTGTAAATTTTATATATATATATATATACGTTATTCCGGGTTGAATCGGAGGTAACCACAGTAAGTAAGGTACTCAATACATAGCAGAGTATAAAAGTTTTAATATAGATGAGATTCTACAGGACTAGAACTGTTTCATTCTTTAGAAATCATCAGGATTCCTGATGATTTCTAAAGAATGAAACAGTTCTAGTCCTGTAGAATCTCATCTATATTAAAACCTATATATATATATATATATATATATATACATTTATATATATGAGGCAAGTTTGACGTTGAACTAAATATCAGTGAAGTGAGGTCAAAATTAAGATATATTTCTGCTCTACTATGATAAACTGTTTTAATGTTAGTTAAATTGCCACTAACCACATTAAACCTCAAATGAAATTAAAAATCTGATGTAGCCAACAACTCCATCTCTTTCTCTCTCTCTCTCTCTCTCTCTCTCTCTCTCTCTCTCTCTCTCTCTCTCTCTCTCTCTTTTTGTCTTGTTTTTATTCTTTTAGTGGTTGTTATTGTTGATTTTGTTGTTTGGTTTTATTTGTTTTATTTTTTATTGTGACTGCTTTTAGTGTTGTTATGGTTTTTTTTTCTCATTAACCAAAAATTTGAAAACAATTAGCAGGAGTGTAAATATGAAAGGGAGGGGGAGGTAGAGAGAAAGATACATAAGTTGATAGTGAGTGAAAGAAAGATGAAAAGAGAGAGAGAGGGACTGCAAATAAATAAAGAACTTTAAAAGGATTGGAGGGTGGAAGAGAGAGAGAGGGGGGGGGGGTATAAAAGAAAAGAAAAAGT
>OZ024741.1:332296776-332339276 GCA_964016885.1 Eledone cirrhosa
TATGTTGATGCATATCTATATATATATATATATAAGTTTTAATATAGATGAGATTCTAGTTTTATACTATGCTATGTATTGAGTACCTTACTTACTGTGGTTACCTCCGACTCAACCCGGAATAACTTACCTATATATATAGCTGTCGAAACGGCCAGAGATCAGCCGTCGGCGTCCTGACTATTTTCCTATATATATACAGATGTATGCATATCATCAACGTTTTTACATGGATCTTTCCATGGAACTTTTTGAGGCAAGGTTTAACAGCTGGATACCCTTCCTGATATCAACCTTTTACTACATTCAAGGATACAGTGTACCTATTCTAAACTTGACACACACAGTTACATATGTTTGTGTGTGTATGTGTGTATGTATGACTGGATGGAGTTGTGTGTGTTTATGTATAGATTTGTGTATGTATGTATTATGTGTTTGTATGGAAGAATTTGTGTATGTATTGTGTGTATGTATATATATGGATTTGTATTTTGTATGTATGTATGTATGGAAGACTTATAGTCGTAAAATGACTGAGGGCCTTTAATTTATATATTTATGTATGTCTGTCTGTCTGTATGTATGTATTGCATGTCTGTATATGTATGTGAAAAAAGTCAATGAGGAAAAAAACAACCTTGGAGGATGATATAGTTTAATTGATATATATACATCCAGTGTGTATATACCAGTGTATGTATATATATATATATATATATATATAATATAAAACGAAAAATCAGTGATGCATCTAGACTCTAAGTTATTCCTCCAAAGTTACACACATTTAATCCTGTAAGTCATCTGTACATACATGCTGAACATTTATGTAACTATATCCAAGAAATATATTATTAAAATACCATTTTATCTTTAACCCTTTAGCATTTAAATGGCCATATCTGGCCAGAATTCTCTCACCTCTATCTGTTGAAACCGGCTGCTCATACTGATGTTAAGGTATTGTTCTCAAAATAAATAATATCAAAATCTTGTAGATTCGATATTATGTGAGATAATTATATGAGATAAAGCTTTACTGTGAAAATACAATAGTAAATATAGAGTAATGTAAATGCCAAAGGGTTAATCACTTTTGCATGTCAATAATCAACATAAACTAAAGGGTTTCTCTTATGCAAACCATTAAATTATCAAAAAGCAAATTTCGCAGTTAGTATGAATGTTTATGTCTGGTAATCTTGGTATATATAGCATACCAATCCTGAACTAAAAGAGTAAATATGTTCAACAGGACTGCCATCATTATTGATGGCACTGAGTTCAAATCCCGCCGAGGTTAACTTTGCCTTTCATCCTTATGGGGTCGATAAAATAAAGTACCAGTAATACACTGGGTAATTGCTGGCCTTGTGCCAAAAAGTAGAAACAATTATTGATGGCACTGATCAACATGTATAAAATATATGCTGTAAATACTTGTATATGTATAAGTCACACCTTTTCTATGAAAACACTACATGAAAAACCAGCATGCAACTTAATTAGACTTAGAAAATTTTAATTCAAAATATATGGTATATTAATTGTAAATCCTACATGTAAAATGGAGGTGAAACTTATACATGAATATATATGGTACACAGAACTTTTTTCTTTAAAACACCTTATCTCATGGAAATCACTACTATAGAGCATCAGGTATAATTGGAGTCAGTGCCAAGGTATTTAGAGCTCTGGGCAAGTCCTCAAATGTGCATCCTGTTCTCCCAGCTATGTACCCAATTCTCTGAGTTATGTACCACATTCTCCCAGTTATGTGCCCCATTCTCCCAGTTATGTGCCTCATTCTCCTAGTTATGTGCCTCATTCTCCCAGTTATGTACCACATTCTCCCAGTTATGTGCCCCATTCTCCCAGTTATGTGCCTCATTCTCCTAGTTATGTGCCTCATTCTCCCAGTTATGTGCCTCATTCTCCCAGTTATGTGCCCCATTCTCCCAGTTATGTGCCTCATTCTCCCAGTTATGTGCCCCATTCTCCCAGTTATGTGTCTCATTCTCCTAGTTATGTGCCTCATTCTCCCAGTTATGTGTCTCATTCTCCCAGTTATGTGCCCCATTCTCCTAGTTATGTGCCTCATTCTCCCAGTTATGTGCCTTATTCTCCCAGTTATGTGCCCCATTCTCCCAGTTATGTGTCTCATTCTCCCAGTTATGTGCCTCATTCTTCCAGTTATGTGCCTCATTCTCCCAGTTATGTGCCCCGTTCTCCCAGTTATGTGTCTCATTCTCCCAGTTATGTGCCCCATTCTCCCAGTTATGTGTCTCATTCTCCCAGTTATGTGCCTCATTCTCCCAGTTATGTGCCTCATTCTCCCAGTTATGTGCCCCATTCTCCTAGTTATGTGCTTCATTCTCCCAATTATGTGCCTCATTCTCCCAGTTATGTGCCCCATTCTCCCAGTTATGTGCCCCATTCTCCCAGTTATGTGTCTCATTCTCCCAGTTATGTGCCCCATTCTCCCAGTTATGTGCCTCATTCTCCCAGTTATGTGCCCATTCTCCCAGTTATGTGCCCCATTCTCCCAGTTATGTGCCTCATTCTCCCAGTTATGTGCTCCATTCTCCCAGTTATGTGCCCCATTCTCCCAGTTATGTGCCCCATTCTCCCAGTTATGTGCCCCATTCTCCCAGTTATGTGCCCCATTCTCCCAGTTATGTGCCTCATTCTCCCAGTTATGTGCCCCATTCTCCCAGTTATGTGCCTCATTCTCCCAGTTATATGCCTCATTCTCCCAGTTATGTGCCTCATTCTTCCAGTTATGTGCCCCATTCTCCCAGTTATGTGCCTCATTCTCCCAGTTATGTGCCTCATTCTCCCAGTTATGTGCCTCATTCTCCCAGTTATGTGCCTCATTCTCCCAGTTATGTGTCTCATTCTCCCTGTTATGTGCCTCATTCTCCCTGTTATGTGCCTCATTCTCCCAGTTATGTGCCCCATTCTCCCAGTTATGTGCCCCATTCTCCCAGTTATGTGCCCCATTCTCCCAGTTATGTGCCTCATTCTCCCAGTCATGTGTCCCATTCTCCCATTTATGTGCCTCATTCTCCCAATTATGTGCCCCATTCTCCCAGTTATGTGCCTCATTCTCCCAGTTATGTGCCTCATTCTCCCAGTTATGTGCCCTATTCTCCCAGTTATGTGCCTCATTCTCCCAGTTATGTGCCCCATTCTTTCATATAAAATAATTTCAACTTAGAATTTGGTAAGCTGAAGAATCTAGTTTTTGGCATTTCTTGCTCTGATTACATTCAGAAAATTACTAAAAATTATTAAAAGACCCAAGAACCCTCCTATGAGTGAGGCAGGTAATGATTATGGTGGTTATGATGATGATGATGGTGACGATAAAATTGGTTATAATGATGATGATGATGAGGATTACAATAAAAATGTTGATGGTTGTGATGATGACAATGATGAGAATGATAATAATGGTATTAATGATGACAATGATGATGATGATGGTGAGGTTGACGATGATGGTGAGGGTAGTGTTGGTGGTGATGGGGGAATTAGTCTCTTTACTATCATCTCTTAGGCTAAAAGCTCAGATTTACAGGAAATAATAAGGTGTATGCATATGTGTGTTTCTGTTTGTGAATATATGTGTGTGTGCATGTCTATTTATGTACATATCTGAGTATGTGTGTTTTTGTGTGCTATGTATGAGTATATGTGTTCCTGTCTGTTTATGTACATGTGTGTGTATATACACACAGGTGTATGTGTGTGCATGTATGTGTTCATGTCTGTTTACATACCTGTGAGTGTGTGTGTGATTGCTATTCCTTTTCTTAAGAGTGTTATCACTGTAATAAGGGTTTTTGATTTAGGCACAAGGCCAACAATTTTGGGGGGAGGGGAAAGTTAATTAAATCGACCCCAGTGTGTTACTGGTGCTTTATTTTATCAACCCGATAAGGATGAAAGCAAAGCTAACTTCAGCAGGATTTGAATGCAGAGCGTAAAGGGCCGTAACTCTATGCTTCAAAGCATGTTGTCTGGCACTTAACCGATACTGCCAATCCATAAAGAAATGTAGTTATGACCAGGATTTCTAACCAGTGTTCAGCTAGCCAAAAGATTACGACCACTAACAGGTGGGGGTAGGGGTGTCAACATAACCATTCACAGGTGGGAGTAGGGGTCTCAACATAACCACTCTCAGGTGGGAGTAGGGGTCTCAACATAACCACTCTCGGTAATACCATTAATATTGGTAGACCAGTGTTAATGATAGTAATACCATTAATATTGGTAGACCAGTGTTGTCAATAATGACAGTAATACCATTAATATTAGTGGACCAGTGTTGTCAATGACAGTAATACCATTAATATTGGTAGACCAGTGTTGTCAATAACAGTAATACCATTAATATTGGTAGACCAGTGTTGTCAATAATGACAGTAATACCATAATATTGGTAGACCAGTGTTGTCAATGACAGTAATACCATTAATATTGGTAGACCAGTGTTGTCAATGACAGTAATACCATTAATATTGGTAGACCAGTGTTGTCAATGACAGTAATACCATTAATATTGGTAGACCAGTGTTGTCAATGACAGTAATACCATTAATATTGGTAGACCAGTGTTGTCAATAATGACAGTAATACCATTAATATTGGTAGACCAGTGTTGTCAATGACAGTAATACCATTAATATTGGTAGACCAGTGTTGTCAATGACAGTAATACCATTAATATTGGTAGACCAGTGTTGTCAATAACAGTAATACCATTAATATTGGTGGACTAGTGTTGTCAATGACAGTAATACCATTAATATTGGTGGACCAGTGTTGGAAATAATGACAGTAATACCATTAATATTGGTGGACTAGTGTTGCAATAATGACAGTAATACCATTAATATTGGTAGACCAGTGTTGTCAATGACAGTAGTACCATTAATATTAGTGGACCAGTGTTGTCAATGACAGTCATACCATTAATATTGGTAGACCAGTGTTGTCAATGACAGTAATACCATTAATATTGGTGGACTAGTGTTGGCAATAATGACAGTAATACCATTAATATTAGTGGACCAGTGTTGTCAATGACAGTAATACCATTAATATTGGTGGACTAGTGTTGTCAATAACAGTAATACCATTAATATTGGTGGACTAGTGTTGTCAATAATGACAGTAATACCATTAATATTAGTGGACCAGTGTTAATGACAGTAATACCATTAATATTGGTGGACTAGTGTTGTCAATAATGACAGTAATACCATTAATATTAGTGGACCAGTGTTAATGACAGTAATACCATTAATATTGGTGGACCAGTGTTGTCAATGACAGTAATACCATTAATATTGGTAGACCAGTGTTGTCAATGACAGTAATACCATTAGTATTGGTGGACCAGTGTTGTCAATGACAGTAATACCATTAATATTGGTAGACCAGTGTTGGCAATAATGACAGTAATACCATTAATATTAGTGGACCAGTGTTAATGACAGTAATACCATTAATATTGGTGGACCAGTGTTGTCAATGACAGTAATACCATTAATATTGGTAGACCAGTGTTGGCAATAATGACAGTAATACCATTAATATTAGTGGACCAGTGTTAATGACAGTAATACCATTAATATTGGTGGACCAGTGTTGTCAATGACAGTAATACCATTAATATTAGTAGACCAGTGTTGTCAATGACAGTAATACCATTAATATTGGTGGACTAGTGTTGTCAATGACAGTAATACCATTAATATTGGTAGACCAGTGTTGTCAATAATGACAGTAATACCATTAATATTAGTGGACCAGTGTTGTCAATGACAGTAATACCATTAATATTGGTGGACTAGTGTTGTCAATAATGACAGTAATACTATTAATATTGGTAGACCAGTGTTGTCAATAATGACAGTAATACCATTAATATTGGTGGACTAGTGTTGTCAATAATGACAGTAATACCATTAATATTGGTGGACTAGTGTTGTCAATAATGACTAATACCATTAATATTGGTGGACCAGTGTTGTCAATAATGACAGTAACACCATTAATATTGGTAGACCAGTGTTGTCAATAATGACAGTAATACCATTAATATTGGTGGACTAGTGTTGGCAATAATGACAGTAATACCATTAATATTGGTAGACCAGTGTTGTCAATAATGACAGTAATACCATTAATATTGGTAGACCAGTGGTGTCAATAATGACAGTAATACCATTAATATTAGTGGACCAGTGTTGTCAATGACAGAAATACCATTAATATTGGTGGACTAGTGTTGGCAATAATGACAGTAATACCATTAATATTAGTGGACCAGTGTTGTCAGTGACAATTATACCATTAATATTGGTAGACCAGTGTTGTCAATAATGACAGTAATACCATTAATATTGGTGGACCAGTGTTGTCAATGACAGTAATACCATTAATATTGGTGGACCAGTGTTGTCAATAATGACAGTAATACCATTAATATTGGTGGACCAGTGTTGTCAATAATGACAGTAATACCATTAATATTGCTGGACTAGTGTTGTCAATAATGACAGTAATACCATTAATATTGGTGGACCAGTGTTAATGACAGTAATACCATTAATATTGGTGGACCAGTGTTGTCAATGACAGTAAAACCATTAATATTGGTGGACCAGTGTTAATAATGACAGTAATACCATTAATATTGGTGGACCAGGATTGTCAATAAGACAGTAATACCATTAATATTGGTGGACTAGAATTGTCAATATTGATGGTAATAATATTGCATGCATTTAATTTATTTCTGTATTACCTATTTTTCTATGAAGAAGTGAAATCAAACTTCTCCAGGATATGAAGCACATATCCACCTAAATCACCTGCCATTCCTGAAGGTTGCTGGTTTGAATCAACCATCTTCACAGTTTAAGAACTACAGGAGTTGGACACACTAATTAATAGTTTGAGGCTACATTCTGTCTAAAGTGCACAGGTGCATGGTTGCACTGTCACTGCATTGGTGACATGTACATTGAAGTGTTGCTGTGCAGCAGCTTTGAATGTAAAATATTTTTGCTCACAGCATCAAACCTTCTGCTCAGTGGTTAGGGAAAAAATAGAGAGCATGTTGTTTGGAGGTTTGTTGACAGGTAACATGATTATATAGAAAATAACTCCAAAAACTAAATTTGGAAAGATGCCCTTTAGCTTATAGTTCTCATGATAAAAGAAATATACAAAAACTGAGATCAACATTATGCAGTCGTTTTGAATCTCTGCAAGAACCATTGTTTGTTCACAGCTTGTTTGTGATTTCCTTTAGTTCTATTCAATCCCTTCTTTACCACATCCCTATAACTGCTTCTGCTGGGGGGGTTAAACTTAGTAAAGGATTTGATGCTTGGAGAGGAGATGTACACTGCTAAGCATTTCTAAGTTCCACTGAAATGCCATAATGGACAATACATAGTCAAATGACTAGTGTGGCATCCCAATGACTGGCTGAACCAGTCACAGGGAGATGGGCATTGCCAAGTATTTCTGAGGTCCACTGAAATGTCATAATGGACAATACACAATCAAGTAACTAGTGTGGCACCACAATGATTGACTGTTAGAGTTAATGCCCTTATTTTATTCCTGGCTGAGCCAGCCGTAACTCTATATGCAAATTTGGCTGATCAGCCAATGTAAATAGACTTCTAAACTATATGCTTTAGCTTATATTATATTCCAACAGTAAGCAGTCTCGGATATCACTAGCTCACCTTCAGGACTGACGCAGTCTATATAGACCAGAAGTCTCAAAGAGAGGTGGGGGGGGGGGGGCAGAGATAATATAATTGTATATTAAACTTCTAATAATACATATATATAAATATAGTGAAATTAAAAATATCTAATATTTATTTATATATAGTATATAATATATAAATTGACCATTTTATTTATTACATATTATTTACAATTTGCATGTAAGCAGCTCTCTCTGGAAATAGGGGTAGGGGACGCTGATGGTATTACATGTCCATGAGGAGGATGGTGGACTAAAAAGTTTGCGAACCTCTGATATAGACCCATTCAACCCTTACTAGCAGGGAAAGTAGATGTTACAATAATGATGATGATGATAATTTGAGAATGTACATGATAGTTTTTTAGTGCAATTATTTCCCACAAGAGGCCATCTTGCTGAGGAAGGGGTAGCGTCACTTTTTTTCAGTGGCTGGAGATAGGCTTTGAACTCAGAATACATAGAGCCAGAAAAGTTGGCACAAGTATTAGAGAGCTTGTCATCGCTTAACATGGTTGAGTACCTTCAGTACCCTATAGTGTCTCTCTTTAATTGTGTGTATGTCTGTTAGAGATGCTAGTTTGTGTGTGTGAGAGGTATTTTAGTTTGTGTATGTGACCATGTAAATATATGGCAACAGCAGCAAAGCGGCAGCAGCAATAACTAATATAACAACAACAGCAGCAGCAGCAATAACTAATATAACAACAACAGCAGCAGCAATAACTAATATAACAACAACAGCAGCAGCAATAACTAATATAACAACAACAGCAGCAGCAATAACTAATATAACAACAACAGCAGCAGCAGCAATAACTAATATAACAACAACAGCAGCAGCAGCAATAACTAATATAACGGCAACAGCAGCAGCAATAACTAATATAACAACAACAGCAGCAGCAATAACTAATATAACAACAACAGCAGCAGCAATAACTAATATAACAACAACAGCAGCAGCAGCAGCAGCAATAACTAATATAACAACAGCAGCAGCAATAACTAATATAACAACAGCAGCAGCAATAACTAATATAACAACAGCAGCAGCAATAACTAATATAACAACAGCAGCAACAGCAGCAATAACTAATATAACAACAGCAGCAGCAGCAGCAATAACTAATATAACAACAGCAGCAGCAGCAGCAATAACTAATATAACAACAGCAGCAGCAGCAGCAATAACTAATATAACAACAGCAGCAGCAGCAATAACTAATATAACAACAACAGCAGCAGCAGCAGCAATAACTAATATAACAGCAGCAGCAGCAATAAATAATATAACAACAGCAGCAGCAGCAAATAACTAATATAACAACAATAGCAGCAGCAATAACTAATATAACAACAGCAGCAGCAATAACTAATATAACAACAACAGCAGCAGCAATAACTAATATAACAACAACACAGCAGCAATAACTAATATAACAACAACAGCAGCAGCAATAACTAATATAACAACAACAGCAACAGCAGCAATAACTAATATAACAACAGCAGCAGCAGCAATAACTAATATAACAACAACAGCAGCAGCAATAACTAATATAACAACAACAGCAGCAGCAGCAATAACTAATATAACAACAACACAGCAGCAATAACTAATATAACAACAACAGCAGCAGCAATAACTAATATAACAACAGCAGCAGCAGCAATAAATAATATAACAACAGCAGCAGCAGCAATAAATAATATAACAGCAGCAGCAGCAATAACTAATATAACAACAACAGCAGCAGCAATAACTAATATAACAACAACAGCAGCAGCAGCAATAACTAATATAACAACAGCAGCAGCAGCAATAAATAATATAACAACAGCAGCAGCAGCAATAACTAATATAACAACAGCAGCAGCAGCAGCAGCAATAACTAATATAACAACAGCAGCAGCAATAACTAATATAACTACAACAGCAACAGCAGCAATAACTAATATAACAACAGCAGCAGCAGCAATAACTAATATAACAACAACAGCAGCAGCAATAACTAATATAACAACAACAGCAGCAGCAGCAATAACTAATATAACAACAACACAGCAGCAATAAATAATATAACAACAGCAGCAGCAGCAATAAATAATATAACAACAGCAGCAGCAGCAATAACTAATATAACAACAATAGCAGCAGCAATAACTAATATAACAACAGCAGCAGCAATAACTAATATAACAACAACAGCAGCAGCAATAACTAATATAACAACAACACAGCAGCAATAACTAATATAACAACATCAGCAGCAGCAATAACTAATATAACAACAACAGCAACAGCAGCAATAACTAATATAACAACAGCAGCAGCAGCAATAACTAATATAACAACAACAGCAGCAGCAATAACTAATATAACAACAACAGCAGCAGCAGCAATAACTAATATAACAACAACACACCAGCAATAACTAATATAACAACAACAGCAGCAGCAATAACTAATATAACAACAGCAGCAGCAGCAATAAATAAAATAACAACAGCAGCAGCAGCAATAAATAATATAACAACAGCAGCAGCAGCAATAACTAATATAACAACAGCAGCAGCAGCAGCAATAACTAATATAACAACAACAGCAGCAGCAATAACTAATATAACAACAACAACAGCAGCAGCAATAACTAATATAACAACAGCAGCAGCAGCAGCAATAAATAATATAACAACAGCAGCAGCAGCAATAAATAATATAACAACAGCAGCAGCAGCAATAAATAATATAACAACAGCAGCAGCAGCAATAACTAATATAACAACAGCAGCAGCAGCAATAACTAATATAACAACAGCAGCAGCAGCAATAAATAATATAACAACAGCAGCAGCAGCAATAAATAATATAACAGCAGCAGCAGCAATAACTAATATAACAGCAGCAGCAGCAATAACTAATATAACAACAACAGCAGCAGCAATAACTAATATACAACAGCAGCAGCAATAACTAATATAACAGCAGCAGCAGCAGCAATAACTAATATAACAACAGCAGCAGCAGCAATAACTAATATAACAACAGCAGCAGCAGCAATAACTAATATTACAGCAGCAGCAATAACTAATATAACAACAACAGCAGCAATAACTAATATAACAACAACAACAGCAGCAATAACTAATATAACAACAACAACAGCAGCAATAACTAATATAACAACAACAACAGCAGCAATAACTAATATAACAACAACAGCAGCAGCAATAACTAATATAACAACAACAGCAGAAGCAATAACTAATATAACAACAACAGCAGCAGCAATAACTAATATAACAACAACAGCAATAACTAATATAACAACAGCAGCAGCAGCAATAACTAATATAACAACAGCAGCAGCAGCAGCAATAACTAATATAACAGCAGCAGCAGCAGCAGCAGCAGCAGCAATAACTAATATAATAGCAGCAACAGCAGCAGCAATAACTAATATAATAACAGCAGCAATAACTAATATAATAACAGCAGCAGCAGCAATAACTAATATAACAGCAGCAGCAGCAATAACTAATATAACAGCAGCAGCAGCAGCAGCAATAACTAATATAACCACAGCAGCAATAACTAATATAACAACAACAGCAATAACTAATATAACAACAGCAGCAGCAGCAATAACTAATATAACAACAACAGCAGCAGCAGCAATAACTAATATAACAGCAGCAGCAGCAATAACTAATATAACAACAACAGCAGCAACAGCAATAACTAATATAACAACAACAGCAGCAGCAATAACTAATATAACAACAACAGCAGCAGCAATAACTAATATAACAACAACAGCAGCAACAGCAATAACTAATATAACAACAACAGCAGCAGCAATAACTAATATAACAACAGCAGCAGCAGCAATAACTAATATAACAACAACAGCAGCAGCAGCAATAACTAATATAACAACAACAGCAGCAGCAGCAATAACTAATATAACAACAGCAGCAGCAGCAATAACTAATATAACAACAGCAGCAGCAGCAATAACTAATATAACAGCAGCAGCAGCAATAACTAATATAACAACAGCAGCAGCAGCAATAACTAATATAACAGCAGCAGCAGCAATAACTAATATAACAACAGCAGCAGCAGCAATAACTAATATAACAACAACAGCAGCAGCAGCAATAACTAATATAACAACAGCAGCAGCAGCAATAACTAATATAACAGCAGCAGCAGCAACTAATATAACAACAACAGCAGCAGCAGCAATAACTAATATAACAACAGCAGCAGCAGCAGCAATAACTAATATAACAACAGCAGCAGCAGCAGCAATAACTAATATAACAACAACAGCAGCAACAGCAATAACTAATATAACAACAACAGCAGCAATAGCAATAACTAATATAACAACAACAGCAGCAACAGCAATAACTAATATAACAACAACAACAGCAACAGCAATAACTAATATAACAACAACAACAGCAGCAGCAATAACTAATATAACAACAACAGCAGCAACAGCAATAACTAATATAACAACAACAGCAGCAGCAATAACTAATATAACAACAACAGCAGCAGCAATAACTAATATAACAACAACAGCAGCAACAGCAATAACTAATATAACAACAACAGCAGCAGCAATAACTAATATAACAACAGCAGCAGCAGCAATAACTAATATAACAACAACAGCAGCAGCAGCAATAACTAATATAACAACAACAGCAGCAGCAATAACTAATATAACAACAACAGCAGCAGCAGCAATAACTAATATAACAACAGCAGCAGCAGCAATAACTAATATAACAGCAGCAGCAGCAATAACTAATATAACAGCAGCAGCAGCAATAACTAATATAACAGCAGCAGCAGCAATAACTAATATAACAACAGCAGCAGCAGCAATAACTAATATAACAGCAGCAGCAGCAATAACTAATATAACAACAGCAGCAGCAGCAATAACTAATATAACAACAACAGCAGCAGCAGCAGCAATAACTAATATAACAACAGCAGCAGCAGCAATAACTAATATAACAACAGCAGCAATAACTAATATAACAACAGCAGCAATAACTAATATAATAACAGCAGCTATAACAATTACAGCAACACTAATAACCACAGCAATAGCAATAACAAAAATAATTGTTTCTATTTTAGGCACAAGGCCAGCAATTATTTTAGTGCATTACTGGTACTTTATTTTATCGACCCCGTAAGGATGAAAGGCAAAGTAAACCTCGGCGGGATTTGAACTCAGCATGGCAAGGGCTGTAACTCTATGCTGCAAAGCATGGCGTCCGACCCTCTACCGATACTGCCAACAAAAATAATAATAACAAATATAACAACCACGACAGCAGCAGCAATAACAACAACAATAATAAGTGATGACAATAGTAACAGCAACGACAACAGTAATAACAACAACAGCTGATGGTTTAATCATGCTATTTGCTGTTGCAGCCAGACTAAATTTCCTCCGGCCATTAATTAGGGCTTCTAATGACCACTGTACTACTACTACTACTACTACTACTACTACTACTACTACTACTACTACTATTACTACTACTACTACTACTACTGTTGCTACTGCTGCTTCTACTACTGCCACCATCACCACTACTACTACTAACACACCATCACCACCACCACCACCACTACTACTACTACTACTACCACCACTACCGTTTTACATTCTTTCTATATACTAACATGGGTTGAAAGGTTTGTCATGTTCTGAGACTAGACAAGACCAGTCAGATGTATTGCTCATGTTTCATTTCAGCATGTTTCTACAACTGGATGTCGTTCCTACAGTGTGTAAATGGTGAATATTATTGTGGCCCCAGCACTATGGTCTGAGTTCAAATCCCGCCGAGGTTAACTTTGCCTTTCATCCTTACGGGGTCGATAAAATAAAGTACCAGTAATACACTGGATTAATTGCTGGCTTTGTGCCTAAAGTAGAAACAATTATTTTGGCACCAGCACTGTTGACTGCGTGTATTTTATTGTGGCATCTGCACTACCACTTTACAGAGTGTATTGGGTGTATTTTATTGTGGCACCAGCACTGCCACTTTACAGTGTTGACTGGGTGTGTTTTATTGTGGAACCAGCACTATTACTTTACGGTGTGTATTGGGTGTATATTTTACCCTGGCATCAGCACTATCACTTTACTGCATGCAGTGGGTGCTTTTTATCGTGGTACTAGAACTACCACTGTACAGAGTGTACTGAGTGTATTTTGTTGTGGCACCAGCACTATATAAACAGTGGTTTCTAAATAGAAATATGTTTCCATAAAGTATTTCATGAAGCCATTCTGTTCTTGATCTTACAAAAGTAATGTTATGGGTTCAATTTCTACGTTGTGTTCAGAAGGAAAATTATTTCATGTTGTTTCAGTCAACTTAACTGAAAATGAGTAGCAGCAGCAGCAGCTGTGATGAGGGGGGGGGGGGTATCCCTGTGATATAACTGGGATATGCTCCAGCCTGATGAGCCTGATGAGGCTTGGGACAGATTTTAAATTAGAAAGATTTTGTTTTAATCTGGTGATGTGAAAATCAATCATTTGCTAAGCGAGTGAGTTGGGACTTATCACATCAGACCAAGGAAACAATGTTTCCATTAGTCTTTCTATTACTGATAGTATTTATTGGTCACAACACCTATCAGAAGGAGCAACATGAAATAAAGTGTCTTGCTCAAGGATATAATGTATTGCCTGGAATTGAACTTGCAACTTCATGATTGTGAATCCAATTCTCTAACCACTAATCCTAGTGCCTTCACTGGTGATAACGCAACACAAAGGCACAGAGCTCATTACAGAGAGGAGCCTTATTGCATATCTTCATGTCTAATGCAAGCTCCTCAGTTAGTTATCAGTCAACCATAATATGCCATGTGTGTTTGTATATTTATTTACAAGAATGATTTACATGTGCAGTTGATCTCTGTTTATATTATTTTAAATATAATTTTCTGCAGTAAGTTTACATTTTGTGTCAAACATTATATGCACTGACATGGTCAGGACCAGATTTAGACATAGTTACATATAAGCACTTATTATTTACATAGATTGGCAGTATCGGTAGAGGGTCGGACGCCATGCTTTGACGCATAGTTACGTCCCTTGCCATTCTGAGTTCAAATCCCGCCGAGCTTAACTTTGCCCTTCATCCTTACGGGGTCGATAAAATAAAGTACCAGTAATGTACAATTATTTCCATATAGGGACATTCAATAATAACTTTGCATTTGTTCTATGTATATCTACATTCAGATTTATGTATTTGACAGTCTTGCTTGATTATTTACATATATTAACAGACTGTTAATTTATTGGTACACTAATTCCCCGGTTTGTGTAATTATTCATATATCCAGTAATCCTGGTATATATATATGACATACCAACACTGGACTCCAAAAGTTAAATATGTTCAACACTATTGATGTCATCATTGTTGATAACATGGGTACACTAATACAAACAGTAATTTCTGAAAACAAATATTTCTTTGCATAAATCCTTTCAGTTATTGACTCAAGTCTCACACTGATAACGTAACACAAAGGCACAGAGTCCACTAGAGTAAAGGAGCATTCATGCATATCTCCAGCAATGCTCATGAAAGCTCCTTAGTTAGTTAGCTATAGTAAATATCAATCAATACATAACACTGATCACTTCTGCTCTTCTGGAGACACATACTGCTGCATTAGTTCTCATAAAACTGTGTTCATTGTCCTTAGAAACAAAGGATCCAAAGAAATCTATGAAAGGACGATCCACGACCTCCAGCTTCACTCCACATCTGCAGCATCTCAGTTGATGTGCATCACTTCACAATTAACGCTATTTAACGGTCATTACTTGTGCCCTCACTAAACGACTAAAAGCAATGTGCAGCTATTGTGTAAACCAGTCAGCCTGTGCAACTGCAGCAGCCAGTAAGCAGCACCTGCATTTCATTGTAGTGAGCAACTTAGTGGAAAATGATTTCCTTAAAGCTGGAAGCAGCAATACTCTGCATCTCTAATTACTGCAATCTTTCACATCTTCCTTTCGGAATAACACAGCAAAGAAACAGTCCTTTATTCCTCTATTCCATTATTCCATGCAAAAATGCCATTCTTTTACTCTGATTTCAGACATTGGACTACGGCCATGCTAGAGCACCACCTTTGAGAATTTTTATGTACCAGACTAAAATAAAGACCACAGTCTTATTTTAGTCTGGTCTGACACATAGTATATCGATCTGTAGTTTATTGAATGGCTAGCTAAGTTACTTTTAGATGTACAGGGACATAACTTAACGCACCATTTACACCAATATACACAAACATAAGCATGTTGTTGTTATCGTTGTTATACCTCCATTGGTTACAATAGGGTGTTCTAGTCATTTCTTCAACAGAACTTGCTCATGAAATTAACCTGCAAGTGGCTGAGCATTCCAGAAAGACATGCACCCACCCTGAATCCTAAATGTAATTCTCAGGGAGTTTAAGCGTGATACAAGGTATGATAAGGCTGCCCCTTTGAATTAAAGATACAACTCATTTTGGCCAGCTGAGTAAACTGGAGCCATGTGAAATAAGTGTCTTGTTTAAGGACACAATGTGCTACTGTGAATTGAACTCACCATCTCAGTGTGAGTCAAACAACCTAACCACTAAGCCACACACATCTGCACATATATTTTCTTTTATTCTGTTATCTGTTTTACTCATTGGACTGTGGCCATGCTGGGGCATGATTTTAAAGGTTTAGTTGATAATACCAACTCCTACCGAAGTCAACTTTGACTTTCATCCCTTCAGGATTGATAAAATAAAGTACCAGTCTAGTACTGGGGTTGATTCATCCTCTATATCTCTTCCTCACTTCCATTCTTTCACTTTCTATTCTTCTCTGGAAGAAATCTGGAGAGGGGTTGGGCACTGCCAGGTTTAAAAACATGTCCTAGATACACCACATATCAATACGGTGCCCCTACAATTCCCCCAAGAATTATAGGACCATACATATCAACCTCTACCTCCCAGAACACATTTCAGTCTGTTACATATTTTATCAATCTCTGTTTATTAAACTGCTAAGTTACAGGATGTACAAATGCAGCAGGATGCACAAATGCAGCACAGCTTAAAACAGTCGAAGGGGGGGGGGGTAACAGAATTGGTGATGAGCAGATGGGATGGTATGAAGTATGCAAGTTCTAATCCCACATCCTTCTACCAGATGTGACCAACAGATCGTATCAGCAATGGAACAACTAATGGAAACAGTTTTCTTGGTCCTATCTCATGAATGGCTCTTTCTTTTCCTTTTCCTTTCTAGTTGTACTAGTGATAGTGGTGGTGGTGGTGGTGGTGGTGGTAGTGGTAGTAGTAGTGGCAGTGGTGGTGGTGGTAGTGGTAGTAGTAGTGGCAGTGGTGGTAGTAGTAGTGGTGGTGGTAGTGGCAGTGGTGGTAGTGGTAGTAGTGGTGGTGGTAGTGGTGGTGGTAGTAGTAGTGGCAGTAGTGGCAGTAGTAGTGGCAGTAGTAGTGGTAGTGGTGGTAGTAGTAGTGGTGGTGGTTGTAATTGTAGTTATAGTAGTTGTTGTTTAGTCAAATATTACGCTTGATTGAACCAATATATGATGAAAGGGATACAAGCCATAACCATCCCATCATTCTGTGGTGGTGGTGGTGGTGGTGGCAGCCATGATAGTAATGATAATGGTGGCGATGGTTGTGGTGGTAGAGATGGTGTAGTGGTGGGGTGGCCATGATAGTAATGATGGTGATGGTTGTGGTGATAGTGATGGAGGTGTGGTAGTGATTGTGTGGTGGTAGTGGCCATAGTAGGAATAGTAGTAGTTGTGATGGTGTTGGTCATGGTAGGAATGGCGGTGGTGACCATTGTAGGAATGGTAGTGGTGGTGGTAGTTGTGTTGATAGTGGTGGTTGTGGTAGGAATGGTGGTAGTTGTGTTGATAGTGGTGGTCGTGGTAGGAATGGTGATGGTGTTGTTGGTGGTGGTAGTGGCCATAGTAGGAATAGTAGTAGTTGTGATGGTGTTGGTCATGGTAGGAATGGTGGTGGTGGCCAGAGTAGGAATGGTAGTGGTTGTGGTGGTAGTTGTGTTGAGAGTGGTGGTGGCCATAGTAGGAATGGTAGTGGTTGTGGTGGTAGTTGTGTTGATAGTGGTGGTGGCCATAGTAGGAATGGTAGTGGTTGTGGTGGTAGTTGTGTTGAGAGTGGTGGTGGCCATAGTAGGAATGGTAGTGGTAGTTGTGTTGGTAGTGGTGGTCGCAGTAGAAATGGTGGTGTTGGTGGCCATAATAGTAAATGGTATTGATGTTGGTGGTAACAGTTGAAGTAGTGATACCATGATGATATTCCTGACAGTGGTAATTTGCAGTATAGACTGGATTAGAGTAAAATGAAGTGGCAATGGTATACAGCAGGTGATGGCTGGGAAATTGGGTGGGTGGGCGGACAGGCAGGCTGGTGGGTGGGGGTTAGGCAGGTGGGTGGGTGCATGTTATAAAGGAAGGAAGTGTTGTTCTTGTGTTTTTTTTATTTTAAGCAAACCATGGTTTGCTAGGAAAGGAAGTGTGAAAAGCTACATAGAGAGGCAGAGAGAGGATAAAAGCAACATTGAACCCTTACAATGTGATGATAATTACTCAGGTTAAGAAAAACAACACAAAACAATGAGTTAAAATCAATATATTTTATTGTCATTCTTTAGATAATGAAAATAATAAAACAAACAAGAGTAGCATATATATACACACACACACACACACACACACACATATATATATATATATAGACACACTGGTATAATTTCCTAATTCATTCATTCTTTCAAGCCTTCTTCATTACTCCTCAACTTTAATACTCTCAGAATGAAATCATAAGCTGCTGCTTCTCTTCTCTTTTGCTTTCTTCTTTCTTTACCTCTTCTTTCTTTACCTCTTTCTCCTCTTTCTCTATTTTCTTCTTTACCTCTTTCTCTCTTCATTTTCTTCTTTACCTCATTCTCCTCTTTCTCTCTTCATTTTCTTTTCTACCTCTTTCTCCTCTTTCTCTCTTCATTTTCTTCTTTCTTTACCTCATTCTCCTCTTTCTAGCTTCATTTTCTTCTTCTGCTTCGCCTTCTCCACCTCTTCTTTCTCTTTCTACTCTTTCCTCTCTTCTTCTGAGCTCTCCCATCTGAGCTCTCCCATCCATACTTCTGTTCAACATGAACCCTACACCTCTCCACCTCATAACTGCCATCACCACTCTCTACTTTTTCATCTCTGCTTCTCTTTTCTCTCCTCTTACCTCTCTCCCATCCATGCCTCTACTCAACCCAAACCCTTCATCTCTCCACCAGCTCAACCCTACCATTACACACTTCTGTCACACCCTGTAACACTAAGCACAACTTTCATCCTATCTTCCCTTGAAAAATTAAATAAATTATTTAATAAATAAAAATATAGCTAAAAAAAAGATCTTCTCAACTATTGTTCTTTGTCTTCTTTTTCTCTATCTCTCTTTTTCTCTTTTTCTAATATTACCATTCTCACTCTCTCTCTCTCTTTCTAACACTACCATTCTCACTCTCTCTCTCTCTCTTTCTAACACTACCATTCTCCCTCTCTCTCTCTTTCTCTCTCTTGCTCTCTCCCTTTCTAACACTATCATTCTCACTCTCTCTCTTGCTCTCTCCCTTTCTAACGCTACCATTCTCCCCCTCTTGCTATCTCCCTTTCTAACACTATCATTCTCACTCTCTCTCTCTTGCTCTCTCCCTTTCTAACGCTACCATTCTCCCCCTCTTGCTCTCTCCCTTTCTAACACTATCATTCTCACTCTCTCTCTCTTGCTCTCTCCCTTTCTAACACTACCATTCTCCCTCTTGCTCTCTCTGTTGCTCTCTCCTTTTCTAACGCTACCATTCTCACTCTCTCTCTTGCTCTCTCTCTTTCTAACACTACCATTCTCCCTCTTGCTTTCTCCCTTTCTAACACTACCATTCTCCCTCTTGCTCTCTCTCTTTCTAACTCTACCATTCTCCCTCTTGCTTTCTCCCTTTCTAACACTACCATTCTCCCTCTTGCTCTCTCTCTTTCTAACTCTACCATTCTCCCTCTTGCTTTCTCCCTTTCTAACACTACCATTCTCCCTCTTGCTCTCTCTCTTTCTAACACTACCATTCTCCCTCTCTTGCTTTCTCCCTTTCTAACACTACCATTCTCACTCTGTCTCTCTCCCTTTCTAACACTACCATTCTCACTCTCTCTCTCTCTCTTTCTAACACTACCATTCTCACTCTCTCTCTCTTTCTCTTTTTCTAACACTACCATTCTCACTCTCTCTTTCTCTAACATTACCATTCTCACTTTCTCTTTCTCTTTTTCCAAAACTACCACTCTCACTCTCTCACTCTCTCTTCTAACACTACCATTATCTTGACATTCTTTCTCTAAGACTACCACTGTCTCTCTCTCTCACTCTCTCTCGCACTACCATTTTCTCCTTGTTTTACACAACCATATTCACTCTCTCCCCCTTCCCACCCTTCTCCCTCCCTCTAACTACCATTCTCTCCTCCCTCCTTCCCTACCTATCATTAACTGCTGTTTATTGTTTTTTTTCTCTATTTAGTAGTTGTTCCCCTCAAGTTATTAGTCTAGGTGTCAACCTTTATTATAATATGTACCTCTCAGGCGAGGCTAATTACTTTTGACTGACGATTCTACTTTCACACACGAGATAATTATACAGCACAGGAAATAAACTGCTTACAGAATTGCAGTTATTTTCCTAAATTTAAATTTACAATTAAAACAACCCCACACCTTACCCCACCCCCCAAACATACAAAAAAAATTTTTCTTTTTACAAAATAGTTTTTTTTAAATTATGTAAAAAGTACAAAAAACAAAACAAAAACAACAGCAACAACCTGCTCTTCTTTCTACCTTTCCTTGAAAATTAGGAATATTCATTAAAGTGTGAAAAATTATTATCTGTAAATCTATAATGAACGGCTTAAGTTGAAATTTAGTTAGTTTTTCAATTGTATAAGTAGTAGTGTGTGTGTAGGTTAATAACAAGGGTGTGTGTGTATGTGCGTGTGTGTGTGTGTATGTATATATATATATATATATATATATATATATATATGTATATTTATATATTAGTTTTGCAAGGTTTTTGATATGAAATCGTGTGTCGAAACAAATATTGTTATACTTGGGGAGGGTCATATTTGTGTAATAATATTGCCAGAATTAATAACAGAAAAAATGAATGGAATAACAACAACACCCAAACAAACAACACTGACCTAAGAGAAGTATAAATAAATAAATAAATAAATACATACACAAGCATAATAACAACAAACACATATAAACACACACTAGTAAACTAAGATAGAATACAATAACCAATACACAGTCACCCAAACACGAACACACATCAAACAAAACATTATACACACACGCAAACGCATGCGCAGAGAAGACAAAAAAAAAAACAACAAATAAATAAATAAATAAACAGACTAAATAAAGATGGCGTAGGCATACAATGCAACGGGAGGAAACATAATAGCACCACTGACGATGTTGCAGATGTGCAACGAAAGAACTTTGTTAGACTATATATATGTGTTTGTGTCTATATTGTATCTGTATTTTTGACCGTCGGTCAGTCAATGGTAACATTGAGAACCGAATAAATTAAATTAACCAATATAAAAGACACAGAAGCGAAAACCAACCAAACAGTGAGTGTGTTCTGTTATTAATTCTGGCAATATTATTACACAAATATGACCCTCCCCAAGTATAACAATATATTTATATATATATATAATTGTTTCTACTTTTGGCACAAGGCCAGCAATTACCCAGTGTATTACTGGTACTTTATTTTATCGACCCCGTAAGGATGAAAGGCAAAGTTAACCTCGGCGGGATTTGAACTCAGAATGGCAAGGGCTCTAATTCTATGCGTTAAAGCATGGCGTCTGACCCTCTACCGATACTGCCAATCCGTTAGGTGTATACTACAGTTATAGTTGGCGCAGCATTCGAAGTACTGAATGCTGTTACGAGGTCCGTCTCTTGTTGGGTTGTATCCCAGAGTTAAGGTAACTATAGTGTGCAGAGTGTAAATAAATTAAGTAGAATCAAAATCAGTGTTGCAGCATATGTACAAACTCTATTTGCATATTACAATTGTTTCAATATCGATCAGCTCAGAGTACAACTATAACAGTTTCCAGGGCCTATTGCAAAGAGTTAATCAACACAGGGCCCCTGTGTACTGTTTGTATGTCTGTGTGTTCCTTTTGCATATGAGACTATTGCTGCCTCAGGTTGTTGTAATTTATATGATCGAGATCAATGATCAGTTTCCAGGGCCCACTGCGAAGGGGTCAACAAACTTGGGCTCCATAATCATTTTCTGTTTGATTTCCATGCTGGCATTGGTCATGAGTTATCTCAGTTCAAGATATGTCAGTGAACCATGTCTTGCTCTTATATTCCATTTGTGTCATGGTTTCTACAGTTGGATGCCCTTCCTAACATTAGCAATTTTATAGTGTACTAAGTGCATTTATTGTGGCTTAAGTGCTACCAATTTACAGAGTGTAGTGAGTACATTTATCTTTGTACCAGCACTACCACTTTAAAAAGTACTGGATGCTTTTTATTGTGGCATAGCCACTACCACTTTATAGAATGTAATAAGTACATTTTATCTTGACACCAGAAACTACCACTTTACAGAATGTACTAGGTGCATTTTATATTGGCACTGGTACTACCACTTTATAGATAATAATAATGATAACAATGGTTTCTGATTTAGGCGCAAGGTCAACAATTTGGGAGGAGGGGAAGTAATTTATATCGACCCCAGTGTGTTACTGGTACTTTATTTTAACGACTATAAGGATGAAAGACAAAGCTAACCTCAGTGGGATTTGAATGTAAAGGCCCAAAACTCTATGCTGCAAATCCACTGCTGATCCACTGCCCTTTATAATAATAATTGTTTCTATTTTTGGCACAAGGCCAGTACATTACTGGTACTTTACTTTATCGACCCTGTAAGGATGAAAGGCAAAGTTAACCTCGGCGGGATTTGAACTCAGATCATAAAGGGACGTAACTCTATGCTTCAAAGCATGGTGTCCGACTTTCTACCGATACTGCCAATCCACCGCCCTTTATAATAATAATAATAAAATATGTATACTATACACAAGCCATTACATTACAGTGTTCAAGTGGGCCTACTAATCTCTCAGCAGGACCAGATGTCTGCAACTCACTTACATTCGATGCCACACTTTACCATGTGCATTTTATCATGGCACCAACACTAGGGGTGTTGACATGTCTTTGACATAACTGAAGGATGCTCACAACCGATTGTTTGTCAGATTGTCTATGGCTGGACGTTGCTTCCTATTATCAACCAAATTTACAGAGTTTACTGGATGGATTTACCATTTAGATCAGGCATGTCAAACATGCGGCTCACTACAAGCACGCCTGCGGCCCGCACAAAAGTTTTTACAGAGCGAGCGTAATATAAAATAAAGAATATTAGCTGTAATGTGCACAATTAGTTCTCATGTGTGGCCCTCAGACAACGCATGTGTGGCCCTTGGGGGTTTGACATGCCTGATTTAGATCACCAGCACTAAGGAGGTTGTCATGTCTTTGAAAGGACTCAAGAGGGTAGTCAGTGTTTTTTGGCATTAGAGATATCGTAATGAAAGGATTAACTAAGAGATTGTAAATTTCGATATGGATTTCGATATCTCCAAGATCAGAGAGTTGCTACTTATCTGAATTGAGAGATCAGAGCTCCAAAATTATGGACATGTGGTTAGAATGTCTCAGGAAAGAAATGCTGGAAAGATTTTACAAATAAAACCAACTGGCAGGCGACCCAGGGATAGACCCTGAGCAATATGGTTGGATAACATCCATGAGCTTGGCTGGTCTTGCTTGGGGAACCAGCTGGATTAGTTGGAAAGTGTGCTTAAGGGCTTTACCCACATGACTCTCTCAGAAATAATTAAGCAAAGAACTTTTTAAGCAATGTTCCAAACATCAGAATCACTTTTAACATCCAGTACCACATGAAGCCATATTACCAAGAATCTCTTGAAAAGTACAAAGCAGCATAATGACTGCATCATATTACTTTAAAACTACATTTTCACAGCAATATGTCAATTAGTAAAGATATCATTAACATTTGAGACAGTTGCTTCTGACAGAACCCACTAGAAGGCATGTCTGAGGACTCTGCCCCTACGACCCACTTAGGAATAAATGAGTAAAAGAAAAAAGATTATAAATGTATCTTAAATTTAAAAAAATAAATTGGTTATTATTGATATTATAGTATGTTTAGTGAAATAAATGTAAATATTAACCGATTTTAAAAGACATTTCTGGTTCTCTGGTCAGCCTTCCTTATGTTAGTGTCTCTCTCGATAGGAAAACATATACATATGTATTTATGTATATGATATGTATATAGATATATGTGTGTATGTGTATTTATGTGTATATTTGTATATATATACATACAAATATGTGTGTGTCTACATATATGTATGTACAAGTATATTCATACATGTGTGTGTGTAATATATATATATATATGTATATATATATATATTCACATACTTATATACATAAATAAATGAATAAATAAATAAATAAATGTTATATATATATATATATATATATATATATATATATATATAATAAAATATCACTCAGAAAATATTGTCTTTGATTCATATATCTTCTGCTTGTTCATGTAACACCACTACCACCACCATCACCATTACTACACCATCACCACTACTACATTACCACCGCTACACCACCACCACCACCACCAGCTCACCTCCCACTACCAGCTTATCTTTATAAATTTCTAACTACAATGTCAACTATTTCTGTAGTTCTGTATATGATTTTCCGACTCTTATCTTTTGCCTCTTTCCTTTTTCTTTTCATTCTTTATTGAGTTATTCTGCAGAGATAAGGAAGCTTAAAAGAAATTCTTCCAGGACTAAATATTATTTTGAATAATCAAATATCATTCTCTTCTTTTTTCTCTCTTTTTTTTTCTTATTTCCGTTATCTTTCTGCCCCATCCCACCACCACCACTCTTTCACACACCCCACAAACATACACACACACACATATATGTATGTGTATGTGTATATATATATATATATATATATATATATATATATATATATACACACACACACATATATTATACATATATATATATACAGTCATACACACATTATATATATATATATATATATATATATATATATATATATACACACACACACATTCAGACACATACACACACAATGTTGGTTTTTGTCTTTTGTTTTTATGTTTTGTCTTTATAATATCTGTTCACATTATCCTTATTTTCATTTTAGGTTCACTCGGCTGCTAGACCCAATATCATGTGAACTGCCTCTTAACCTGCAAGGATATGTTTGTAACACTATGCCTGGCTTTATTTCTTCCCCCCTGTCTTTCTGTCCACCTTACCTACTACATAGAAGAAAGGAAACATGTTGGTACCTATATTGGAGATATAGCCGCAGACAAACAACTGCTCGATGGAATATCCCTGTTGGATAATGATTTAGTAACGTTTAGCTTATTAAGGATGAGTAAATTTAGTATTGTACCTTTGTTTAACGTTTCCAAAACTGGGAAATTGTATACAGCTCAGAGTATTGATGCCGAATCTCTATGTAAATATAATACAGAATGTTCTAGAATTCTTCATATTGCTGTCCATAAGGATGAAACTTTTGTGGATGTTTTAAAAATCAAAGTATTTATACAAGATATCAATGATAACAGACCAGAGTTTCCTGTAAGACAGGTAAATCTTTCCTTCTCTGAAGGAGACAGGAAGGGAATGTCACACTCCTTACCAAATGCTATTGATAAAGATGTTGGAATTGAAAACTCTCAGATTTCATATGAGTTCCAGAAAAGGCTTGATATGCCATTTACATTGTCAGTATCTAAGAGAGTTGATGGAACTGCGAAATTAGAAATAGTCTTGGCTGTGGAACTCGACAGAGAAGTAAAAGATTCTTATAGTCTTCAAGTTGTTGCAAAAGATGGGGGATTTCCCCCCAAGCAAAGTATATTAAATGTTAAAATAACAGTAACGGATGTCAATGACAACCCTCCAGTCTTTCTGAAAAATGAATATCATGTTTATATCGAAAACACAAGCCCTAGGAATAAGCCTGTTATTATTTTATCAGCAAAAGATTTGGATATAAATGAAAATGGACAAGTTTTATATTATTTCAGTTCTCAAACTTCAGAGGTAACTAAAAGTTATTTTAAATTAGACAAACATACTGGGGAAATTTTCCAAAGAGAAAAACTTCCCTCTGGACATAAAGAAGTATTTCAGTTATATGTTGAAGCCAAAGATGGTGGTAATCCACCCCTTACTCATCTTGCCATGGTGCTGATAAATATTACCAACCAACAGAATAATGCACCAGTAATTGATGTCAACTTTGTATCTGGATTAAGAGAGAATACATTATCAATTTCTGAAAACATTAAAATTGGTGCTTTTATAGCTTTTGTCAAAGTGACCGACAATGATATTGGTCGAAATGGCCATGTTAACTGTGATCTCCAGCATAATAACTTTCAACTGCAAAATCTAGATTTCAAAGAGTATAAAGTTACTTTAAAGAAACCAGTTGACAGAGAAGTTAAAGACCATTATGAAATAAGTATTTCCTGCCAGGATGAAGGGTTGCCTCCTCTAAGGACTAAGAGAAAATTCTCTGTCCAAATTACTGATGTCAATGATATAAAACCTCGATTTACTAAAGAGAACTTCCGATTCTTAGTTTATGAAAATGAAAAATCTAATTTCCCAGTCGGTTTCATTAATGCCACAGATGAAGATTTGGGAGATGGAGGTGAATTAACATTCTTTTTATCCCAAAACAAAAACCGAATTCTTCCTTTTCAGATCACTGACACTGGATTCATTTTAACATCCCAACCACTTGATCGAGAACAGCAAGAGATATATAAATTTGAAGTATTTGTCAGAGACAATGGCTCACCTTCACTAAATAGCACATCAAATGTTATAGTTGAAGTTGTTGACGAGAACGACAATGCTCCCTATTTCACGTTTCCTAGTATCAACCCTTTTAGTCTAGATATTCACTACCATCCTCAGAGCAAGAATGACATCACAGTTTTAAAAGCATCAGACAGAGACAGCCCAAGGAATGCATTTCTAAAATATGAAATAATTGGTGGCAATGACAAACAGTTATTTCTTATAAATCCCTACACTGGACTCTTGTCTTTTTCCCGTGCTGTGTATCAAAATGATGCCGGATCATACAATTTAATGGCTGTCGTTAAAGACAGTGGCACCCCAGTTCTCTCAGCAACGACAACTCTTTCATTAACACTGTCTGTCAGCAACAAAACATCAATATCTGCTCAGAGTAGAAAGTCTGGCAATTATATTCCATTATATTTGGTGGCCATTATCACATTTGCAGCAATGATAGTTCTGGTTGTTATCTTGGTTTCAATGATAGCATGCATTATCAGGTATAAAAACGGCCGGCGTGTCCAGCGTGCTACACCAATTGACCAAGCAAACCCAGAGAGGAGTGAAATATATCATTTAGTTTCTCAGTCTAATAATCTTGCTTCTGCCACTCGAAGCACTAACGACACAAGTGGAAGGTGTACACCTACTATAGAATCAAGAAGTATATATAATTCTGCTGATACAAATAGCCTGAAAATAGCAACAATAGCCAGAAGGCTTCCAGCACCCTCCCAGGTAAGTTACAGTTTACCTTAATTAATTAACTCTAGTGGTGCTTATTTTTTAATTGGTTACATTATTGGCAATTTACCAATAGCAAAATAATTGAACTTTTCTTTTCTGGATAAATTGGAGTTTTTGTTTGTTCTTTATTTGTGTCTTCTATTTTGAATTTTTGTTTTGTTTTGTTAATGCTTTTGGGAATAACTTCTCAAGATCTAATATATGTAATTGTATAGTTTTGGAAATGTTGGAAATGTTGCAGCTAATGGTGCAGAAGCAATGATTTATATATATATACAATTGGTATTAATAGTAAGATAAAGGATTGGTAAATGACAGTGCACATATAATTCAGTTATATATTAAGAAATGGGCTAACAGCCAAAGTGTATCATAAAGTTATATCTGTATACATACAACTTTATCATACACTTTGGCTGTTAGCGCACTTCTTAACTATATATCTTAATTAATTACCAACACGAGCGCTAATTATATGCAAGTTAGTATGTCTATTTCAGAATAAAACTAAGAAAAAATGGGTACATATGCCCATCAAATACATATTTCCTTGTGGTTGATTGGATGATATACACATCTTCTGATGAGGGTCCAATAAGATCTGAAATCAATTAAAGGTGTTTATCATTCTTTTTCGTTTTACAGGGAAATTTGTATTTTCTGGCATGCTTAAATGCCTACATATTAGATATGTGTATATATTTATACACATGGTGCAGTCTTGGTTACACACTTTATTTTATATAGATGTAACTTCATCATACATGTCAACAGCTAGCACACTTCATACATATACATATTACATATAAATTTTTAAAGAGCTAGCTTCTCACATCTAACATATGTCTCTGTGAGTTCCTCAAATATAAGAAATACTTGGTTACAACGTAAAATGGAACCATTGTTATTCAATACGGTTCTATTCTTTGATGGGAAATGTGTGTAAATCTAATATGTTTTTAATATAAAGAAATTGGATCTCCAAAAAGTTTTCCAGCTTTTTGGAATAACGTATATGGGAAAAAGTCTGAAAAAACCCCCATAAAACCTTTCTTCTATACAATGGTGATAAGAATGTGTGTATATATATATATATTAGAATTGGTGCTCTGAATGTATATATACATTCATTATATACATATATATATATATATATATATATATATATATATATATATATATATATATATATAATTATATATATGTGTTTGTGTTTGCATGAAAATATGATTATATGTATAATAATAATAATATATATATATATATATATATATATAGAGAGAGAGAGAGAGAGAGAGAGAGAGAGAGAGAGAGAGAGAGAGAGAGAGAGAGAGAGAGAGAGAGAGAGAGAGAGAGATATGATTAGAAGTATAACAATGTGTATATATATATGTGTGTGTTAATGTATATATCTATCTATATACACATATATATATATGTAAAGATGTATGTATGTATATATATGTAAATATATATACCTGTATGTATGTGTGTGTCTGTGTGTGTGTGTACTTATTATGTTTACTATATGTGGTTGGTAATTCCTACACTGCTACTCTGAGTAGCAACACCGAGGGAGCTACTAGCTGTGTACTAAAGATAGCTATAATGTGTTGGGTATGTTTGATGGACCCATAACTCCTGATAGAGTCGTAGGGGTGACACATTGACATACAGTGTCTCTTGGGCATTTTTTAAACCTGACAGAACCCATTCCCTCTCCAGGTCTGAAAACAGAAGATTTCTTCCAGTGATAGAAAGGAAGTGAGAAAAAGATATAGAGGAAGAATCGACCTCAGTACTAGATTGGTACTTTTTTTTATCAACCACGAATAGATGAAATGTAAAATTGACCTCGGCGGGATTTGAACTCAAAGATCACAGAGCCAGAAGAAATACTGTAAAGTATTATATCTGACATTCTAACAATTCTACCAATTCATTACCCAATATTAAATCATAACACCCTGTAATAATCCAGCTGAAAATATCTAAAAATTGGCTTGTTAATTCAAATGTTTATACTACCTCTACAATATGTTAACACAGATGTGGTGGCCATCAGCGAGACCAGAATTTCTGAAGCACGAGCCTTCGCACCGATCTTTGGCGGCTACGATGTATACACATCTCCCAGCCGTCCAGGATCTGGGTGAGGAGTTGCCGTGCTTTTTCGGAGAGGCTTGGATCTCGCCATACGGGCCATCTTCCTGGACTCAGAAGGTAAGTCAGTGGTGCTGGACGTGACAGGCAGCGAAGGCAATGCTTTCAGGCTAGTAGCCGTCTACGCCCCAACAGGGGCAGGATGGCCACATTTCTTCAGACGTCTAGAGACCTTTCTTGGAACGTCCCGCTCTTTAGTGTTATTGGGCAACTTGAACGGTATCTTAGATGCACGCTGGGATTATGTGGGGCTAGTAGACGGCAGGAGGGTGTAAAAGCCTCAGTAACCTGCTCAGACGTTATCAGTTATCAGTATAGTATCACTATTGAAACTCCTACTATTAGTGACCTGTACAATGTTATTGCCACTCTACTATTAGTGACCTGTACAATACTATTGCCACTCTACTATTAGTGACCTGTACAATACTATTGCTATCTGTGTTAATTTGAAATATTAGAGCAAAGAATTCAATTGTTAATGTGACGCAACCACAGTGCTGTTTTGTTCTTTTCAAGGATGCTAACAGGGTTTTCATGTGGTACAGCATAATCGTTTCTACTTTTGGCACAAGGCCAGCAATTACACCAGTACATTACTGGTGTTTTATTTTATCAGACCCATAGGGATGAAAGGCAAAGTTAAGCTCAGTGGGATTTAAACTCAGACCATAAAGGGCTGTAACACTATGCTACAAATCATGGCCTCCAACCCTCCACTAATACTGCCAAATATGACTTAATATGGGGACATCATCATTTAATATTCATTTTTCCACATTTGCATCAGACGGGTTGTCACATTATGAGACAAATCAGGTCAGCAACCAGCATGCTCATATGAATCTGTATTTTAGCTTGGTTTTTATAGCTGGATGCCCTTCCTAACACAAACCATGTCACAGTATGGTACATAGAGATAGACATGTAAATAAAGTTAAATATACATATATCATCCAATCAACCACAAGGAAACATGTATTTGATGGGTATGTATACCTATTCACTCTTACTATTATTCCAAAATGGATATACTCATTTTCATATAATTCGTGCTTGTGTTGGTAATTAGTTATTGATTCCAGAATCAGGCCTGATCATGAAACACACATCACATATGAATAAATATAATGATATTATATTGATACTTCATCCCTGCTCATTATTATTATTGCCTTTCATCCTTACAGGGTTGATAAAATAAAGTACCAGTAATACACTGGGATAATTGCTGGCTTTGTGTCAAAAGTAGAAACAATTATTATTATGGCAGTATCGGTAGAGGGTCGGACGCCATGCTTTGACGCATAGAAGTTACGGCCCTTGCCATTCTGAGTTCAAATCCCACCGAGGTTAACTTTGCCTTTCATCCTTACGGGGTTGATAAAATAAAGTACCAGTCACACACTGGAGTCGATTTAATCAACTTTCCCCTCCCCCAAAATTGCTGGCCTTGTGCCTATATAAGAAACCATTATTATTATTATTATTATTAGGGCGGTGGATTGGCAGTACTGGTAGAGGGTCGGACGCCATGCTTTCCAGCATAGTTACGTCCCTTTACGATCTGAGTTCAAATCCCGCCGAGGTTGACTTTGCCTTTCATCCTTACGGGGTCGATAAAATAAAGTACCAGTAATACACTGGGTAATTGCTGGCCTTGTGCCAAAAGTAGAAACAATTATTATTATTATTAACATTCTGCTTCTTAAGAATACTGACTATGGAGAAATGCCAAACATAGAATCCTACATCTGTAGCCAGACCCAAATATTAGCATTGAGTGCTCAAACTGGTGAACCATCAGTAACTAGACATTACACACCAATATACTATATATATATATATATATATATATAGATATATATATATATATATGCACACATACATACAGGTGGTGGTGGGGAATGAAACTCCCTATTGAAAATTACTTATAATTTTGGCCTACTGTGACCACTTGGGACAACATTAATTGATCTCATATTCATGCAAGATTGGCCTCTTCTCATTTTGCATGCACTGACCTTGAGTGACTTGATGTTCAATTTCAAGGTTGGGTCATCGAGATCCATATGAATGGCCAGCAAGAAGCCCTGACTTAATGCCCTTGATTTTTTTCCTGCAGGGGTAGGCGAAGGAAGAAGTTTATAACTCAAAACCCAAAACTCTGATTCAATTGGAAGAACACATTCATCATGTATTGACCAACATACTGCCTGAGTTCCTGATGAAGTCAGTCGAGGATATACCCAGATGATTACAAACACTGGTAGACAATGCTGCTGCCTATGTAAAACTTTAATACTGTACTTCCACCATTAAACTGTTCAAAATAAAACAGGTTTTATGAAAATCAAATAATAATTAATATAGTTATTCACAATTTTAAATAGAGAGCTTCATTCCACCCACCTTATATATATGTATCTTTAGATTTGCAAACACTAGGAAAAAGTGATCTTTACCAAATTATATAATGTATATATTTTTGAAATTATATTTCTGAGATTACTCTCTGTTGATACTGTGTTTTGCTTAGTTACTCATGTAACTTACATACGATTTTACATAATTTAGTATGTATGCTGAATACTAGAGGAGTAGGCTTTATATCATCATCATCATCGTTTAACTTCCATCTTCCAAGCTAGCATGGGTTGGATGGTTTTGTTCCACTTGATGCAGGATTGCTTTGGAGACTGTGTCTCGCTCATACAGAACTGTCTCTGGCAGGTTTTCTACAGCTGGATGCCCTTCCTAACAACAATCACATTTACAGAGTGGACTGGGAGCCTTTTGACGACCATGTCTTCTACACAACCACTTTACAGTGTAGACTGGGTACTTTTTGTTGTGTCACCGACATGACCACTTTACAGTGGATGGAAATGTGAAGATGGAGTAGGGTGTGTGGGTTGGGTGTATTTTGGGTTAAGAGATGCCTGCTGGCTGTAGGTTTAAGTTTGTATACAAGGGAAGGTGGGTCTTCTGTACAACTGCATGGCACCAAAGATCTCAATCTAGTATAAGTGAGCAAGTTCCCATGTTTTTTTTGGTCTACCCACTCCATAGCTTCCATCAATTTTGATTGCTCTGCACTTTTTTTATACAGCAGCTGTTGTCCTTCATACACATCACATGTTATATATATATATATATATATATATATATATATATATATTATACTTTGGGAAGGTCATGCTGTCAATAAAAACACATGTTGGTTTTCACTTCAATTCATTATAAATTTCCCGTTGGTTGCTTGGTTCGATAACCAGATGGTTGTTTATATATTGTCAAAGCTCTTTCATCACACATTCTGTGACCTCCTCAGTGACTGAGTTTTTATTTTGTGTCTCTCCTTTGTTCTGCCTACACCATCTTGTTTTTGTGTGCTTAGTTTGTGCATGCAAATTGAAGTGAAAATCAACAGGTGCATGTGTTTTTATTGGCAGCATGACCCTCCCAAAGTATAACAATATCTGTTTCAACACATGTTTTCAGATAAGAAATCTTGCAAAACAAATTCAAAACCAAAGTATATATATATATAAATAACAAATTTAATATAGAAATGGCTTCTACAGGTCTAGAACTGTTTCATTCAAAGGAAGATTGATTTCCTTCGAATGAAACAGTTTCAGTCATGTAGAAGGCATTTCTACATTAAATTTGTTGTATACACTCTACTAATGTATTGAGTACCTTACTTACTCTGGTTACCCCCGATTGAACCCAGGATTCACACATATATATTTCTTAGTATGAAGCAAGCATGCTTCGATGGATGTGCAATGTCAATGAACAACCAAGCATAGACTAGTCGAGAGAGAAACTGTGTATAAGAGAGACAAACTGTAGTGTGCAGGAGAGAAGACTACGTTGGTATGGACATGTTATGCGCATGGAGGATGACTGCTGGGTAAAGAAGTGCAAAGAAATTACAGTGGAAGTAAGATGCAGTAGAGGAAGACCACGAAAATCATGGGCGGAGGTGGTGAGAACTGACCTCAGATCGCTGAAGCTCACAGAGGAAATGACGAAGAACTGTGATGAATGGAGAGATACTCTGCTGAAAAGGACCTGTCCCACCCTTGCAAGCAAGGAAAAGCGGACGTAAAATGATGATGATGGATATATATATCATCATCATCATTTTATGTCCGCTTTTCCTTGATAAAATGAATATGTATGTATGTATGTGTGTATGTGTGTGTGTATATGTATGTATATATATCAATATGTGTATATATATGCATGTGTATATATATATATATGGGTGTATATATATGCATGTATATATATATATATATATATATATATATATATATATATATATATGGGTCATCATCATCACCGTTTTACGTCCGTTCTTCCACGCTAGCATGGGTTAGACGGGTTGTCCTGTTGTGGGCAGTGTCTGGTCGGCTGACCATGCCTTGCTCATACAGGAACTGATCTGGCTTGATTTCTACAGCTGGATGCCCTTCCTAACACCAACCTCATTTACAGTGAGTGCTGGGTGCTTTTTCGTGGCGCCTACACGTCCACTTTACAGTGTGGGCTGGGTGCTTTTTTGCCGTGGCACCTCCACGACCACCTTGCGGTGGGGGGAGTGGGGGCATATTGTTTATATGCTTCAGCATGTACCCATGGGAGGTCGGGTACCCTGTATTACTGCGTGACGCCAGAAGTCACGGTCGTGTGTCATTGTCTTTGAGAGGTGTAGTTGGGTAAGGTCGGCTTTTATCACCTCATCCCAAGTCATCTTGGGTCTCCCCACTCCGCGGTTTCCATCAACTTCTAGTGCTCTGCACCTTTTTATGCAGCTGTCATCCTTCATACGCATCACATGTCCATACCAGCGTAACCGCCTCTCCTGCACGCAGCATTTGATTCCTCTTATGCTCAGTCTCTCTCTCAATTCCTTTATGCTTTGTTGTTCACGTATATTACTGTTACACATCCATCGGAGCATGCAGGCTTCGTTTCTCTCTAATCTACGTAAGTCTTCCACCTTCAGCGCCCAGGTCTCACTACCATGCAACATCGCTGTTCGGATACACGCATCATACAGTCTGCCTTTCATTCTGAGGGAGAAGCCTTTTGCAGCTAGCAGTGGTAGTAGTTCCCTAAACTTCTTCCATCCCGTTCTTACCCTAGTTATTGTACTTTCTGAGCACCCACCTCCGTTGCTAATTCGGTCACCTAGGTAGCAGAAGCTGTCTACTGTTTCTACAGGGCCCTCCCAGAGATTGGTGGTACTTGTTTCCTGTGGCTGTTTGCTTGCTGTTTCAGCACAGCTGCTGCATGTGAATCTTACATTCTTAATTAAGCTTCCTGAGATCCCGCTACATCTCTTGTGTACCCATTGTTTGCATTTGGGGCAGAGAATGGAGTTCCTACCTACACCTTTCCTACATACTGAGCAAGGCCATTTCCCTGAGGGGATCTGGGTTCTGTTTTCTCGTCTACTTACAAGGACCTTAGTCTTTGTCATGTTGACTTTGAGGCCCTTTCTCTCTAGTCCCTGCTTCCAGGTTTGGAATTTATTCTCTAGTTCTACCATAGATTCAGCTATGAGTGCGAGGTCATCAGCATACAGGAGTTCCCATGGGCATCCGGTCTTAAACTCCTCCGTTATTGCCTGCAGGACTATGATGAACAGGAGAGGGTTAAGAACAGAGCCCTGGTGGACCCCAACCTGTACGCTAAATTCCTCGCTATACTCATTGCTAATCCTAACTTTGCTGACTGCTTCCCTATACATGGCTTGTACCACTTTCACAAGCCATTCATCTACTCTTAGTTTTCTAAGAGCCCACCAGATTACTGCACGTGGAACTCTGTCAAAGGCTTTCTCAAGGTCGACAAATGCCAAGTAGAGTGGCTTACTTTTAGCTAGATACTTTTCCTGTAATTGCCTCACAAGGAAGAGGGCATCAGTGGTGCCTCTCCCTGGTACAAACCCAAATTGCATCTCGTCTATATTCACCCGGTCCTAATCAGCTGTGCTATAACTCTTTCTGTTACTTTCATGACCTGGTCCATCAACTTTATACCTCTATAGTTTCCTCTATCTAGTGCATCGCCTTTACCTTTGTAGCAGTTGACAATGATGCTACTGCACCATTCTTTTGGTATGGCCCCTTCTAGTATTACCTGGTTAACGATACGTGTGGTTATAGTGTGACCTACAGACCCAGATGCCTTCAGCATCTCGGCAGCTATACCCGATGGACCGGTTGCCTTCCCCATCTTCATATCTCTGATTGCCTTACTTACTACGCTGCCGCTGACTTGTACTGCTGGTCCCTCTATAGGGTCTACCTGGGGTAGGGTCTCTTCTTCCCATGCATTCTCCTCATTTAGTAATCTATCATAATGACTCTTCCATGCATCTTTCTTCTCAGCACTTGTGAGGGCAAGCTCAACTTTATCATTCCGGATACACTTCTCTCCAATGACATCACAACTATCTCTGACACACTGCCTCGTAATCTTGAATACCTCCTGTTTCTGGTCCTCACGTTGTAAAACATGCTTGAATTTTCTATCCTCTGCTTCCCTCCTAGCTAAGTATACTTGTCGCCTAGCTTCCCTCTTGGTCTCTATGTAATGTACCCTGCTCCCCCCGTTCTTCCATTCTTTCCATGCCTGTCTCTTGGCCTTGACTGCTTCATCTACCTTATTGTTCCACCACCAAGTCACTCTCCTCCTGCTTGAGGTCTTACTCCAGCCACAAACCTCATCCGTCGCCTCTAGTAAGTTATGGGTGTAGATATATATATGTATATATATATATATATATATATGGGTGTATATATATGTATATATACATATATATATGGGTATATATGTATATATATATATATATATGTGTATGTGTGTGTATGTGTGAATATGTGTGTATGTGTGTATGTGTGTATATGTGTGTATGTATAAATGTGTGTATATGTGTGTATGTTAATGTGTTTATATACATGTTTAAATTTGCATATACATACACACACATGTACGTACACACATACATACACAAACATAAATCTCAGAGTGAATGAAGAAGAGAGACATCATCATCATCATGATTGTATGTAAACATATTTCTCCATACCTGTATATAGCTATATAAGTATATTAAGTTAGAATTTACAGAAAGCTGCTTAAATGTTTTTATACATTCTGCATTCTCTTTGCTTTCTAGCTTAGACATAAAGTGCAACTTTCTTTCATAATTCACTTTTAGATTTCTTGGAATAATTCAGCATCCTTAGTTTGCTTTTACTGTACTACTTATTCTGTGTTGACCTCAGTTTTCATACCAACCATACTTTTCAATATAGGTGGCAAATAGCAAGGTTGTTAGAACATTGGAGAGAATGCTTTGCTGTATTTGTTTTGGGTCCCTACTCTCTGAGTTCAAATCCTGCCAAGGTTATCTTTGCCTTTCATCCATTCAAGGTCAACAAAAGAAAGTATTGGTCTAGTTCTGAGATCGATCCTTCCTCTATATTTCTTTCTCACTTCCTTTCTCTCTCTTTATCCTTCTCTGGAAGAAATCTGCTGTATTCAGACCTGGAGAGGAGATGGGCTCTCTCAGATTTTAAAAACAAATGCCCTAGAAAATGCCATATATTAACCCTTTAGCATTTAAACCAGCCGTATCCGGCCAGAATTCTCTCACATCTTTCTGTTCAAATTTGTTGCAACCAACCTCTCATATTGACATTAAGATATTGTCCTCAAAATAAATGATATCAAAATCTCATAGATTCAATATCATGTGAGATAAATATGTGAGATAAAGCCTTTACCACGGAAATATATAGAGTAATGTAAATGCTAAAGGGTTAATATGGCACTCGTACAACTAACTCCCTAGGAAGTTACGAGAAAAAACAAACATACTTTTCAATAAAGGTGGCAAACTGGCAAGGTTATTAGAATATCCGATATAGTGTTTTGTGGTATTTTTTTGTCCTGGCTTTCTTGCTCCATGTTCAAATTCTGTCCTCTTTGCCTTTCATAATTTTGAGACCAATAAATTATCACTGTAGTACAATACTAGGGTTGTTTTTTCTTCCATCTCTCTCTTTCTCTGCTTGCTTGCCTGCCTCTCTCTCCCTCTCTCTCTCTCTCTCTGCCTTCCTGACTCTCACTTTCTCTCTCTCTGCTTTCCTGCCCCTCACTCTCTCATCAGCTATGTTCAGACCTGAAAAAGGGACTAGGTTCCACCATGTTTTGATATATGGTAAAAGACATACCGTATTATATCACAACAGTACCCGCCTTTCAATACCAACATTAGTTTGGGGGTCCATGACATAGCATACTTTTGTACTTTCAACTTGACTTACAAAATATAACATAACTCCATATTGTTCTGTTGAAATTCAAAGGAAGTATTATTGTTTAAATATACAGCACAACACATGCCATATTATATTACAACAGTGCTCCCTTTCAATACCAACAGTAGTTTGGGGGTCCATGACATAGCATACTTTCGTACTTTCAACTTAACCTACAAAATATAATATAGCTATATATTGTTCTGTTGAAATTCAAAGGAAATATTATTCTCTCTCTCACTCTCTCTTTCTCTTTCTCAAACAATGATATTTCTATTTCCTTCCATGTATTTGGGCGATAACAACAAGATAACTAACTAACTATTCTGTCTCCACTATTTCATTTCTTCCATGTGATGTGCCTTTCTTCTCTGTTCTTTTTCTTTCTTTGCTTTGCTATTTCTCATTATTCGTATTCTGTGGAGTTTTCATTGTTTTGGACCTGCCACATACACTTGTTCACCTGCACCTCCATCCGGTTGCCTATGGCTGCTGTCATTTCTGCTTCTGCTTTTCTGCTTTTACAGAGGAGAACAGAAAGAAATGAAAGCTGTTTCTGCTGAAAGAAAATAAAATATTTTCTAATGCGATGATGTTTGTTTGATAAGGTTCTAAAGGAAAAAATAAAGAAACTTACACAGAAAGCAGAAAACAAAAACACTATGAATGAATAATTGGAATGTGTTGCTAATCTGGTGGATACACCTTAGGGGTTTTAGAGCAAAAGACAAGGTTTTTCTAGCCATATTTTGCTATTCATAACATATATTATCGATTGAATGGATGGATGTGAAATGACAAAACTATAGACCTCCTAATTAGCCTTACACTGCAACTATTCTGTAATACTGTAACAAAGAATTTTATAGACTATAGTAAATTTTTTATTTATTCTATTTTGTACATATAAACACAATTTATGTAATATATATATATAATGAATATGAAATATTCAAAAGAAACAAATCAATAGAAATCAATCAAAGAAAAAGAAAGTAGCATTGCAAAAGATTATAAATGCGAGGAAAAGGGGGAAAGGGCAATTATTATTAACTGAGGAAAGGAGGAGTGAAGAAGAGAGAGTGACAGATTCTACATCTAAGCCGGAGTGGTGTTTTGGCTGCACCCCCAGACAAAATGGCAAAGGTATTTCCGCAGACAATGGCCAGTGACACCCACTGCAACAAAAGTGATTGTAAGTGATTGTGTTAAACATGTTATTCCTTGTGTAATTCATGACAGTATAAAGATATGGAAGCTGTACAATGGAATGTTACTGGGAGTAAATTGGTAGAGATGTTGGGGGAGTTGGATTTAAGACCCTCTCTGTATTTGTTTAACCCACCTCATTGCACTTATCAGTTCAAATCCTGCTAAAGTCAACTTTATCTTTCATCATTTCAGAGTTGATAAAGTTAAGTATTAGGCCAGTACTCTCTCTCACTCTCTCTCTCACTCTCTCACTCTCGCTCTCTCACTCTCTCACTCTCTCACTCACTCTCTCTCTCTCTCTCTCTCTGATAATAATGGTGAAGATGATGATATTGATGGTTGATGTTATGATAGTGATGATGATTGTGATGTTGGTGATGATGATGACAATAATGGTGAAGATGATTATGGAGATGATGATTCTTAGAAACATTTAGCAATATTCAATAGACCAGTTATTTCCAACTCCCCTAACTACACTGTAATTACCTCAGCTATAAATAAATTCTAAATAAATAATATTCCATATTTTATGAATTCTTATCCATCCTCTCCCTTCTCATAACAGTCCATTCCATAGCGTTTCCAATGATATATAGTGTGAAGAAGATGATGCCATTGTCAGACCTGATTCTATTGCTTTCTCTCCAACAAGATATTCAATCAATCATCGTGTGATTCCCTGTCAAAATCTTCTTCCCATTGAGCTAACTGTGTCACCGAATTAAGGTTTAGTTAATCTATGGAACGCATGAATGGCGAAGGTATCAAAGCATGGAATTTTGATTAAAAGCTATCATGTTTGCAAATCACAACCTGAAATATTCAATTCAAAAGGAGATTTTAATTAAAAATTATTGAAATTTGGTGTATTTGGTGTACAGGGAAATATGGCAGTGAGCAGAAAGATTATAGCAGAATATATTATGGTGGGAATAGTGAACTGTAAACTATAGATTAAAGTGATAATGGTATGAATGATGGTAAGTATGATGGTAGCATGTGATGTACTGGGAGAAGACCATGGTGATGTTTCAATTGACTTCTCTACAACAATTAACTATAAAATCTATCCTTTGGTGGTGGGGAAAGGGGTTGAACCACAGCTACAACCACTATTACCATCACTATCATTACCACTGCCACCACCATCACCAGCAATACCGCCACTGCCATTACCAGCACCACTTCGACCACCACCACCATCACCAATACTATTATCAACCCCACCTAATGACTGTGAAGTAAACTTAACCATTTGATTATGTTGCACCCATCCTATATACATTCCATTCTATCTTCTCATGACCCACCCAAATATTGCCACACCACCACTGGTTGGGCATGCATGCAGGGCCAGATTTTCACCTAACCTATATGAAATTTGTGGTCCTGACATTTGATGATTTTAGTGTTAAACTAATGATAGAATCTTTTCTTAAAATAAGGCCCCAATGGTGTGTGACCCTAAGCTATAGCTTATTTAGCTTATAGGCAAGTCATATACTGAGACCCCCAAGGGTGTGTAGCCCTATGCTTTAGTTTATAGGTAAGTCCAGCATCTTGAGAAACAAATATGTAGAAACTCCTGTTATTTCATTGCTTGCTGTTTGTTGTTTTTCTTTTTCTCTTTTATTTTTATTTTTATTCCTGTTAAGCATCTAGTCTGGTGCTCTCCCTTCACTCCTATTTACACTGCTCCAGTCTGTGTAACAATTTGATTTTTTTTTTTTTTTTTTTTTTTTTTTTTTTAGTTTAGTCAGGGAGGGAAGAGCAGTGCCTGTGAGTTGACCCCTTTCGGGATCTCTGAGACTGGTAGGATGGTGGAAGGATGGTATCCTCAAAGCAAAGACCCAGCTCGAATACATGCAGCAGAGTGGACTCCACTAAAGACACCCAAAAGTCAGGTGGTGGTGTTAAACCAAGTGATGGATTAAGTCTACCACCCAAGTTGGTCACAGTTGGTTTTGAACTCAGAACGCAAAGAGCTGGAACAAACACCACAAGGCATCTTGTCTGATGCTCTAACAGTTCTGCCAATCCATAACTCTGGAATGGGTACTTTATTTTCTTAACACCTCACTTCTGATCCCTGAAAAGAAAAGGATGAAAGGGATCCATCAGGATATTACTGATCCTCAAAGTTGTTAACTTCAGCAGAATTTGAACTTATTTCATTTAACACAGTTGAGTTTCTGCCATTCAGATATTAAACTGGAAACCTTAGTCCAGAGCTCTACTAATATTATAACTGCTGCTGTTACTGGTGCTGCTGGTGCTACTGCTAGTGGTGGTGGTGCTGCTCTTGGTATTACACATACAGATATTCTAGATTACATCCTCACTGAAACAGCTACTCAACAGACTGGCATGAAATGACCCACTCATATATTTCAACTTCTGGCCCACAGATAAGCTGTTACCTCATTCTTATTGCCACAATAGTTACCTCTACTTCTCAAAGTTGCTTCATCTTGATCTGCCTTTCCTACTGCCACTACAGTGATTTCTCAAAGCTGCTTGATTTTGAGCTGCCTTTCCTATTACAACTACAGTGAGTTCTCAAAGCTATTTGATCTTGATCTACCTTTCCTACTACCACTACAGTGACCTCTACTTCTCAAAGCTGCTTGATTTTGAGTTGCCTTTCTTATTGCCACTACAGTGATTTCTCAAAGCTGCTTCATCTTGATCTGCCTTTCCTACTGCCATTACAGTGATTTTATTTCTCAAAGCTATTTGATCTTGAGCTGCCATTCCTACTACAACTACAATGACATTTGCTTCTCAAAACTGCTAGATCTTGTGCTACCTCTACATAGATCCAGCCAACTGACTTGTGAGTCCTCCATTCATCAATCAAAGTTTTCCATACACACCTTTTCATCCTCCAGCCCCTACATCAACTACTTTTTTTGGTCCTTTCTTGTCATGGTATTGTCTCTCTCCTTTCCATGGTTTTTCATGCATCTGTTAAAAAAAAGTATCAACTGC
>OZ024741.1:332361776-332363056 GCA_964016885.1 Eledone cirrhosa
TATATATATATATGTATATATATGTATGTATATATATATATATATATATATATATATGTATATATATGTATGTATATATATATATATATATATATATATGTATATATGTATGTATATATATATGTATGTATATATATATATATATATATATATATGTATATATATGTATGTATATATATATATATATATATATATATGTATATATATGTATGTATATATATGTATGTATATATATATATATATATATATGTATATATATGTATGTATATATATATATATATATATATATATGTATGTATATGTATGTATATATATATGTATATATATGTATATATATGTATATATATATGTATGTATATATTATATATATGTATTTTATATATATATGTATATATATGTATGTATATAATTAAATGTATATATATGTATTATATATATATATATATATGTATATATATGTATGTTTATATATATATATATATATATATATATATGTATATATATGTATGTATATATATATATATATATATATATATATGTATGTATATGTATGTATCATCATCATCATCATCATCATCAACGTTTAACGTCCGTGTTCCACGCTTGCATGGGTTTGGACGGGGGTAGTCCCACTTGAGGCAAGAGTGATTGTCTTGCTCGCATAGGACTGTCTGGCAGGTTTTCTACAGTTGGATGCCCTTCCTAACACCAACCACATTTACAGTGTGGGTCTGGGAGGTTTTTACCGTGTTGCCTACACGGCCACATTACAGCGTGGACTGTGTGTTTTTTTGTCGTGACACCTACACGATCTCATTTGTTTCGGCCTGGATGGCGCGGCACCAACATAACTTTACATAGAACGGGGTGGTGTGGATGGGGTGGGGGTGGCGGCGGGAGGGGTGTATTTTGTTAGAGATGCCTACTGGCAAGGCGGGTCTTCTCTGTTACTGAGTACCGCCAAAGGTCACGGTCCAGTGACATTGTCTTGGAAAGGTGTAAGTGTGTGAGGTCGGAGTTTATCAGCTCATCCATGTTTTTCTAGGTCTGCCTATTCCGTGGCTACCGTCTATCTTTATTGCCCTGCACTTTGTAATACAGCTATCGACTTTCATGCGCATCACGTGTCCATACCAACGCAGCCTTCTCTCGAGTAAACAACATCTGATCCCTCTTATCTCTAATTTTTTCCTTAGTTCGTTTATGCTTTGCCGTTCACGTATATTACTGTTACACATCCAGCGGAGCATGCAAGCTTCGTTCCTCTCTAGTCTGCGTAT